>VDFB02271358.1:850610071-850994974 GCA_007258455.2 Sequoia sempervirens | reverse complement strand
ATCCTTCATCCCTAATTTTCATCACTTTCTTTTTTCCTTCCTAGTCACTCCTTTGGATGACTGGGGCATCTTTTTCAATCTAACCATCTTCTTCTAGGTTCTATATTTTAATATTCTTTGAAATGATGCTACTTAGTAACACCATCTCAAAGAGGGGCAAAATGTAAACATCCAAATTTGGACACTTAATTTATCCAAATTTATCACTTTTAATCTAAGCATCCTCTTATCTGAGTTAATTAAGTAATATTACTATTATTTAATTAATATGAATGAATACCTTTAAATCCTAAGGTATTTAATTAAATACCTTACCCTCCTTAATCCCCTTTTCATCAAATGAATTAAATAAATATTACATTTATTTAATTCCTCACATGTCATTTCATCTAATCCTAATCCATTTCCTAATCTCTTCATTAAGGATGTGCACATGCCTAATCCTTGATTAGGATGTGTCACATCCTCCAACTTTTGCAAGTTGGCCTTTAATCCTAATTAACCCCTAATTATCCTCTAATTACTAATTAGTCAAACCTAATTAGTACCTTGGTCAACTCTCCCCATCTCCCAAGGAATTTTTAATTCCTTTTTATTCACCCTAGGCTCCTCTCTTCCCCATGTGAATTTTTAATTCACTTTTATTATTCCTAGAATCCCCTTTTCCCATGCACCTTCTAGAATATTTGACTTGTCACATCAAGTCACATGTGACAAACTCCCACCTTTTGGGAGCATTGTCTTATCCACCAGATTCTTCCAATCATTGTGAATTTTTAATTCACTTTTATTCACCCAAGATTTTTCCCATCTCCCAATGTACTTGCAAGGTACTTGTACTTCCTCCACCTCATGTACCCTCTTGACACCTCATCTCCATCTCATCCCCCTTGGCCACTTCACCCTCCACATGTCAAGATGTGAGGGCTTGTGGGTTCTCAACCCACCATAGCCCTTCATCTTGGCCTTGTTGGATCAATCTTGACCCTTGAATTCTCTAGAGAATTCAAGATCCTCTATAAATACCCCCTCCTCAAGGGCATTTGGAGGACTTTTGATTTTGCAACTACATGCTGCCCATTTACTTCCTCCAACACTTAGTCAATTTGCAACTACATGCTGCCATTTTGTGCACTCACCCTATTTGCAATCACATCCACTTGCATTTTACATCCAAGCACATAATAGTGATCTTCAATAGAGCCATCAAGGAGCACACAACCAATCTTAAACAAGGGCCAATCAAAGGAGTATCAGCAACAAGGGGAAGGTAAACCATTTGTCTTGCATTATCTACTCTTCTCATTGTTTTATCACTCTCTTTTGGCTAATCTTGAGGTGTTCTTGATATTTTGTTTTTCATAGTTTTTAGTTGTTTTGCTCATTTAGAATAGCATAATATCAAGGGTATACACATATATTTGATGAACAAACTAGTGGTTGGTGGAATAATTGTTAGATGGTTACTATTACTACAAGTAGTGGGTAAACCAATGAAAGCAAACGTAGTGGTTGGTTTTCTTTCTAAACTGCAAATTAAATCAACAAAGGAAGTAGTGGGTGATTCATTTCCAAATGAACACTTGTTTTCCCACTTTGTGCAACTACCTCGGTATGCATACATAGCTAATTACTTGGTTGTAGGAAGGACACCCCCACATCTCTCACCTAGAGAAAGGTGCCATTTGGTAGAATGCAACTTCCTTTATTCCTAGGTGGTTGGTTATCTATTTTACACAAGGCCAAATAACATAATGATAAGATGCATAAGGGAGAATGAAGTATATGATATCATTAAGGCTTGTCATGATGATCCTTGTGGAGATCACTTTGTAGCCAAATGAAGAACTCTAAAGATCCTAACCACTAGCTACTATTGGCCTACCCTTTATAAGGATGTAATTAAATATACAAGGAGGTGTGACAAATGCCATATGATGGGTAGATCTACTAGGAGTGATGAAATGCCTCTCCAACCACAATTGGTCATTGAACCATTTGAAAAAGGGGATTGGATTTCATAGGGCCAATAGCTCCCACATCTAATAATAAATAATATATCCTAGTCTATACTAACTATCTCACAAAGTGGGTGGATTAGAAGACCACCATAGGGTTCCACCATATGAATTGGTGTATGGGAAAAAGGTTGTCATTCCAATTATATTTGAGCATAAAACACTATGCACAATAATATAGCTTGGCATGGACCTCTTTGAAGCCCAAAAAGATAAATTGCACAATCTCAATGCTTTGGATGAAATAAGGATGGAAGCAGTCCATCATACAGATATTGTGCAACAACAAAGAATAAAATGGCATGATAGGTTTATTAAAACCAAAGAATTCAATGAAGGAGATTGGGCATTGTTTTATGACTCGTAATATAATGATCACACAATAAAATTACAAACAAGATGGCTTGGTCCTTATGAAATTAAGCATGTCCTTCATAATGGAGTGGTCGAACTAACTACAATAGATTCAATTCAATTATTCTTAATGGTCAATGGATATAGAATAAATATTTATAAAAAGCCATTACATAAGGGGGAATTTCTAAATGATATACAACAAAATTTATGCCATACGCAAAACATGCAAACAAGGTTGAATCATCAAGTGATACATTTGAAGATGAGCCAACCAACTCATCTGCTGATATGTAATAGGTATAAATTCTTACAATAAATCTAGCATGCACTATGTACCATCAACAACAATCATTTCTAAATGTGCACAACAAGTTCACGGGACTTGTAGTAATAACCTCGAGGTATTTACACAAGGTACATATTCTACTACTACCTATAACAATTGTCACCATCTCACCATCACTACACCCACAACCAATAGCACTCGCCATTACATATTACTTCTATCATCTCAACATACAACAACTACAATCCACCACGCTTTGCATGCAACATATCATCCCATCATAAATGTATCTCATGCATGCCATAACTTTCTTTTTCAATATTCGGACTTTTGGACACGTGCCATCATTCTAATAAACTCTTTATATGGCACATTTTCTCGTAATACCTCCATTTAATTCCATCATTTCAATTCTTCTACCAAGTAGTTGCATGACAACACTTCAAACTTACATCATAGGCGCCACTTTTTCCATTACCATGACATTTCAAGTACTTTTCTTATTATTAACTATGATTAACATTTAATTCTATTGATTTCATCTTGCATTCACAATTATCCAAACATGTCATTTATATTATATCAATTATCTCCAATGCTTTGCAATCTATTCTTTCATCCTTTTTGTACCTTGTTATTCAAGGAAAAATAACCACATTAAGTTGGTCGGAGAGAAAAATATATCATTTTCAAATTTTATTTGTCAAAGAATTCAAGAGAGTTGCATAAGCTTCAATTCCCTTCGTAATTCATAAGAATTTGCACACATAGGTGGTAGCATTTACAAGCGGAAAGCATACTAAGTACTAGGTAGATTGAAGAATATTTTGAAGAAAAATTCACTAGACAAAGGATATAGAACTACAAAATGGGATGTGGCATTGTTAGAAGAGAACCAACATTACATAACCTGATATTGGAAGACCATCAATGTTTACTAATATTTCAATAAGTTGGGTGATTATTCTATTTTCTCTATCTAACAAAATACAATGAAGTCATGACATGACAATTTGGCAATATGTTACAAAATAATGATGCTACAATTAAAGGGTTGAGAGTAGATGCCTCAAAAGCAATAGTAGCAAAAGTTTTTGGGTTGCCCATGATAGGAGAAGAATTTCCAATAAGAGTTGATGTAATCACAATAAGGAATTTTTTCACACAAACAGGAGGGAATTTGGACTCCTTAACACAAGGTACAAAAAGACTTTCCTTGCCATGGTTATGGGATTTTGTTGTCTCTTATGTAGTTACGTATTTAACTTGTGGTGGTAAGCAATCTCTTTTATATAAAGTGAATTTTAAACTTCTAAGTCATCTATGTCATCAAAGGTCGGTGAATGTTCCGGGAAACTTCCTATATAATTTATTGAAGAGAATGTCTACTAGATACAAAAGAAAAAGGAATAAATATGTTTTTTCACATTATTGTTTAGTCACCCTATTGATCAAAAGTAGTCTCAAAATTCAATTCCCCAATGTGTCTTGGGAAGAATTTTTAGCTTGCAACAATATTAATGATATTCTTATGAGGCTTGGGGTGGAGGAAATAAACAAGGACCAAAAAGGTAATGAACCTTCTACAGCTATTCAAAAGGAACTTGCATCCTCTTCTTCACCCATTGCATCACATGCCCACAACATTAGTGAGAAAAAAAATCCAAGAGTGCAAGAAACACAACCTGCAACTTCTAGTGAGTAGCCCATAACACCTAAGGAATTTGAAACCCTTGCCTTTACCAAAATCCATTCTAAGACCAAGAAAAATAAAAGAAAAAACATGACTTCTACCTTTGCACCCAAAAGAGGCCCAAAAAAGGTCAGTGTGGCCAAAAAGGCAGTCACACCATCTCAAAAAGAAGGGCCTTGCAAAAGGAAAGGCCAAGACCCAACAAGAAATGGTTACTATAAAGGAGTCTGAAGCAGACTCACAAGAACAAAATGTGCTCAGTGATTGAGAACAATCCAATACATTGCAATTTTTGTATTTGAGTAGCAACTCAAACTCTAATTTTGAGGATTTATTTGTAGCAAGAAAGAAGTGTAGACCTCAGAATGGCCCAAATTTTGAAGAAGGGTTTATTTCACCTATTGAGGTTGATGAAGAGATATTTTTGGAAAAAGAAGATAAATTATTTTTAAAAGGGAAAGATGAGGGTAAGGAGTTGCAAGAAGCCTTGTAGAGGATAAAAGAACTAGAAGAACAACTCAAAGAATACCAACAAAGGGAGAAGGGATTGGATAGTAGGATTCAAGAATTTGAGAAAAGGTTACATGCTTTTGAGAAACAAGGGTTGGGCTTGGAGAAATTGGCACAACTTGACACTTTTGAGATTGATAAAAAAATCCCACAACTTGGGAACCATCTTGAAGCTCCAAAAAGGCCTAGAATTCCTACTGTGCTTACCCTTGGGATTGAGATGTGGAAAAATGTAGAAGAATTCTCTCAAATGCAAAAGAATTGGGATGAATAAAGATTTGAAATGATAAAAATACACAATAGAGAAACTAAATAGAAGGATGCAAAATTTAGAAAACTAAAAGTAAAAATAGAGATGGCTAACAAAATAATGCAACTTCTAAGATGTAGACTACCTACTAGGGTTTACATCCTATATTTCCAGGAGAATTTTTTAGGTTTTTAGTTCGTCAGTTAATCAACAATCTACTAGTCTCCCTATCTTCACCTACATTGTTTTTAGAGGCATACCAACAAGCCACCCTAGATATGCAAGACCAATTGTGTGAATTTTACTTGCATAATTTGGCCACTCCCTATGACACTAATTAGAACCCACTTATCTTTGTGGGAGATGTTCAAATCAAGGCAATGGCCTCATTCATTAGGAATGAACATCAAAGAGGACACCTACAAGGAGATTACAATGAAATAGAGAAGGCATTTCCCCTTCTTATTGGAGCAGGGACAAAAGATCTTAGATGGATGGTGGAGGAATAGATTGACTTGGTAGAAAGATGGTGGGTGGAGAAGAATATTTTGGAATATAGGGAGAAGAAATACAAAAGGTTTCAAGAACTAGCAACAGGGGAAAATAGAGAAGCACTTAACTTCTCTTAGGATAGATGGAAGGAGTTAACATCAGAGCTAAAAAAATAAGGAACATCATTCATTTTTCAACTACTTAGAAGCAATTGAAAGAGCTCACAAATATATCATAGCCTCCCTTGAAAATAATATCACCTAGTTCCCCTTAACTTTTCATCCTCCTCTTCTCTTGTTTCTAATTCCACACTAGACAGGAAGAATAGAGGAGATAGGGGCAACAAAGCAGGCTACATAGAAGAAAATAATAGAGAAAAAAGGGTTCTACCTGAAATAGGGTGAAAGGGTCACCGGTACAGTGGACTATAGGGAAGTCACATTGTAATACAACTTGGGACCCTAAGTTACTTGAGGACAAGCAAGAAGCCAAGTTAGGGGTGATGATGAGCCTAGAAATGTCTAGTTTCCTTGCTTTAATTTCATGTTTTTTTATCTTATTTCTACTAAGTTTCATAGACATTTCCAAACATTTCCATATACTTTAAGTATTAAAAGCATTGAAGATGATATATTATATTAATGAATAAGTGTGTGATCTTTGAATGTCTATGGAATTTAGTATAATTTTATAATCAATTATAGTTTTTAATGATGAAAAATTCCCTTAAAATAAGATTAACCCCTACAATGAAGAACTTGTCAACCCGCATCAAAAGGATTTTGAACTCGCAACAAAACGATGTTGGTTCAACATGACTAGAGGATGTGATCAACCACAACACTTGCATATTTATTGAAGATGATGTAGGTGATGGTTTGATGATGTGGATATAAATATTCATGAGTCATTCCATCTCTTCAATAAATCATGGGAGGAAGAAGAGGCTTGTTCTAACAAGGGATAACATCCTATAATTAATTTTTCCATGTTAGACACACTTTCTAGTTATAACAGTCTTCTTAATCAGTGTAAATTTCTTATCAAACTCTTACACTATTACTTCCACTTGTTATTTTTTTGTTAAGCTAAGACTTGGTCCTCTTCCTACGTTTTTGGAAGAGTTGACCGTTGTTCATAGTTTGTTTTTAGTTTTGAAATAAGGGGAATCTCATAGACCCTGTATATATGGATGATCTTGTGAGAGACCGATGAGCTAGATTTTGCATAAAATAGATTAAGCATAAGACTTGATATACTTTTTTCTAAATTTTTGTGTATGTTCAAGTTACAATAAAGAAGGATACTTCAATTTCATGAATTTCTAAGTTAGTATTTGAAAGGAGACATTGTGGATTACAACAACTCAAGAAAGGGTTGCTTGAGGTACTACAAAATCCATGTTAGCTTAGATTATTAGTTATATTGTGAATTATAATTTTTGAATTGTAGTTTTTGATTTATGTTCTATTGAAAGCTATATTGTAAATTTGGAATTATAGTTTCTAATTTACGTTATGTTGAATACCATTAATAATTAGTTGAATTGGGTCACACTGCAACATAGAGAGTCATTAGTTATAATCTGTGAAAGAATAGTCACCTGTAGCAGTTACTGTAGTTACATCAATTAGCATTCACTAACTCCATTTCTTACATAGGAGTTAATTAAAGTTAAGTAGCCTTAGGTGATTTTTCTTTAGTTCTATAGACACCTGGAAATGTCCTAAGTATATCACACACCTGATTTCGCTTACTAACATCCTAATTCACTCATTTTCATCTATTTGATTAAATAATATCAATTATTTAATTAAATTCACCATTTTCCTCTATTAATTGGATAATTAATATTATTTGATTAATTCACTCTTTCACACTAATTTTCATCTGATTTGATTAAATAATGCAAAGTTTATTAAATTGAATATCCTAAGTCTTCTCATTTGATTAAAGAATCTAAATTATTTAATTAAATTTTATAAATACCACTTTGATTAAATGATTTTTAATTGTTTAATTAAATCCCTAAATTCCCTCCACTTGCACAATTAAGTAATTTCTTGATTATTTAATTGACTAATTTCTTCTAATTCCTCCAACAATTGAAAGAATATTCTCATGCAATATTCCTCCAATTTAAATTCAAATATTTCCCTCCCCATGGAAATATCTCCAACATAGTTCCTAAAATTTAGGGAATTTGTTGAGTCACTCATGAATTTTAGACCATTGATCTAATCCTTGATCCATGTGTCATGAATTATCAACCATTTGATCTATCTTTGATCCATGTTCACCTCTCTCATTCGATTTCATCCCTTGATCATCATTTTTCATCTTGACCATTGATCATGATTTCCAAATTCTATAAATAGCAAACCATTTTACATAATAATCATTCACAAGTCTTATGCAAACTTACTCTCTTGAATTGATTACTCAATTTTGATCAATTTGAGAGATTTTTGTGAATCATCCACTCCAATTTTCATCAATTTTCTTTGCAACATCATGGATTTTGTTTGAATTGAGCACTCCACATCCACTTTGAACATAATCCCACAATGAGATTGAGGCTTGCATAAATAGTTAGATTCTTTGCATTCTTGTTTGTTCTTTAAATGCTTTGAATTGAATCTAGTTGTTGATTGATAAACGAATTTCATTGGAATTGTGTAATTGATTGATCATTTGCTTAGTTTTAAAGCTTGATTTGATGTTAATTGGTTGATTGATTTCATATATTTACAAGATTATTTTTTTATACTCAATAGATTAGGAAGGTTTAGGATTCTCAGTTGCACATATAGTAGCAACATCATCTCAAGATTATGATTCCCTGGTTGACAATTTAATGAAGCACCTCTAGAACAATGAACTACTTAATTTGGGGATCTGTAGGTCTGTTAAGTTATATGTATGTTATATACATCAGTTAATTGAACATAGGAGAAGCTTTGTAACAACCTTCTTGTTCATTTTCTTTAAAAATACAAAAACATTTTTTTATCCCAAAATAATAGTTGAATGCACATGAATTTTGTCATATTTTTTTTTGCTTTATGAATGAAATTTGCACCTTTCTTTAACCATATGCAATCCACAATAGCATAAATAAGATTAGAAAAAAATTAATATAGAAACTAAAGAATCCATTTAACTATCACACACCTATATACTAAGAATTTAGAGTTTGATTTAAAATATAGATTTGACATTATACACGTATTCTATTTTTGGATGTAGTCTCTTGTTATCACCCAAGCCTTTGAAACACCCTCTAAAAGGTGCTCAATATTCTAACACCTCTGCTCTCTCAAACTCTTTTACTTCTCATGAATGAATCCTTTTTCTTATAAAAGATTGAAAGATCTCATTCTAATATACTTTGTCTCCCAATATTTGGTGCCTCACATCCTCTAAGCATTTAATTTGAGCATAGTTTTCATCAAGGACAAGGGTTGCTTATATCACCCCATGCCATTCCCTTTTATAGGTTTGTTTATCTAATAGAGTGAGGTTCTCACCAAAATTTTGTTGAATTGTTTTTAATTTCATTAGTTTCCCATACCTTTTACAAATGAATTGTCCTTGTGATTAAATAATCCAGTTAAATTATTCCTTGTCAAACTTCTTTCCTTTCACATTAATTATTAGTCAATTATTTGCACGCCACCTATACCTCCATTAATGTGGCTACAAAGGGATATTAAATATTTACCCCAATATATTATTTACCATAAGACTTAACATTTACCAAAATATATATGAATAATAAAACTAGTGGAGGATTAGCTATTTAATATTTACTAGAATTGTTATTATTTTTTTATTATTATAATTTTTTTAATCCTATAGTAGTGTATATTAAAAAATTATACTCGATATTTTTATTGGGTTGTTCTTAGCTAAATTGACGACTAAAATGGAAAAGTTGTAACATAGTAGAAGATAATATCACTTACATACTCACACTAGCATTTGAACCATGATGTTAGCAAATATAATCAATAATAGACTTGAAATTTGGTATGGAACACTTTAATTCAATTGCAAAATTACAATCACATTGCACCATGAACAAAGAGGTGTTTCAATCAACGTACCTCAAACACAAGGTCATAATAATTCGCATATATGCTTATTATGTTGAAGGTGTTCCCTCTACGAGAGGGAGTGACTTGATTGGCATAGATATGATTGACACAATATTCATAGCAATGCAAGATGATTGAATGCATCTTGTTTGTCAATTTATACAAACAATTATCCCTTATTCATTGGTCCATGTATTAAAATTCTTAAGAGCTCAATCACTTCAACACCAAGATCTTCTAGGGTGAAAAGAAGTTGAATAATTGAATGCATTTTTTTGTTAATTTACACAAACACTCATCCCTTATTTATTGATCCATGTGTTGAAGCTTTTAAGAGCTCAATCACTTTAATATCAAGATCTCCTAAGATGAAAATGAGTGGAATGATTGAATGTATCTCATTTGTCAATTTACACATAAACTCATCCCTTGTTCATTAACCCACATATTAAAAAATTCAGTCATTTCAATGTTTAAGATCTAAAATGAAAAGGAATGGGAGGGATTCTAGGTAGTGAAAGCATGTATGCACTTAGTATTACCATGGTTTTTCTTTAGCATAATGATAATATAGTGTCACCATTGAAATGCCAATTCTTTTGCATTTAGTGAACCCTACTTTGTGGCCTTGGCCAAAGAAGCAATTTATTCTAGTAGGAAGGTGAAATAAACCAAAACAGTGTCAAAACGGGTTAAAAAATATGAATAGGTTGTCGAAATAAGGTCGTGACAAACATAAATAGGCAACCCACAACAAAAAGACCATGTTGTAAGCCATGATGGTAGTAGGAGTGGATAATCAAAATCAAAGTGGACAATACATAGGGGAGAGGGGCTAGTAGTTGTCCAGGCTAACTTTGTCAGCATGTAGTGATTGATGGAATATCGTAGAACCTTCATTTTTTTTGAAATGTGGACTGAGATCTATTATCTATCTATAACTAAGGTTTGGAGGTGTGACTCATCTTGCAACTCACCACATTAGCACATCTATTGAGAAGTGTCTAAAATTTGACTTTTTAAAGATTCGACCAAAACTTGTTCATGGGACCCCTAGTAGTTGAACAAAAAAATATCATTTGTTGCTTGTAGATTATCATATTATTATTTAAAATAAAACTAATATGCAACCTAAATGGACCAAATTCCTATCAACTGGGCACCATAAACTTCTTCATTCTTCATGTCTTTGAAATCCTCTCCCTTGTCAAACTAATCTTCTCTTTTCATTTATGATATTTTTCCCCCTCTTTTCCTTCTTCTCAGTGTTGAAATTCTCAAAGAAATCAACAATTGCAACTTGGCATTCTCCAATTTTGTAACTCCTGGCAATCACTCTTTTTGCCATTATTTCACTCCTTGCAACCACCAATTACCAAGGATAGAGCTTGGCCCAAAATAGAGAGCATTGTAAATTTAAATTTGAGCATAATGCAACATTAAATGGCCCACTCACATGCCTGGGCATTGGAATTTTTCCTCCTCCAATTTGGTGAAGAAATGTCCAATTTATGAGCCATTAAACACATAAAAATCAAACATTTGGTGCCACCTATCCAATAGGTATTAGAATTTAATTTTTAATATGTTGGAAATGCATGAAAAGTGCTATGAAATCATGCTTATAAAACCAAAAATCAAACACAACTCACAAAATTAGAGAGAAAATTGTTTTTTTGTTGTTTAGGATTGTCTCTGTACCCGCTTTTGCATCAAATGGGGCAAAAGAGAGAAAGATAGATGGGTAGGGAGAGAGGGAGACAAAAGAAAAAGATAGATGGGTGGAGAGAGAGATAAGAAATACACATGCACACACACACACACATAGAGAGAGTGGGGGGTGGGGGTTTATCTCTAACTATCTTAGTTTTATTTTTATCACAAGCAGCTTCTATTTTTATATAACTTTTTATCTAGTTTTTGGGTGTGAAGAGCATTCCATGTTGGAGATCACCAAATCAAAATTCTAAAATATCAACAATTTAGTACCACATTTGTATGTGGCATTTTTGTTTGGAAAAGCAAAAATCAATTCAAAGCTACCACCAATTTATGGAGACGTAGATTATGTACAAAACCTCACTTGCTTAATGACCTCACAAGTGACCTCATGCATTGTCTCATTGTCTCATCATATGCTACAAAATGATGAATTCAACAAATAGAATCATCATTAAGATATCCATTGCACTCCAAGATTTGATTGCTAATATATTTTATAGTGCGATAAATAAAAATAAACATATATTAAAAACATGTTTAACAAATACAATTAACAGCAATCACATTATAAATAAATAATAATAATATCTTGATTATAAAAAAAATGCACTAATACGCCAGTTACAATGTTACAACTCATAACCACTCATATTATAAATTACAAACTTCTATTACGAACACAATTACACCAGAAAAATGATCAGGTTACCATTACAAACAAGGTAAAATGAGTCCTGATCACCATTACAAACAAATTAAAATATAAATTCTTTTGAAGGATGCGACAGCCTACTGAAAATGGAGGTCAATGTGCCTCTTCAGTAAGTGGATGTGGATGTGGACGTGGATGCACCTTCAAGCCTTGATGTTAGGGATGAGGATTCGAGCCTTGATGTTAGGGATGAGGACTCATTAGATTGATGTATTTTTAAATCTGTTGATATGAAACCGGGCCGCGAGATAGACTTCTCAGTAAAGGTGTGGCCTTCTGACAGCATTTTTACAACTTGAGACATGGTCGGTCTGGTTTTCGGTGTAGCTTGAGTGCACAAAAGAGCGACTTTCAAGAACCGCAACGCTTCTTCCTTCGAGTACTCCTCTAACTTTGGATCCACCAACTCTAGCAATCTGTTTTCCTCATATAAATGCCATGTCTGTAAAACAATTGTACCAGGATGACAATACATAAGTCCTTTGAATTCTAGATCATGAAAACCTTATCAAAGAAGAACTGCACATAATCTCCAAACGAAGACTTAACGAATCTCGATAAGTGTTTCTCCTCCAATTTCGTCTTGCAAGTACAGGTTTTACTTGTAGGTATGTTGCCATTTTATTATAGAAATGAAATTGATATAGGGGTTTTAGGCCCTGTTACCAATCATGTAACATTATTTTACAAAAAACACTGAAACCATGGATGGGGTTTTGTTTAAATGTAACTAGCGAAACATAAATTTTAGCACTTGCACTTTCTTGATATAAACATTCAAGCATTCAATGCCAATACTGATAGGTAGTTTTAGAAGCATATCATGTAGGTTGTTTTATAAGGTTGCTAATGCTAGCGAAATTTTCCTTCTGTTGACACTATTTATTTGTTTAAATATGTATCTAAAAATAAATGAAACTGGCATGAGTACTTCGATGAAACACATGAAACTTACTGTTAATGTTGATAAATTTTGATGAATAGAGATATATGTACATTTTATTATAAAGAAAAAGTTTTCTACAATTTTTTTTAATTTAAAAAATATAATTTTAAGCAATTATATGAAAATATAATTTGTTATAAACCAAAGCTATTAATTTTCTCATCTATAGGGAAAAAGATTTAATAGTTGAGGGCATTCTAATAGCTGAGATAGTATTTGTAAATTTAAAGAGTATTATTTTGAATAGTATAATATTACTAATTGTGACTTGAAAGTTATTAGTGTTGACCATTGTTATTAATAATTGCATGAAGCATATTTATAAGATCCAAAAAACAACAAATTATGGGCACACAAACAAAAAATGACTTAATATACAATTATAGGTCTAACCTTTTTTGGAGGGTCTTTTTATGACACCTCAGCGAATGCATGCTGATGTGGCATTATATTGAAAGATGCGAATTTTAAACCTTATTAGTTTAAGGCAGTGAACATGCCAAGTAAGCTGCTATAAAAATTTAAGTCATTCAAAATTGTCACGTAAGATTTTGAGAGGCATCATGTTAGGAAGCACAATTACATGAAATTAGGGTGCAAAACTCCTAGACCCTCTCCCCTAATTGTCTTTGTTATCATGAGAACTATGAAGCTTTAAAATATCCTCTATAGTGAAAAATGGCATGATAATTGCCATTAACTCTAATGCCTGATTTGAATGCTGATTTTGGAATGATGACCTTTCCTAAAGAGAGTATAAGTTGGAATAAAACTATTATTATGTATCTCATGTCGTGTTTTATCGATGCTTTGTGCATATCTCAAATATGGGTTTGGCATATTGATTGCTTGGTTGACAACTCTGCTCACTCAATCTTTATTTAGGTTGAAAGTCTTGCTGAAATGGTCAAGTAATAAAATCTTCTGTTATAGGGTCAATTCAAGCCGAGTTTGAATCCATTCCTAGTATAAGTGAAACATTAAATAAAAACTATGTCCTTATATCAAGCGTGATGAATATTTGTTTGTTAAAGTTCTTTCAATCTGATCTTGACCATTAGATTTCCTATATCAGTGTTTTGTATGAATTGTTTACACAAATATTGGGATTCACAAATGCATGTGAACAAGAGCCTAGAATTTTATGTTCAGTTTATAAGCCTGATTATATTTTAAGTTACTGAGCATGTAGGATCTAGCCCTTGTACTCGGCTTGAATGGGTCTAGATCTAGGCTTTGGTACCCATTGAATGGATGTTGTTTCGTCATACTATACGTGTGTTTTACCAAATTCAAACTTAACTTATATATTGTTCCTAGAATACAAGGATTTACAGTTATTGATTACAATAAACTTTAATTTTTAGAGCACAGATATTGCCAATAGAGTGATAGTGTTTCCAACTGTTACAATACTAAATAAAATGTAAAGATAGACATATAGAATTGGGCAATCTCAATGCGGCACACTTCCCCTTATTCACTGTTTTCCACATATGAATACATTTTATATTACAAATAGCTCTGAATAATTGATTACAACCACCTAGACATCAACTAATTATAAAATAACAAAAGTGATAATTTAAGTACAAACTAGGAACTTCAGTATTCTGACTAGGTGACGAGTGTGGAATTTAGTACTAGCAATTTAGAATTAGATACATGCAATTAAGTGTTCTAGAACGCTCCCTTAATCTTGTCATGAATCAACTGTATGCGGTCAATAATTCTCAATTAGAACTGGTATGATTGAAGAGGTATAATCTCCCAAATCTATGTGGTACCTTCATGTTGATGATCATGGGTCATAAACTCTAAAAAACAATCCATGTCCAATATCTCTACTTTGCAATTGTATTTGATGCAGGTGAATCTAAAATGCTGCAAATCTTGGGTACTACAAGATTGGTAATCATGAGTCCATTGATGTCCATTATAAACAAACTCTCTATCTTTTCCAAGTGAAAGCAAAGCACTCACTGTCATAGCAAATTACTTATTCCATGAAAACCAATGTCTGCAATATCAGATTACCCATGCTTTGTCCTAGTCAAGAGTCTGTATAAAAAGTCTCTCTATGGAAGGTGAGTCTCCTCTAAGTGCTCCAATTGCATTAAAAACTCAAAATGTTTGATCATTCAATCAAGCTAATCGACAGGGCCCTGAACTATCATTGCTCTGCTCTCTACAACTATGAGTCAATGACTAATAGAACTGGCAAAGTTGACACATAGAAAGCTGCTCATGGAAGAAAAACTGTATCATTAATATGTTCAACGTACAATAATCTGTGAATAAACCAGCTGTCACTATTTGGGATTTCACCAACAATCTGTGTCTCTCCATGACAACTTTGCATCAATCATATACTCATCCTGAATTTTCTAACCTATGCATGTGTCTGATATCCATTTCTGAAAATCAATTTAATAATGTAAGGTCATAATATCGTGAATCAACACAGTATCAAAGGATCTCAATGAAGAAAAGTTGGTTGTTCATTGTACTAAATTATGACAATGTGCAAGTATGCACTATAAACTCTAATCTCTCTCAATCAATGAAGCTAGATGATTCAAGAATTTTCTTGTTAGAACTCAACAATAGTAAGATAGAAATAAATAGAATATATAGCTAAAGGTGTTCAATAACATTGTAAATTTTTTGCCTCTAGATTAAGCTTTTCCTATGTAAGCATCCCCTGAGAAACGCAAATGCCAATATACTCATATCAATCAATCTAGAAGCCTAATGATTGGGCTTTCTCATATCTAAAATCTTCTGTGGGTTTTCAAATTTTAGATTACTCAACCTTCAATGTACTTGTGTATATCTAGGACACCACTTAACAATCAGACTTTTCTGTATCTAAAATTTATTTTTTTATAAAATTTTAGATTACATTGAATTCAATATATTCCTTGCGTATATCCAAGGCACCATCTAACAAACAGGCCTTCTTATATCACAAATTTCAGATTGCTCAGCCTTTGATATACTTCTTGTGTATATTCAGGATACCATCTAATGGTTAGGCCTTCTTGTATCTAAAAATTTCTGCATGTTTTCAAATTTCAGATTACCCAACCTTCAATATATTCCTTGTGTACACCTAACACATCATCGGACGATCAGGTCCTTGCATTTCTGATTTTTTTGGTTTGTTTCCAAAATTTCATATTTCTACTTAATAGTCTATGTTGTCTGACTAAAGCCAACATACACATCAATATGGCTATTTATAAAATATCAGATTATTGACAGAGGCCAAGCAATTTATTGTTTTAAAAAAATTGACTGTCAAAATCTGCAATCAATTGTCTTCTGATATTCTTTTGGCTTTCAATTTTCCACCATAAAAATTGACTCTCATTTCTCATTGTTGTTCTATACTACTTATAGACTATTGATCATAATAGTGGTAGATTTTATTTGTATCAATTTCTTTGATGAATAGTTCAACTCATTCCTCACACTCCACACAAAAGCCTGATTTGGCTCGGTTGCTCACCTAAGATCTACACAACAAAGACTGAAGGAAAACTGCATTTTAATCCCTGCTTGTGCAGCAAAGATGAGCATGTTCCAACAATTCATGGGACAACAATTCACCACTAGTTGGACTCCAAGATATTCAGTCCCTATTTTGATTGTATAGTCAATGGGGGCAAGCTCAATGCTTAGATTCACAATTTGGAGACATATTTTGAGATGCAATTGAATCCCACTTAACCACAACAAAGCACAATAGTGAAGGTTCATTTGAACAATCAAGTTGTCCCCTGGTGGCAATCTCATGTCCAACTTCTAGAGGTGAAAAACAAACTATACTTGGATAGATTTCAAGGCAACTATTTGGGCACATTTTTAGCCCCACAACTATAGAGAAGAGCTATTGGCACAATGGCTTCATCTTCACCAAACAATTAGCCAACTAGTTCAACAATAGATAGAGTAGTTAAATTGCCTGTCCATCAACTTGGATGTATAGGACATTGATGAGATACCTTCCTCATGCACTGCAATGCAGCCTTGCATGCTAACCTTGGTCACTTGCACAACACTATAAAACCTTGCTTGCAGCTTCTAGCATCATTCCTCACCCATATAATTCTAGGAACCATACTGCACAAATGCACACAACTCCCTACATCATTGAGAGAAATAAGGGGAGCACTGTTATAGAATACCACATCTACACCTATATGTGTGTTGCTGCATGTAGGGCATACAGGCCATAGCTTGATGCAAGGCCATGTGCAACACCTCAAAATATGTGCAATGTTTTAGTTCATGCAAGTAACCGTTGGGCACAACTTCTAGAATTGTTTCTTGAAAAGACACCTACTAGCACAACAAGCAATCAGGAGTTAAGTCATTGTAAGATGAAGTAACACACATGAGTTCAATTGTCCCAAACATTCAACTTCCATAACAAACTTTTCTCCTTCTTCACTTTGTTAAGTCTGTAAGTACATATTTGTAACATTAGTCAGAGATAGACGTAGGATAGATAGGAGAAAATACCAGCCATACATCTCCCTCGAGAGTATGACATATATAGATTGCATAAATCAATAAAACATATGTTCTAGTTTTAGTATTCTTCATTGTCTAAACCCTTGTCTCTTTATTGTGCTTTGGCACACCTACAACACATCTAGATCCTCATTTAGAGCGCTGCCCACTGGACAAACTAGGATCCAAATCATACCTTGCATCAGATTTGACTCTAGGTTGTGTCTCACCTTCAATAGGATTTAGAGTTCTAAGCCATCACTTCCTTGTAGCAAGCTTTCCAAGCCTTCTTTGAAGGTGGAAGGTACACAACCAAAGACAAATCAATATTTTCTTTTCCAACACAGTTATTCTTCATCTTTGACCCCTGCCCTCTTCTCTCATACAACTTGACCATCATCCAAGAAGAGCATTCTTCTCCAAATGGATCCATTAAGGGTTCAACCCCCTAATATGGAAAGGAAAAGAAGTATTGTGCTTACAAGTTACAACAAACACACATGACATTCTATCAATGAATTGCAGGGCCTCAAATCAAAATGGCAGACCTTTTGTGCTGAGCAGACTTCACCACGTAAACATTTTGATCTATTTATGTAACAAATTCCAACACTTTTAATCCTTAGCTCATTCTCACAAACAAAGACTATTTTGTCAATGCTAGGGAAGTTCTATTCACTCATAATTGTCAAATCAAGAATAGATTTGTAAAGCTTATCTTTGGCAATGGCAGCCAAAAGAACTTGATTTAATGGAAGTTGTTAGATGATCTTCAGCTACCAATTTCAACACATCCACACCCCACATAATTGTGTCTTGTAAGAGTTCCATCAAATTTGCCACCAAGCCATTCCAGGGTACAGTTGATTGTGATGTCACTCCCTTGAATTCCTACAATTCAAAACTTGAAACACCTTATCAATATGACCACAAGGTCATATTTGATGACTTCCACAATAACTATCAAGTATACAAGGATGGTAAAGTGTATTAAACCATTCTTCCTCTATTAGTCCTTCATTCTCTAGTAAGCCAGTAATAAAAAAGGATAATTTGCATAAGTTTCTCACTCATTGCATCATTTAGGATACTAAGGTAAATAATGCTGGCAAGCTTCCTCCTAAAGCAATCAAATCTCTTGTTGATGTATATTCTGATATATTTGATGAGCTTAAAGGGATCCCTCCTTTTATGTTCATTCAATATTCTGTTGAACTAGCATCAAGTTCTCAATTGCCCCATTGACTGCCTTACTGCACTACACCCATTGATAATGCTAAGATGGGGAAGAAGACCCTCTTCTAGTATTTTGTAAATGCTTGTTTGCTGCAGCCCATGTTCTGGTATTTCTAGAATCTTGTTTGTTGTGTCTAACATGGAATATAAGTGCCCGGGAGTTTCAAAGGGGTTCATAAAAATATTTAAGCACAGCATGAGAACTAAACTGACATGTTTGAAGACATTTGCTAATTTGTAAGATGTGAATCTCAACTTCTTTGAGAGGTCATGTTGACATTTTCCATGGGATACAGAAGTACCTGTACACATTTGAATGCAGCTGACATCTTCCTAATTATCTACATGGGAGGGAGGATTTATTCGGTTAAAACAATTTTAATTTTTTTGTGAATGCTAACCATTCATTCATTTAAGTTTGTAATTTTAGAGTGCAAAATTATATGTTTGATTTGAATCTTTGTTTATCAAAATCCACCACAATTTGATTCTATTATTGCATGCTTGGTTTCCAACTCCATTCTTCATTATGGCTTTCAGACATTTTGAATACAGGATGAACATTCATAGTAGCTGATGTGTTTGTTAAGTTTTAATGATCAGATTAATGCACAGAAATTAAATTCAAATCGGACACAATAACACAGCAAATACCCTGGGAAAACCACCCTCTTGAGGGAGAAAAACCCAGCAACAAAGATCTCTCTTATATATATAAATAGTGGCAACAATTCTCTTTACAATGAGGCCAATTATAAGGCCAATCTTCAGCACCTAACACAAGATGCAATGGCAGATAATAATCTGCAAGTATCTAACTCTGCCTTTGAGTAAACTCGCAATCTGTACTTGAAGAAGTTCGCTCTGCCCTTGAATAAATTCGCAATCTGTACTTGAAGAAATTCGCACTTGAAAGAAGGAGAGAATTGAACTTGCTTGAAATGATTGAAAGAATAGAAATGACCTTGTATATATATGCAATGAGAGAGAGGTCGCACCTCTTCATGCACAAGGTCGGCCAAAGAGAGAAATATAATTACAAATAAAATATATTAATTACAAGGAAGGTCGGCCCTTATAGAAAATTATATTGTTGCCAAGAGAAGCGCCAATTCACATTATAACACATATAAATAAATAGCCGATAGGCTATATTGATTTATGTCTTCACTCGTGGCTGGAAGGATGAACCCGAAGCTGCAATATCATTAACACTCCCTCTCAGCTAGGGAGAGAACTTCCAGCTGCTCAAGACAAATCATCTCAACATGATGCCCATCACATTGGCTACAACCAGATGTGAAAAAAAGAATATCACCTCAACGTGATATTAGATATCGCCTCAACACGATATCAACCATAATGGCTACAACCATAGATTGCGGACTCTGCGGACTCGCCGCGAACTCGGGAGTCCCGACCCTGGCCGAGTCGACTCGCCACGGACTCGGGAGTCGAGTCCAGGCGAGTCCTGGGTCGGGACTCCCGAGTCCGGTCGGACTCGAGAGTCCCCACCTAGGCCTCTCCTGCGCGGCTGAGTCAAAAAACAGGTTAAAACCCATGTTTTTTTTTTCATTTTTTGACTCACTTGTGAAAACCAGGTCTGCAAATTGCTTTGGGGTTGATAGAAGAAAGGAGAACGAACTAAAAAGGTCAAAATAGAGCGAGGTAAGTGATCTAACACTTCTTTTTGTTTGTTTTCTTCAATTTTTTTGCATTCAAAATTTAAAAAATCAAGAAAAATAAGGGGAAATGCTGCCAATTTTTTTTCTATTTTCCTTAATAGCCTAATTCTTATTGTTTCTACTTTCTAGCTTGGTTTTGCATTTTTTTTCTTTTGCAAATGTTTGAAACTTTGAAATTTTGAATCACATTTATTTGCTGATTTTTTAGCAAACCCTAGCTGATTTTTTTTTCCATTTTGAACTTGAAACAGCAATGTCGTCTTCAAATCCAAAGGGAGTAAAAAAAGACCCTGCATGGAAGTATGGAATTCCAGGAAATAAAAAAGGTGAATTGACATGTCATGAATGCAACAAATGGATGACAGGAGGAATAAACAGATTAAAATACCACCTTGCTAGAATACCTGGGCAAAATGTGGAGGGATGCAAGAATACTACTCCTGAGATTATTAGAGAGATGAAGGCCCTTCTTGCTGAATATGAGCTTAAAAAAGAGGAAAGACAAAAAACAAAGGATGCCCTAACAGCAGCGATGAGTGGATCTCAATCCCAATCTACACCCTCTATGCCCCATGGTGTTGCAAGTCCAAGCTTCCGTGCTCCACATTCATCTTTTGGTGAGAGTCCTGATGGTTCCTTTTCTACTGCTAGTGCTAGTCAGGGTCCTTCATCAGGACCAAATTATTTTATTCCACGTAATGTTCCAGGAGCACAACCTTCACTTGAAGGTACTGGTTGGAATAAAGAAAAGCATCAAGAAGCTAGGATGGCTGCTGCAAACTTTTGGTACTACAATAATCTACCTTTCAATGTTGCAAACAGCCCATATTGGGAAGGTTTGGTGAACGCCCTTACAGTTGCAGGAAAGGGGTTTAAGACCCCATCATCTAAAGATTTGAGTGGGCCATTGCTAGAGGAAGCCGTAAAGAATACACGGCTTGTGGTTGATGAGCAAAAGAAATTTTGGCGAAAAAAAGGTTGCAGCATTTTATCTGATGGGTGGACAGATGGACGAAATAGAACTCTCCTTAACTTTTTAGTGGCCTCTAATGGTGGATTGGTGTTTCTAAAATCAATAGATGCCTCCCATGAAGTTAAAAATGCTGAGACTTTATGCAATCTATTAGATGGGGTGGTCCAGGAGGTTGGAGTTGATAATGTTGTCCAAATCATCACGGACAACGCAGCTGCATATGTAGCTGCAGGTAGACTACTTATGGAGAGGCATCCCACAATTGCATGGTCTCCATGTGTTGCACATTGCTTAGACCTATTGCTAGAGGACATTGGGAAGATTTCATGGGTCAAAAGTGTGGTTGAAGATGCAAAAAGTGTTACAAAATTTATCTACAACCATACTTGGGTGCTTTCTTTGATGAGGAAATTTACAAATGGCAAGGACCTTGTGCGACCTGGAGTGACACGATTTGCTAGCCACTTCCTCACATTGCAAAGCATTCTTGGTGCCATTGGTCATCTCAAGCAAATGTTCGTGTCCGATGCTTGGAAGGAGTCCTCATTTTCCAATAGACCTGAAGGGGAGAGGATTGTTGCCATAGTTTTTGATGAGACATTCATCAAAAATGGAGAGGAGTTGATGGGGGTAAGTAGCAATCACACAAAAATAAATTATACATGATAATCTATTTGCTGTTTTTATTTTTTGAGGGGTTAATTTTGTTATGATTTAACATTTGTTTTCATTTTTTTAGGTGACAGAACCTTTGGTGAGGGTTCTTCGTATGGTGGATGGAGATGGCATGCCAATGGGGTTCATCTATGAGGCCATGGATAGGGCCAAAGAGGCCATATCACGTTACTATGGCGGAAACAAAAAGAAATATGAAATCATATGGTGCATCATTGATCGGAGATGGACACACCAACTCCACCAGCCGATCCATGCCTTTGCCTACTTCTTGAATCCGAAGTTCTACTTCTCGGACACATTTAAGGTGGATGAGGAGGTCATGGAAGGTCTTGTCATATGCATTGATAGGATGGTGCCTGATCCTGAGCTGAGAGATAAAGTGCTTGATGAGTTGGAGGTGAGATTTGTTACATCTTATTTATGAATTTGCAATGTTGAGCCTTGACTATCTATGAATTTTCTATATTTGATTTACTTTTTCTTTTATCTATTCAAGGTCTACAAAGGTGCAGAGGGGAGACTCTTTTCCTCCCAACAAGCAATTGAAAGGAGAGGAAAACAACAACCAGGTAAAAAATGAAATTAGAAACTTGATTCTTACATATAGATTGTTTACTTTATTCTTATTTCTTAATACTTATATTTTTTAAACATGTTTTTGTAGATCTATGGTGGGAGAACTATGGTGCTAGCACACCAAATCTTCAAAAGCTAGCCATACGTGTCTTGTCACAGCCATGCAGTGCTTCTGGGTGTGAACGGAATTGGAGTTTATTTGAGAACATTCACACAAAGAAGAGGAATAGGTTGACTCAGCAGCGCCTAAATGATTTAGTTTTTGTTCGGTACTGTAGACATGCAAAATTTACATTATGCATTCGATCAGATTCGATCAAATTAGATGTTGCATTAGGTCCATTCATCACCTTTAATCCATTCATTAAATAATCAAATAAACATTATCATTCAACCTTCATTTTGCATCATCCATTTAATTAAATAAATCAGGAATCCATTTAAATCAAATCCTAAATTACATTTCATCATTTTCTGATTTAAATAAATCAATTATCAAAGTCCAAAGTGTCAACTCATCTAATCAGCATTAATCAGCATGATCATCATCTAATCCTAATCTAATGTTAATCACATCCCACTTGCATTATCTAGACCTAGCCACTTGCACAATAAATCAATTTTATTGATTTATTAAAACCTCATTTTCCTCAACATGACAAGTCAAACAGGGCATTTATTGCTCTTCTTTTCTTGTCCCCCTCTCAGCATTTATGGCAAAATTTGAATTCAAATTTTCCCCCTCTTGGGCACTCTTCCCAAATCTTGCACATACATCAACTAATCACATGATGACAAGTGTCCTAACTCATTGGCAGAATCTTAATCCCACATTGGTCCCTCTTCAACACTTGGCATTTTGAAAATCTTTAAATAGAGGCTTCAACATTGAGAAACTCCTCCACAATTTCATCCAAAAAGCATATGCAAAGTTACTCTCCTTGAGAACTAATTTTGCTCATCATTTCCATCTTATCATCATCATCTAAGCTTATTAATCAAGGATTGGGAAAGGGTCACTAACACATGTGACACCAATCCACTATAAGATGCTAGTTTGATTCATTAGAATGATGCATTTTCAAGATTGGCTATGATTGTGCAGACTTGTTGTTCTTCCTCAAAGGTCTCATTTTGTTCTATTGCCTTGGATCACTATCGCTGAAGGAATGAAGCGAAGATCTATTCTTTCCTTTGTTTCGTAGCCAGAGTTCTTCGAGACTAACATCCATTGTAATGTTACATGAAGTTTCTAATGAATGCGCTCTCTAATTTCTTCAATGTCCTAATGCCTCAGCGTGTTTAGAGAACCATTCTATGGCATTGCCTCGCTAAGCTCTGTGGGAATAGCCGCGATCGATAAGTATCGCCATATGCAACTCTCCATACAATGAACCCGAATTCCCCGGATGTGATCTTCTGTGGTTTCCCCGGCCCCTCGATATTTGTCAAATTTAGGGATCTCAAATCCCTTAGAATGGTTTCATGTCTAGGCTCCTATCAAATGGATAGGGACACAAGTTGCTTTGTATTTTGGTTGTTCACTCGACAGATCGGTACTTGTTGTGAGAGAGCAGCAACTTGAATTGTGTCAGCTATCATTCCACCTCAAGGTTTAGGGAATCACCACCTACGATCAATTGATCCCCAAGGCGCTTAGCATCGAAAGAGCCCTTGCAACCCAACCCATCGAATCAACATCATATCAAGAATCACAAAACAATCGCCCACCATCAAATTACAATGATAAACCTCGTACATGGGCGAGAAACAAGAACATCACTAATGATGGTGTCGTCGATGCCAAGGTGGTCATTAGTGGTCCACGCCAAAATACACCCGCACCGCAAATTCAACCACAACGCCAAAACACTCATCACACAACATATCAACCCAACAATAATCCCACCATCAATAACATCAACGACCAAAGAGGACCACCTCAACGCAAAACATACCCCAAACGAAAATACACTACTTTGGGGGAACCACTGGAAGACATCATGAAAAAGCTAATCGACGAAAAACTCATCCAAGCTCCCACGCTTGAGAATTATCAAGAACCTGATGTCAAACCTCCTTGGTACAATGAAAATCAACTATGTGAGTTCCACAAGATCAAAGGCCACACCACAAATAACTGTATGAGACTCAAGAACATCATTCAAGATCTCATCGACAAAAGAATCATAAATGTGGAAACACCTACAGGGAATCAGGATCTTAAAATCTACACGAATCCGATGTCGAATCATGGCAACAAAGGGAATAACAAGGATAAAGGAAAAGGCAGTGTAAATCATGTATACGAAACCGTTGTTGCCAACCTCAATGAAAACTGCATGGTAATCACCATCAAGGGCGCCCATGCCGAAGACTGTGGAGTCACCACAAGAGGCGGAAAAGTCACCATCGCAGGATCATCCCAACCCAATAGAGTTCCTTCATCAAGAGCCGCTCCGTATAGCTACAATGTCGTAGACCAACTCAAGAGAACACCAAAGACACATCTCCATCATGGAGTTGTTAAAAAATGTCATCAGCTCCATAAAAAGATTCCTCGGCGAAGCATTAGCCTCATCTACCGGCCCCTCAAGAGACCTCGATGCGAAATTGGCCTCCAAGCTATGGTCGGAAATATCATAACGTTTCTAACATTCTTACATTTTCTGAACAAGACTTCCCCACACAACCATCTCACAACCGTGCACTTCATCTGGAGGTGTACGTAAATAAAAAGAAAGTCAAGAGAGTCTTGGTGGATGGAGGTGCGGGCTTAAATATTTGCTCCTTAAAGCTTCTAAAGAATTTGAACATTTCAGAGGATTCAATTGACAAAGGAAAAGGCATCACAATAAGAGCATATGATGACCAGGAAAGGGTATCCCAAGGCACCATTCAGCTTCCTGTCCAGGTTGGACCCGCCATCATGCAAACCAACTGTCAGGCCTTGGACCTCGATTTACCATACAACATTCTCCTAGGGCGACCATGGATACATGCAATGCAAGCTGTAGCTTCAACCTTTCATCAATGTGTGAAATTCACACATGAAGGTCAAGAGGTTACTATCCATGGAGACCCTGAGCCATTTGCCTACTGCAAAAATCTAGAGGCAAAATACTACAAGATCCCGCAGGTACCCAAGAATGATGAAGGCCCATCAACACCTTATGTGGATCCCGCCACTCTCACTTCTACGATAGAGACACCCTCCACCCCCGCCATCCCCGCCTTTTTTGATATCAAAGTCATAATACAAGATGATGGTTGTGGAAACTATTCAATGCCTAAGAATGCTTTTGTAGTAGGAGAGCTACCACAATCTCCTAGATCAAGAGGACGACCACAATCACAAGAAGCTTCAACATCTCAAGGATCCTATGAACGAAACCCTACCTTCCCAAGTGCAGGAGATCTTGGTCAGGAAACATTAGAGGGGGACCTATCTCATCTCCTTTATCGAGATGATATACCGGCAGTTGAATTGCCTATGGACGAACGAAACAGAGGTATGAAGCTGATGCTCTTGATGGGCTATAACCGGAACCAAGGGTTAGGCCAAGATAATAATGGGCGTGTAATACCCATTATACCTGAGAAGCAAATAAAAAATCTTGGCATTGGTCATCCTACTCCTAAGGTAACTGTACTTGGTCGAGGTGCCCAGGATAGACGGAACCGAACGCCTCCTCAAGAATCTGTAGCTACTCCAAAATCCTCCATGACTTTAGGAATGCCCACTGATTTAACTGAGTCACCCGAAATAGGATTACCTTTGTTGTTTGAGGATACTAATGTCCTTATGATTAGCACCTTGTCTTATGAGTCTGAAAACCAAAGCAATGAAATCCGATTAGTCTATCCCCAACTGATTGATTACGACCAACGAGGACCACCAATTCTTGACATGTTTGAAAACGATGAGGCGCCCTCAGAATTCATGGGACTTAGGGATGACATTCCATGTGGGGATCATAAGGCAGGTTTTATCATAGAGCTGGATACACATGCATACTATGGAGAAACGATTGAATCCCTCAGTCGCAAAAATAAAAAATTGAGAATAATCTCCAAGTCCTTGAGTGAAAAACCCACCATGGGTAACTCTTCAATTAAAAGTAAAAGTAGCACACATCTAATGGTGAAACCTTCCGAGGCTTCGAGGATGGGGATTCAATCTTCCTTATTATACAACAATTCAAGAAAAAGTCGTATTTATAAGCAGAAAAGTGCACCCTAATTAACTGGGACACAAGAAACTCCCTCACATTAAGATTCTCACTGAGCCACATTATGCAAGAACAGAGGAGTTGGCTACCTTCTTAAAGGAGAGGAAGATAAACTTTGCATGGACCTATGCTGATATGCCAGGATTGGATCCAGAGGTAGTGGTTCATCACTTAGCAGTCTATCCTGAAGCTAAACCTATAAAACAGAAGTTGAGAAAGATGCACCCACAGATTGCTCTATTAGTCAAGATGGAACTCCAGAAACTACTAGATGTGGGATTCATACGAACGATTGCCTACCCTGAGTGGGTCTCCAATCTAGTACCGGTTTCAAAACCAACTGGGGGCATAAGAATCTGTACGGACTTTAGGGACTTGAACAAGGCTTGCCCAAAAGATGATTTTCCGTTGCCTAACATTGATATGATTGTAGACATGACCGCGGGGCATGAGATGCTTTCCTTGATGGATGGATTTTCAGGCTATAATCAGATAAGAATTGCAGAGGAAGACCAACATAAAACATCTTTCACTTGTCCTTGGGGAACATACTGCTGGAACGTAATGCCATTTGGCTTAAAGAACGCTAGGGCCACATACCAAAGGGCCATGACACTAATATTCCATGATATGATCCACAAAACAGTTGAGGACTATGTCGATGACATCCTGGGAAAATCCAAAAGAGGAAGGATCATATATCGGTCTTATGCTATCTCTTGATGCATCGCTAGAAGAATAATGGTTGGGGTATTTTGAACTTAAGAAGTGCTGCCTTGATGCATAACTGTGAAAGTCATGGCTATGAAGTGTCAATGGAGGTGCATTGAGGATTGACTGAGCAGCTGTAAAGAATACTTGAAATGGAAGTTCTAGGACATCAAACAACCTGAGAGGTCTCAAGGCGTGCTTCAAATAATTCAGAAATTGCTAATACTCATGTGACAAACAAATTCCTTTAATTTCACTTATTCAACAAGGCAATATACAAATGGGATGAAAAATGTGAACAAGCCTTCAACAAAATCAAGGAATATTTGTTAACACCTCCAGTACTAAGGCCTCCAATTCAGAACAAACCATTGATCCTTTATATCTCAGCAACTGCAGCAGCCCTTGGTGCTCTCCTAGCACAACATGATGAACATGGAATAGAAAGAGCCATATACTACATCAGCCGTACAATGGTGGGCCATGAGTTAAACTATACATTCATTGAAAAAGCTTGCCTAGCAGTGGTGTTTGCATCCCAAAAATTCAGACACTACATGTTGGCACACAAGATCAAACTCATAGCTAAAATTGATCCCTTAAAGTATCTTCTTTCAAAGGCAATGCCTACGGGAAGAATGGCTAAGTGGGTAATGATATTATCAGAATATGACATTGAGTATGTGGAGCGCAAGGCAATCAAGGGACAGGTCATTGCCGACCAACTGGCAGATGCACCTATCTATGCGGAGAGCCCACTTGTTTCAGAATTTCCAGATGAATCCATTTTCAACATTGACATAGCTACTCATTGGAAACTATACTTTGATGGCTCCTACACACAACATGGGTCCGGAGCCGGTATCTTCTTCATCACTACACAAGGGGATTGTATACCAAGATCATACAAACTAGCATTCCCTTGTACAAAAAACATTGCAGAATATGAGGCTTTAACTATAGGTCTCAGGATAGCAGTACAGTGGAACATTATGGCATTGAAGGTATATGGAGATTCACAGCTTATCATAAATCACGTGAACAATGAGTACCAAACAAAGGATGATAAGCTAACTCCATACAAAAGGCTGGTGGAAAATCTCAAGGAATATTTTGTTGACATCACATTTGAGCAAGTACCAAGAACCAACAACAGAGCAGCAGACGCAATGGCAACTATTGGATCACTCTTAGAGATCCCTCAAAATGTTCCGAAATACTACTTCTTGGTAGAGCAGCTTCTCGTACCAGCATTCAAGGTACCAGAGTCAGAATTTGTGTGCGAAATCGTTGGTCCAAATGATCAGTGGTACCAAGACATTTACACATACCTTAGGATAGGTATCATTCCCGCCGATTTGCGTTCAAGCCTTAGATGAACCTTTATCAAGAAAGCATCTCGTTTTGTCATTTTAGGAGAAACCCTATATCGCAGAAGCATAGAAGGAACCTTACTAAGATGTCTTAACCCTGAGGAGGCTTCGGCTGCCCTAACTGATGTGCACAACGACATCTGTGGTTCTCATTCGAGTGGCATGACCTTGTCTAAGAAATTGCTGAGGAGTGGATATTACTGGCCTACCATGGACAGAGAGGCACATGAATATGTCAAGAAGTGTCTATAGTGTCAGCAACACGGGGACCTCATCCATGCTCCAGCCTAAGAGCTTCATCCAACTTGCCACACCATGGCCCTTTCTGGGACCTCGATCTCATTGGGAAAATCACAATTCCACCTCATCCAACGGGCTACAAATTCATTCATTATAACTGCACCGAGTAATTTCACCAAGTGGGTTAGCCATACCTATGACCACATAACAGAAAGCAGATCTCAAAGTTCATCCTGAACTATCTCATATGCCGCTATGGTGTCCCACAAGCCATTATCTCAGATAATGGGACACCATTCAAAAATCAAGAAGTCTGTGACCTATGTGATAAGTTCAAAATCCAACATCGCTTTTCCACCCCATACTATCCCCAAGGCAATGGCCAAGCAGAAGCTACAAATAAAACCATCCTCAAAATCCTTAAGAAAACAATCAATGACATAGGTCGTGACTAGCATTTGCAGCTTAATCCTGCCCTTTGGGCTTACCGAACTAGCATCTGCACACCCACTGGTGCCACACCATTTTCCTTGGTCTACGGATCAGAGGCCATCTTGCCCATTGAGATCGAGCTACCATCCCTCAGAGTATCATTGCAAAACCTCATCATGGATGAGGAGTATCGAGTTTCAAGACTGAACAAGCTGGAACTGTTGGACGAGCGATGTCTGGATGCTTTAAACCATCTGCAAGTGTATCAGAATAGACTCAAAAGGAGCTACAACAAGAAAATCAGAAGCAGAACTTTCCAGGTCAGAGAATTGGTGCTAAAAGAGAATCAGAAGAATGTCTTGAACCCAAATGGCAAGGGCAAGTTTGAACCCAACTGGCTGGGACCCTTTGTCATCACAGCAAGCTACAAATCAGGGGCATATCAGTTATCAACACCCGAAGGGGAACCCCTAGAGGAGCCAATGAATAGCTCCCATCTCAAAAAGTTTTATGCCTAAATCTTTCAAGGTATAGAACCAAAAAATCCAAAAAATCATAAAAAGTCCTGAAAAAATGGTTACTTTGGCGAAAACCTGGCAAACAGGCGTCTTGGTGACAACAAAAAAATCAAAAAATCAAGAAAACAGTAAAGAGAAAAAATTGTCCTCTAGTGAAAACCACTTCGGTGGCACTTTGGGCAAGTACCTTGGTGAAAACCTGGCAAACAGGAACTTTGTGTAAATAAGCACTCTCCATCCATCTTGGTCTCCGTGATTTGCTTTGCATCATTCACTCACCCATCGCATATCATCGCATTTCACCCTTCCATCCACATCTGCACCATAGCTTGGTCTTGCGTTTGTGTCATGATTCCTCCTAGAGCTACTCGGCCCACTTAAAAGGTCAGTTTGTCCTGCCTATATCGGAGTAGTCTATCGGCTTCATGCGTTAGGCACGCCTTACCTGACTGATTCAGACGAACCAGAATATTAACGACACCTGAAGATGAACGTGAAGGGTTGGATCTTTTATTTCATCCCCCAGACATTTAGTCACCCTCCAGGAGTCTCATTAAGCACAAACTCCTACATTTCATCATGTATATCTCATTTAAATCTGGCCGTTGTCGTAAATAACTATCGGGTCTCTGTATATCCAGGCATGGACCAAGTGTTGATCAGCCTCAGCCCCTAGGATAGTAGTCCTAGGTTAGTCTCTTGGTCAAAATCTAGAAAATCTCTGCAAACATTGGAAATTGAAAATCAAAACATTTGAAAATCTCGAAAAAATTACCAAAAACAGCCTCAAAACATGGCAAAACTCAAAAAACATCCAAATATTTGAAAAAAAAATAAAAATAAAAAATAAAAATCCATCCGCCTCATCTCGCTTACACTCGCAATAATCAATCATCCATAATAAATTGTCATCACCCTCAACCTTTGGTAAAACAGTCGGAAACAAGTCTAGCAGTCAAATGTGAAAACCTAAACTATCAAAATCTCAAGTATAGGTCAGTCAACAAGCAAGTTGGTCAACTCTTTTCTTATCAATGGCATATAAATCATAAATCAATTTCATCATCGTTTGATAAAAGCATGTCCTAGGATCCGTTCCGACAATGGGCACTTTTATCAAACCAACCACTTTGGGTAAATGAAACGACGTGTCATTAACATGTCCTAGGATCCGTTCCGACAATGGACATTATCTTTTGGCAATAAGTTTCGGCTCCCATCTTTCGAAACATCATTTCTCTTGGCTAACGGTACGAAGAACATTAGTTTGTTTGCTCACTTACTTTATCTTGTTTGATTTATCTCATTGTGCTCATTCCAAGGACCTCTCGATGATGTCCAAACGAAGGATTTAGAGAGATAGGAATGGGGCAACGATCATTATCTTTTGTCTGCTGTGCTTGTTGGATATCTTTGTAATATAACCTTGGTCATGCGTGCTTTTGTTTAGTCTATAGCAAGGGTGTTTTAAGTTTCTTGTTGACCACATAGAAAGGCTCGCCTTCCTATGTTTTGGTTGAGATATTTGAAATATCTGAACTATTTTCTAGACAGGGTTCCGTATGTCAGGTGTGAACAAGAATACTCCTATCCGATTTGTCGAGTCAAAGTCCATCACACTAGGTACAATGCCATCCTGGTTCTCGATACCTTGATGCATCGTACTGCGTGTATTATCAAACATAAGGAAATCCGCCCTTTGAAAATCCCAACTCCACGGCAAGTAGTCATCACCATTTGCATGATCATCTCATTCTTTCATTCTTCTATCACATTCTTCTATCTTTACTAACATTTCTATCCCAGTTGGTACATGAAGCTACCCACAGCTAATGAATGTCCATTCATCTACATCAACCACTCCTCTCGCATTTTATCGCGATTTTGATTGGCAATTGGCATTCCCATTCAACATCTCGAGGGGGCAATATACTAGTGCAATTCTTCTCACTGGGGCAATAGTGGGGCATCCGAAAAATCAGAATTTTTTTGATTTTGATCATGACAAGATCATTCTTTGAATCAATGCAACAAGTACATTGCTTCAAAGAGGGGAAAAATGTAGACACGCAAAATGTACAAGTTGACATTGCGCATCTAACTCTGATCTACTAACATCATTTCATCCTAAATCATTCCCTGACCTAACCATTTAATTGAATATCTTTATTTGATTAAATTCATTTGTTTTCTTCTCTTAATTAAACAAATCATGTGTTTAATTAAGTCTCTTAAATCATTCTCTATCCCTATTTTAATTAAATAATTAATTTTATTTAATTAAATCTCTAAAGTCTATCTATTAAATTGAATAAATTAAAATCTTATTTAATTTAATCTTACTTCAATCTCTTTAATTAAATAATCAAAACATGTTTATTTAATTAAACTCATTAAATCATTTCCTCTCTTGTTTGATTTAAATTAATCCAAAAATCTAAGTCAAAATAAGTCAACTCACCTAATCATCATTAAACTAACATAATCATCATTTATTTAATCTAACCATGATTAAATACTAATCTCACCCACTTGCATTCTCTAGATATCTCCACTTGCACAAATAAATCATTTATTGATTTATTAAATCTTCATTTTCCCTCAACAAAGCATCTTTTGGAGGAATATTCTTCTATTTCAAATTCAAAATTTGAATGACATGTCTTTCCAACATGTCATTTACTCTCTCTTACAAGTCCTTCCAACAAGGCATTTACTTCTCTTACATGTCCTTTGCCTTGAGCCAAGTGGCATTTAATGCAATTTTCTTTCCCCCTCTTACATGTCTTTTCTCAAAAATTCAAATTCAAAAATGCATTTATTGGCACATTTGTCAAAACTTGTTCATTCCTCATCCAATCACATTTGGACAAGTGGCATTTTTCCATTGGCCAAATCTTTGTCCCACATTGCTCTATTTTGGCTTTGTTTCCATTTCAACATTCTATAAATAGAATGCTTCACCATGCATTTTATCATCCACAATTATGCAAAGTTACTATGCTAAAATACTTAGCAATCCTCATCCATCTCATTTAGCTAGGTTTTTTGCAGATTTTAGCTTGGAGCATTCATCAATCTTCATCAAAGTGGATCACAATCTTCATCAAATCATCAAAGCTAGCATTGGAGTTGGGAAAGGGCCAATTTCCACATCAAATTGGCACCAACTCCCTCAAGAGATCAAGAGTTTGCTTGCATTAGATAGGGTTTAATTGTTTCATTTGTGTTCTTTATTTTCATTTCTTATCTTTTGCAAATTTCAAATGGATTTCTTGAGGAATCATTTGTTTCTAACCTTGTGTTTGATCTAATTGTTTGCATGTTTATTGTGTTTGTGCAAGGTCTAGATTCAAATGGTTCACAAGTAGTGATCCCTCTGACAATGATCTCTATTGTATTTAGTGTTGATATTACTTATATTGTGAGATAATCCTCACCATGGTTTTTCCCTTCTTATTTTTTCCACATAAATCTGGTGTTCTCTTGTGCATGGTGTTAAGTTGTTTTAGTTCTAGTTATTTTCTTTTCATGTTAATTCATCATAATAGGTTTAAGGTTTTAATGAATGAATATAGATTTGAATGTTAATGAGGGTTTTGAAGTTTTAAGGTACAACTGATTCACCCCCCTCTTAGTTGTCTTGTGCATTCAACACTACTTCAGTATAGTTGCAAATGTTGTTGGTGTGACATGTGTTTGGGGAGATTGTTGTAGTTGGAAAGTGTTACATGTTGCAGATGCTATAGATGTGTTGTAGATATGTTAGTAATGTTGTTGATGAAGTTGGCTCACTTGGTTTCCAAGTTCTTTTGAGAAAATTTGAACAAAAGAGAATTTGGTATGATAGAGTGGTGTTCAATGTTTTTCTTTGCATTTCTTCACAATTGAAGATATACTCATGTGTTTTGGATGTGATGATTAGAGGTGTTTAGAGGTTTCATATACAAAGTTTTAGGTTCTAGATCATACTATAGTGGAAGATGTGTTTGACAGTATGTTCGAAAAAATAGGGCATCATAGAGAATTGAGATTGCTCTGCATTTCTTTGTAGTGAAGGTTTTGGTGTTGTCGACCTGGGAACATACCTATTCATTTATATCTACCTTCCCTTGAAGTTTCAAGTGCTGATTTGTTTCACAAAGTTGTCTAGTATGTTGAATGTCTGTGCCAGTATGTTTGGTTGCACAAAATGAAGGTGTTCTTAAGTTTCAGGTGGTTGCAAAAGTTGTGGCGAATGTTCTGATGATGTGGAATATTATAAGATGTTGTGGAATGTTTCTATGTGGTCCACAAGATGTTTTTAGACCTTGAGAGGTGTGTTTGGAGTTAGTTGTTAGTGTTAGTGTAGGTTTTTCCAACTTGGTGTGATAGCGCTAATTGCAGAGGATAATTGTTGTTTGGAGTAGTTTCATGGTTTTGCTTCAATTATTTATATTGTGGAAGTGTTTGGTTCTGACCTATTTGGTGTTGCATGGTTGAGGCGCATACGTTTCCTTAAGGCTGGCCTAATTGAGATTGTTTTATGTCATAGAAGGTATAAATGTAAGGAGAATTGTTGTGTGGATTAAGATCAGAGTGTGTGATGTGAAATATGTGAATATAATCAATTGTAATGATCTGAGTGTGAGCCTTAATGCCTGTGAATTCTAGATGTAGTGAGCAGAAGGTGTCTACATTTCAATTTGTTTGATGAGGTTTTTGTGCTTCAATGGAACTATACTTTCGACATATGAGAGAAACATTGTTAGAATTTCAAATTGGTAGCGAGCCATCCCTTCTTCCATTCTTCTTTCTTTTGGATAGTGAGTCCTTTCATAGTGAGCCATCGATAGTGAGCCTTTCTTTATATCTCTAGGTAGTGAGCCCTTAGCAGTGAGACTTATTGTATTCGGTGTTACAATTCATATATTAGTGAGCTAATCCTCACCATGGTTTTTCCATACTTTGGTTTTCCATGTAAATATAGTGTTCTTATGTGTTTGCATTACCATTTCATATGTTTACATTCTGCTAATGCATGATAAGGGTTTAATGGTTGTTAAGGGTTTAAGGGCTAATGTAGATATGAATGTTAATGAGGGTTTTTGATGTTTTAAAGTATACAACTAATTCACCCCCCTCTCAGTTTTCTTGTACATCTAATAATTGGTATCAAAGTTGTGGTTCCTAGGAGGAAGTTGAACTACTTGAGGTAGATCTAGATGACACATATGAAAGGTGTTAAAGCTCCTTTGTTTGATGGACAAAATTTTACCTACTAGAAAGCTAGGATGGAGTCCTTTATGGTTTCTCTTGGATTTGGTTTTTGGTAGTCAGTTGAAAAAGGTTATACTATGCCTACAAATGGCCTGAAAAGTGATGATGAGATTAAGGATTATGAAAAAAATGGCAAAGCAAGGAATGCAATCTTTGAGTGGTCTTTTTGATTCAAACCTTAGAAAGGTGATAAGTATGAAGTTTGCTAAAGATATCTGGACAAAGCTAGAAGGTATCTATGAAGGAGATGACAAGGACAAAGAAGCGAAGGTGTATAATTACAAAGCCAAATTTGAAACCCTAAGGATATCTGAAGATGAATATATTACTACCTACATGCTCAGAGTTGATGAAGTTATCAATTCCATCAATGGTCTTGGCGGAAAGTTGGATGAAAGAAAAGTTGTGAAAAAGGTATTAAGAACTCTGCCTAAAGGTTATAGTTCTAAAGTTTCTACTATTGAGGAATCTCATAATTTGGATAATTATTCTAGAGATTAGATGTTTGGTGCTTTAAATTATTTTGAAATGAGAGAGTTTGGTCAAGATGCTACAAACAAAGAAACTACTTTCAAAGTCTCCAAAGTGGAAAATGATGATGGATTAGATCCATATGATCTTGATGAGGTGCAAGAAAAATTTGTGTGGAGATTGAAAAAGGTTACCAGAAAAAACAAAGGTAAGCTACCTTTCAAATTTTTCAATTGTGGAAAAATAGGTCAGTATGCATCTAAATGTTTGATCAAAGTTGCTAACAACAAACAAAAGGATCATAAGGGTGAATTTGTCAAAAAGAGGTATTATGTTGAAAAGGAAACTGGTGTATCTGATGATGAAGAATCAAATTATCCGAATGAAGGAAGTGATGAATGCTTGTTCATGGATTTAAATGTTGGAACTAATTCTACTAGTCTTGAAATATGTGTGAAGGAAAGTACTCGATAAACATGTCATAACATTTAAGGAACTATGTTGGTTGATTTTCATGCTAGAGAGGAGAAGAACTACTGGATCATTAATGGTAGATGCTCAAATCATATGGCAGGTGATAAGATTAAGTTTGTTAAGACTGAAAAGTATGATGGTGGTCTTGTTAAGTTTGGTGATGATACATCTACTAAGATATGTGGAAAAGGTTCATTTAGTTTTGATGGAAAGCATAATATGGATGATGTTCTTTATGTCAAGGGTCTCTGAAATAATCTTCTAAGCATAGGAAAATGCATAGCAAAGGATATAATCTTGTATTTTAGAATGGTGGTTGTGAAATTAGAAATGGAAGCTTCGGTACTCTGGTTGCTGCTAGAACAAGGATAGGAGGTAATGTCTATCAACTCAAAGGTAGTGGTGAAAAGTGATTTATGTCTCAAACTAATGAAAGTTGGATATGGCATAAAATAATGGTTCACATTAATTTTGATAGCCTAGTAAGAATAAGTTCTACTGGTGTTGTGAGATATTTTCCAAAGATTACAAAGCCTATCAATGCAACCTACAAAGAATGTCAAGTTGGAAAGCAAACAAAGACAAGATTCAAGACAAAAGAATACTCTACCATAGGTCCCTTGGAGTTAGTGCATACATATCTATGTGGACCTACCACAATTAGAAGCTCATGTGGCAACAAGTATTTCATGTTATTAATTGATGATTATTCTAGAATGGCTTGGATTACATTTCTCAAAGAAAAATTAGAAGCTCTAGAAAAATTTAAAGCATTTAAGGCTATGGTTGAGAATGAAATGAATTTGAAAATAAAATGTTTGAGATTTGATAGAGGTGGTGAGTTTACTTCAAAAATAGAATATTTTAGGAAGAAGCTAGGACAATGATGAATGAGGATAATCTTCTAGATGTCTATTGGAGAGAAGTAATTCATACTGCAATCTACATTCTTAATAGAGGTCAAGCAAGAGCGAAAAATTCAAAGACTCCCTATGAGATGGTCTGGTAAAACTCCTACTGTGAAATATTTTTGAGTTTTTGGAAGCAAGTGTTATATCAAAAGGGATGAAGAAAACTTAGGAAAGTTTGATGCAAGATCTGATGAAGGAATCTTCCTTGGATACTCGACAAGAAGAAAGGTCTATAGGTGTTACAATAAAAGGTTGAAGAAGAATGTTGAGAGTGCAAGTGTTAAAAGTGGATGAAGAACCACATCAAAGTTTAGTACTGATAGAAGAATACGAATTTGATGAATCCCCTTGCAGTGAAGAAGAAAAGTATGAAGATAAAGGAAAAGTGTTGATAGTTGAAGAGGAAGAAGCTCTGGAAAAGAATCCTAAGACTCCTAAGTATGTGTAGAAGAATCATTTAGAAGATTAGATCATTGGAGATAAGAGAAAAGGTGTGATGACAAGAAGAAAAGCTATTATGATAGAAGAACAACTAAATTTTTGTTTACTTTTTGAGGTGGAACCAAAAATAGGGATTGAGGCATGCAAATATGAGAATTGGAGAAAATCAATAAATGAAGAGTTAGAACATATAGAGAAGAATTTAACTTGGGAATTGGTCCCAAGACCGAAAAATAAGAATGCGATTGGTACCAAGTCGGTATTCCAAAACGAGTTGAACGAAGATGGAAAATTTGTCAGGAACAAGGCTAGACTTGTGTGTAAAGGTTACTCATAGGTTAAAAGTATATATTTTGAGGAAAATTTTGCTCTAGTTGCAAGAATGGAAGCTATCAGGATGTTTTTAGCTTTTGTAGCACATAAAGATTTCAAAGTATATCAAATGGATGTGAAGTTTGCATTCTTGAATGGTGAGTTAGAAGAAGAGGTATACATTGAAAAAAAATAAGGTTTTCAGTTGTAAGAAGATACAAATATGGTTTTCAAATTGAAGAAAGCATTGTATGGATTAAAGCAAGCTCCTAGAGCTTGGTATGCAAGGTTAGATAAGTACTTGTTATATCAAGGATTCATAAAAGGTATTACAAATAGAAATTTGTATTTTAAAGTTGAAAGAGAATAAATATTAATTGTGCTAGTATATGTTGATGACATAATCTTTAGAGGAAAGAAGGTATGTGCAAAAGGATTGTAGAGGAAATGCAAAAAGAATTTGAAATGTCAATGTGTGGGGAGATGAATTTCTTCTCTGGTTCACAGATTGGTCAATCAAAGAAAGGTATATTCATATCACAATCTAAGTATGTTAAGGAAATGTTGAAGAAGTTTGGAATGGATGACTCTAAACCAGTATGTACTCCTATGGTTATTAGTTGTAAGTTGAGAAAGAATGATGATTCTCCTAAGATAGATTTGAGAAAGTATAGATCAATTTTTGGTTAAGGAAATGTTGAAGAAGTTTGGAATGGATGACTCTAAACCAGTATGTACTCCTATGGTTATTATTTGTAAGTTGAGAAAGAATGATGATTCTCCTAAGATAGATTTGAGAAAGTATAGATCAATTTTTGGTGGACTATTACACCTCACTACTACTAGACCAGATATCATACATTTAGTTTTTCTTGTGGCTAGATTTCAAGAAGATCCTAGAGAATCTCATGTTGCAGTAGTGAAGAGGATATTCAAATATTTGAAGGGCACTCTAGATTATGGTTTGTGGTATCCTAGGGATATTGACTTCTCCTTGAGTGCATAAACAGATGCAAATTGGGTTGTATGTGTAGATGACAAGAAAAGTAAAATTGGTGGTGCTTTCTTTCTTGTAAGAAGGTTGGTATCATGGCTAAGTAAGAAGTAGGATTCAGTGTCATTATCTATTGTAGAAGCATAATATATTGCAATAGCATCAAGGTGCAACCACAATAGTGGTTTAAAATTTATTTGGGGAAGGAAAAGAGATTTTTCGTCAGGTTTACAATTTTAAGTGGTTTGCTTGAACTGATGGGTTCGAGCGAACATTTTTTAGGGCTTTCTTTAACCTTTAGTTCGAGCAAACCACCCAGTTCAGGCGAATCCTTGAATATTGTTTATTTTTCAATTACAAAATAGGGTTTGAGTGAAGGTTGGTTCGATTGAACCCATGAATTAGGGTTTTTTTAATCTAAAACATTTCTCTATCATTCAATTTAAATTGTCATTTTCTCAGTGGTGAACCCACATCTAAACCTCCTCTAGGCGATCTTCGGTGACGACCCCACCACCTTCAGTGATGACCTCACCACCTTCAATGATGAGCATCACCCTCCACTACATCAACTTCCAGGTTGGAGAATTGCATTTTCTTGAAATTTTCTAAATCTTTTTCAACAAATCCATTTTTTGCATATCTTTCAATCATGGTGGTGTTCATTGTAATAAACCCTAAAGAATGTAGTACCTATTCAGTCATGGCAACATTCACTGTAAGAAACTGAGTGTGATATGTGATATTTGAAATAGTTTAAGAAACTTAGAGCACACAAAATGAACCTTGAAGAATGCAGTGCCTATTTAGTGTCCCACCCCTTACAAACATGCCTAAAAATGAAAAATGTGTGTTACATATATAGCATTTTTTTTTTCTCTACTCTAAATTTAAAAGGGTGAAATGAACATATTTCAGAATTGCTATAATAGTGAACAAAATAATTAGGAATGTTTAAACAATTACAAAATCATAGACCTTTTCATCAAATATCTTAAGAAAAAGTGGTAGTATTGTACTCCATCAAAGAAGGGGAGAAAGTAGTCAATTGTTGTGAGTATTCAATCTAGGATGGGTATTGAATTCTCATTTTTTTCATTTGCACAAATAATATTTGGAGTTTTTACTAGACATCGACAAATAGACCATGTAGTGTGGTGAATATTAGATGCTAGATTTTAAGTTTAGTAGCATAAATGTGTGGTTTAAACAAAGGTTCTAATTTTTAGGTGTGGAGATGATTTGGAAATAATAAGAATAAAAAAAAGTGAAGATGAAATTTCCTACAATAAAGAGTGTTGGAAATATATGCCTCAATCCCACAGGCTGAAACCTCTAAGAGAGCCAAGTCGGTGTGACATGCTTTGAGTCTGGCTGACTAGCAACTTTGGACCTTGTGGTTTGTATAGGTTGCCGAGACAATGTTTCAGTCATGTCGAAGGATCCTATCGCTGTGACTTGTGGCAGTTGTTGTAACCCTCTGCCGAGTGGAGATCTCTGGCTGACAGGCCATTCTTATCGTATATCGGGGAGACCCTTGGCCGAAAGGCTTGCTTCGGTGTGAAGTCCCAACGATAGCCAAAGTCTTGCCGATAGGGCATTACACATGGAGTCATCGGAGTAACATATGGTGGCTCGGTAAGAAGTCTTACTGATATGGATGTCTCGCCGACAGCGTTTAGTTTGAAGTCTTCGGGGTGAGTCTTGGATGTTCGGTATGACTCATATCGACAAGGAATGTCTCATTGAAGGTATACACTTGGGGTAGCACAAAAGGTTTTGGTGTGAAGTCTTAGCAATGGAGATAAGTCTTGCCGAATGATGAACACTTCGAAGTAACATAAAGAACTCGGTATGATCTCTCAGCGAAGGACAATAAGTCTTGCCGACTGTTGAACACTTTGGAATACCTTGTGAACATCGGTGTGATGTCTTGGCGAAAGACAATTGTCTCACCGAATGGAATTCTATTGTCTATGTGACTTTTGGAGCTTTGGTATGATGTTTCACCGATAGCGATAAGTCTTGGCGATAGCGATACATGTGATGAACTTCGGTATAAGGTCTTGGCGATAAGAGGAAGTCTTAGCGATAGTTTTCTGGACTCGGTATAACATCTTGCCGATAGCATGAACTCTTGGTGATATCGAATGTTGGCTTTGTGGCATCGGCGAGACACGGTTAGTGTCTCACCGACATGCCAACATAGATTGAAGCTTTTGACCGAGTGAAGACTAACCTACGTGGCTTGTATTCAACCAATCAGAGAAGCCGAATGGGAACCGCTAGCAGTTGGACTGTTGCGGTCATTACTGAGAGGAATTTCGACAGACTGGAAGCGAATGGATTTACTCTATAGTTGTTGATGTTGTCTGGTTCGATGGTTGGATGATTAGTTCGGCGAATGGATGTTTGGTGGATTGTTCAATGTGTATCAGTGTGAGTTCTATTATGTGAAAACTGTAACGTGAATGTTTTGTAGCAAGGTTGATCATTGTGGAAGCTGATGTAAACTGACATCAGAAAGATAAGTCTGATCTCTGTATGTAATTTCTATTACTGTAATACAAAGTGACTTCTCTTGGTGTGGTGGGTTTTTCTCCTGTAAGGGTTTTCCCACGTAAATCTGGTGTTCATATGTGTTTGTCAAATACTCTGTTTCTGTTATTTCTTTCAAGTGCATCTTAATTGGATTGCAATTGTAAAATTTAAAAGTGTCTCTGCATTCTTACCTGAGGTTTTGACGTTAGGACAGTTGTTTCCACACCTTAGCTTTCCTTACAAAGAGGGGAATAGAAAACTAAAGAGCATTGTTACTAAATTAACGAATGCCTACACTTTGTTTCAACAAATACTCATCATGTATTTTATCATGAATTTACAAGTCTACTCATGCATTGCTCATTCTCAAACTCCATCCCCTAGTTTTTCCCTTTTACTTTCCACTCTATCACATGTTACTCATTTCATAATTACATCCCATTAATCTTACTCTTATATTTTTGCTGCTACCAAAACTCTAAGCTTCTAGTATTACTTTTCATTTACATCAGAAACTATAATACCTTATCATACATTTCATACTATTATTTCCCTTTTAGGGGTTCACCTTAATAAATTTATGTCAAACCTATTATTACTTATATCTATTGTATATATTATCATTTTAGTTACTATTTTGATATCACATGATAAACACATATGTGTTAGATATAACACAAAGGAGGTAAGGTTTCTTAAAGCATGGGCAATGTAAAATAGTGATGTGGCCCTCAAAAACCAAATAAAAAACCTCTACAAGTACACTAGGGCTATCACATATGCCTCTAATGTAGAATTCAAAAGAATGAGCACACAAAGGTTTAGGTAAAGCAATAATTTACTAGTGGTGATAAAGAATTTAAATGATGGTATGAAGCCAAAGCTATTTGGCAAGCCATAGTGCAAGATATAAATGAGGAGGAAGCATGATTCCCCCTCAATGTAGAGATGTAAACATAAATGTGCAATATATTGGAAGGGAAGTCATTGAAGCTCCCTAATGTACAAACATATTTAAGTATAAAAGATATATAAATAAGAGAACATAACTTATGAGATATTGAAAGGTATGATGTACCACCATAAGGTCAATTTGTAAGATCTACAAAATAATTTATGTAGCAAAAGATAAAATTATACACTATAATACAAATGATATATCAATGTAATAGAAATGCATAATGCATGGTATCAAACTAGAATTATTATATAAGCACTAGAAAGCATGATACAACACTATGAGTTCAATTTAGGCCAAACCATAACATATAAATAAAGAGACAGTGTAAGATAAAAAAATAAATGCAATGTAAACATAAACAAGGGAGAAATGATTCTAGAATCAAGTAAGTGAGTTTCTCTAGTGGGAGAATGAAAAAAGTGGTAAAAAGAAATTAAGGCATAGGAAAATGGTTCAAAGAAAGAGGAAGAACCAAAAATGGTCTCTTAGGTGGGGAGGATGATCATGTAAAAGAAATATATAGAAGGTGAAATAAGTGGGGAGGTCCTATCAAATAATATATAATCAAAATACTAGTTTCCATAAAATAAAAAATGAGAGCACAAATTAGATCTATCCTATAAGTATATATGAATATACACAATATTAGTTCTCATAAATCATCAAACAAAATTATTCTTAGGTACCACTTGTGGAACCACTAGCTTTCATCCATCCATTAGATCATTATTCTTCTAGATTTTATCATCCAATTTACCTTCTTGTTGTTCTTATTTACTTATTTTTCAATTACATGTCTTTCTTCTTAATATTTCTTCATGCTAGGTGAAAACACATGCTCATAACTATTACTTATATTATCATAGCTATTGTACTATGAGTTAAATAGCTTGAGTATATTTCCTACTCAATTCTATATCTACATTTCATACCTGGGTGTCTATATTATATATTATCATTTTTATATTTAGCACTTATGCTCTCTTTATCTATCATATACATCACTCTCATATTTTCCTTAATGAATTCTAGATCTATCTTAAATATTATTGCTCATATATTTCATGTTCCCAATTTGGGTATTCATATGATAAAATTCATTCACATATATATTATGAGTATTCATGATCTATGCTACATACGTATGATGTCTTCTATGTGCGCAAGCTATGCTTTTATTCTTATTTTCATTATGATTTCTATCTATTTTGATACCATATATAATTCGTCATTTTTAACTACTTATGAGGCATCATATTTTCCACTTAATGCTTATCAATTTTCTATGCATGCTCAAGCTCATCCTTATGTTAACTACTACATACATTATATGAGCCTTATCATGAATTACATGTTCATATCATTTTGATGCCTTACTATGAGACACAACTAAATGTATATATACATGTAAATCATTTTATGCACCATTCTTCTCTTGATCTAAGCATATTTTCTATCTTCACCTCATAATTATACCATCACAAATTCCATTCCATTGCACCAAAACTCCTTAATGGCACAATTAAATAATGTTACTTTGCATGCACTTATTTAAGTTCACATTTAGTTCCAAAGAAATGGACCCCTCCTCATCTCTAGTATAGGAAGTTTTTTTGAAACTCTAGTGTGGATTGATCAATAACTCTTAAGTAAGGTCAACATGAAAGTTTTGTATTTGATAAATTTATTATCTAATTTTGATATGCCTTTTGATTTTATGAAGTTTAAATATAGTTTTGTTGAACATGGATAATTGCAATTTGTACATACATGTTAGCTTGAAACTTCTATAAGAAATGTGAAACATATTTTACTAAATAATTCACTAAACCTTATTTCTAATCTATGTGTGCTTTCAAATCTCAAGCTAATTTAGCACTTGTTGGACCTTGTGATTCACTCATGTGGATCATATATTTAAGATCATTTTTGATGCAAAGTAGGGAGGAAACCTTCCAAATATCACAATTCAAAGTGTTTGAACAAAACTTTCAATCACCAAGACCCTACCTAGGGTGTTTTCTCACACAACCTTTCAATTTCCTTTGTAGGTATACAAACCTAGTTTCTTGAACATATCTTGCAAAATAATTTTCAAACCCATAAACCATCCATCATTTCAGACACCCATTAAACTCCTACAAAACATATCTCAAAAAAAAATAAGGTCACTTTGGACCATCACCTGTAAAACATTGTTGCTATGCTGCCCTCTTAGGCCAATTAGGTCAGTTTTACAAAGCATCACCTATCTAAACCTTCTTGCAGACTCAAAACTTTATGGAAGAACCTTGACCAAGCTAGAAAATCCCTAATTCAATAAATTTTATCAGGAGATAGGCCCACCAAGTCACCAAACCATAAAACCCTCATTTAGACTAGTTTTAGAAGGGTTTATTGAAACTATACATTCCCAGCCTCTTTTCACCTTATCAATGCATCAAACACACCCCATATAGACTACTCATGCTTAACAAACCACATCCCATCCTTTCTCAAAGCATTTTCACCAAACTCTAATCTGTAACCATCAAATTCAAGCCAAAATTCATGAGAATGCACCTAGGGCAGCAATCAAAACCCACCAAAACACCTTCCCTACTCCTACAGCCTACCCTAACATCTATCCCTACCCTAACTCACCTATTCCACCAAGTTACAGGAAAATATAATGGTGGAATGGGTGTTTATTGCATTTTGAACACCTTCAAAACCCCAAACAGGGTTTATAGACCCGCCTGTAGAACTTAGCCTCTTAAATTCTCCTAACCTAATGAAATCCTTCCATCCCAAAAAAAAATGGAATTAACACATATATCTACCAAGTTCAATGTACTTTAGATTGAAAAAAAACTATACAAGGCTATACAGATCTTGGGAGTAACAGATTTTACTAAAAAACATAGAAAAATGGAATTTCTTATTTGATTCTTTCAATCAAATCTTCAACAACAACCTTCCTTCAAGTTTCTTCAACATATTTAAAATTTCCCAAGAAAAACTAACTCATTCAACCAACTCAAACCAACTTTTGAACCTCCATGACTATTGGTCTTCCCTATTTTGCATTTTTACACTTTTACATATGACAACTTTTGACAAAATTGCAAAATATGACCATATGAACTAAAATGAATCCAATTAAATTGTAAAGGGTCTATTATGACCTTATTAAACTCAAATAAGAATCAACACACCAAAACCAAAACTTTAGACCATATTTACACAAAATGGACTTGGTGCCCTTGCACCATACACCTGGCCTAAAAAAGTTCTCAAGTCCCTTTGAGGACTAAGTTGCAGCTTGTCCATCTTAATCACTTCATGTCTCTGATCTCCAAAAGATCTTTCATCTGGAAATCCTTTCCACAAAGTTAAGTACTGAAGGTGTTCATCATTCTTTTCACCATTGACCTTGTTGCCATCTTGCTATTACTCCAACCTTGTAAATTGACCTGATGAATATCCTCTGACCTTTCTCTCATCTGACATTGATGCTAAACTGACCTTCATGTCTGCAAACTTACCTTTTCCATTCTTCCCTTGGACTTTCCTCTTCTTAAATCTTGTTGCACACTTGAAATCATTCACTTGCCTTTTCCTTTCACCTTGATTCAATCCAACTTCTTCCTTCATCTCTGTCCTCAAGTTCTCTGCCCCATTAATCTCTGTACCATTAGGTTTATAAACCTCTACCTTATCAGAAATTGACTGCCCACTGACCTCTTTTGAAACCACAGAACAAAGCATTGTTCCTATCATAATCTTATCATTCCAATCTTGCACTTCCTCAACCAATTCATCCTCAACCTTCACTTGATTTGTTTTGGTCATCAAATCATTATCTTTTCCCTCTAACATTGCATCATTCTTCAAACTTATTGTCCTAGCATCTACCTTTTCATTGGTGACTGCAAACTCTTCTTGTTTGTCTTCCACAAGTTTTACAAACTCCTTCTTGCCTAACATAATCACTTTTTCTGCCTTACCTTGTGCTTTAGCATCCTCTACCAATGGAGTTAATGTGAAAGTGGTTCCATCCTTCTCAATCTAATATGTATTATCTCTTCCATCGTATATGGCATGTTTATCAAATTGTCATGGTCTTCCAAGCAATAAATGGAAACAATCCATTGTCAAAACATCACAAAGAATCTTGTCCTTATAGCCACCAATGCTAAACTCAACTAAATATTGTTTATTCACCAAAATAGACTAAACATCATTCAACCAAGACACTTTATATGGTGTTTCATGAGGAATTTTCTCTAACTTCAGTTTATCAACCATTTCATTTGATACCATATTATCAGTGCTTCCATAGTCTATCACTACCTTGCATACCTTTCCTTTGTATTTGCAGGTGGTCTTGAATAATGTCCTCCTTTGTGTAGATTCCTTCTCCTTGGATGTTATCAGGAGTGTTCTTCTCACCATCAATAATTCCCCAACTTCTAAAGTAGCAAGTTGATTGGGAGAATGAACGCTCTCACAATCATCCTCTTGCACCAATTGGACTCTTTTATCACCACCACTTGAAGTAGAAGCTTGTTTCTCTGAACACTTAAATGTTAGATGGACAAACTGATTACAATGATAGAACCTACCTAAAAATGAACTTGAACTTCTACCTCCACCAAATCTTCCTCTGAAACCTCTGAATCCACCTCTTTGATCAACAACTTGGTCTTTGCTTTTGCTTGCATCTTCTTGTTCTTCATAAGTCTACCTTGATCCTCTTCCTCTATTGGTGTTGCCTCTGCCTCTTCCTTGTCTTTTTTCTTTAAAATTTGGAAACTTCTTAAATGTTTGTATGGCATGATCACTTGGAAAAAATTGTGCTTTCACCTTTGCTACCATTCTATCCCATGAACTAATCTTTTTTTCCCCTTCTTCAATCTTTCCTCTTAAACATAGTTCCACCATGTAAGAGAAGGTCCTTTCAACTTAGTTTTTGCAAACTTTACCTTCTGATCTTCAGCAACCTCCTTATATTCAAAGTAATTATTTAATGCATCTATCCATTCTAACACCTCTTCAGCATCCAACTTGCCATTATACATTGGCGCATATATTTTCTGACTAGAAGCATCCCCTCTAACAGCCTTGAGCATTTTCACCATTCTTCTCTCATATGGATCCAAATCATTACCCTAGACTCTTCCACTTGGAGGGTTTTCATCCTCACCCTCTTCCTCTTCCTCTTGGTCACTTTCCTCTTAAGTGGCCTTTCTTCTTCTTTGACTTGTCTCTAATGTTGTAAATCTAGCTAAGATTTCTTCTTGTGACTCTTTTAACAACTTAATCTCTCTTGCAAGTACTGCACTTCCTTTAGGAGGCATTTTGTCTTTTCAAATCACCACTTTTCCTTCTCCAAACTTCAAATTTCACCCTCAAAATATCTAACACCTATGCTCTGATACCAATTGATGCAGAGCAGGGGAGGAAACCTTCCAAATATCACAATTCAAAGTGTTTGAACAAAACTTTCAATCACCAAGACCCTACCTAGATTGTTCTCTCACACAACCTTTCAATTTCCTTTGTAGGTCTACATACCTAGTTTCTTGAACATATCTTGCAAAATAATTTTCAAACCCATAAACCATCCATCATTTCAGACACCCACTAAACTCCTACAAAACATATCTCAAAAGAACATAAGGTCACTTTTTACCATCACCTCTAAAACATTGCTGCTACGCTGCCCTCTTAGGCCAATTAGGCCACTTTTACAAAGCATCACCTATCTAAACCTTCTTGTAGAATACAAATTTTATTAAAGAACCTTGAACAGGATACACAAGCCCTAATTCAATAAATTTTATCAGGAGATAGGCCCACCAAGTCACCAAATCATAAAACCCTCATTTAGACTAGTTTTAGGAGGGTTTATTGAAACTATACATTCCCAACCTCTTTTCACCTTATCAATGCTTCAAAAACACCCCATATAGCTTGTATATACTTAACAAACCATCTCCCATCCTTTCTCAAATCATTTTCACCAAACCCTAATCTCTAACCATCAAATTAAAGCCAAAATTCATGAGAATGCACTTAGGGCAGCAATCAAAACCCACCAAAACACCTTCCTTGCTCCTGTAGCCTACCCTAACTCACCCATTCCACCAAGTTATAGGAAAATCTAAAGGTGGAATGGGCATTTTTTACATTTTGAACACCTTCAAAACCCCAAACAAGGTTTACAAACCTGCCTATAGAACTTAGCCTCTTAAATTCTCCCAACCTGATGAAATCCTTCCAAACCAAAGAAAAAAAGGAGTTAAGACATATATATACCAAGTTCAATGCACTTTAGACTGGAAGGAAACTGTATGGGGCCGTACAAATCTTGGGAACAACAAATTTTACTGAAAAACACAAAAAAATAGAGTTTCTTATTGATTCTTTCAATCAAATCTTCAACAACAACCTTCCCTCGAGTTTCTTCAGCATATTTAAACTTTCCCAAGAAAAAATAACTCATTCAACTGACTCAAACCAACTTTTGAACCTCCATGACTGTTGGTCTTCCCTATTTTGCATTTTTGCACTTTTACATATGACAACTTTTGACGATATTGCAAAATATGACCATATGAACTAAAATGATTCCAATTACATTGTAAATGGTCTATTATGACCTTATTAAACTCAAATAAGAATCAAGACACCAAAACCAAAACTTTAGACCATATTTACACAAAATGGACTTGGTGCCCCTGCACCAATTTTATATATTTAAATGTATAGTTAGAAGTTTCTACATTTTGGTGAAATGAGTTTGTGCATGACTTTGAATTATGTAAATTTAAAGATTTATTATTATTTCAAATTGATTTACTTGTTTCACAAGTGTTTAGTAATTTTTATCTAAGTTACATTAAATTTATTGAATGCATGTATGCACTTGAGAACTATTATCTAGATATCTAGTGTTCATGTTTAATACATTCTATATCATGTGCACACTTGTAAATTTATTTAGAACTGTTTTAGATTTATATTCTCTAGATCTAGATATATTTAACCAAGGTCTCATTGCTCCTTTAGGTACATACATATCATGGAAAATGCACTTGTTCCACCTCCGCAAGAACTATTAGCAAATAATCATAGTGAGATTAAGAGATTGAGAGATGCATTAACTAATGGTACAAACATAGGCATATATGTGGACACTTGCATGCATGTCCATATTACAAAGCTTGGAACAAATAAGAGATAAACTTGGGGATACTAGTGCATTTTCCCCTGATAGAGTAGCTGCTATTCTTTCCCACATGTGAGAAGAAGAACGTGGTGAGGTTCCCTATTCTCAAATGAAAGATGTTGTAACCAAAGATATGATTAAAAATTGATGTTTTCCATTCTATGAAAATAAATGTAAGGTGAGGGGATACCAGGTCACCAAATGTGTGCATGATGTTGTGGCCACATTGATCTACCCCCAATTTCTTGCAACACATGGTCCATATCCAAACAATGACCAAATTCCATTATATTTTATTTAGTAGTTGTATGTTGAGGTCCATTTGGGCCTCAAAGTCAACTAGTTGGACATTCCACCATATGTTGGTTATAGGTGTGGCAGGATTGTTGACATGCCCACCTATCATCAAGTAGGTAGAATAGCCTCGACGTTTAGGGTATTGGTTGGTGGTAGGTCTCCTACTCTCACCCCAACTCTGGCCCCCTTAGCGGATCAAGTTGTCATTGCATCCCAAAAGGAAGCAATTGACAGTGTGGGCAATATTGCAGCTACGACCACTAGGATATCTACTGATTGTGTGGGTCAGTATTTGATTTCTAGATGTTCACGATCCACAGAGCCATTTGCAACACAACACAACAACATGGATCCTTTTACAGTGGTGGGCATCCATACACCCACATAGCTTGACAGACTTACAGGAGATGTGGCATACAAGACTATGCATTGTTTGGCTAAGGACCTCTTGGAGGCATATGCCTTCATTGCATCAAACTATGGGATCTCTATAGACTAGGTTAGAGGTCATTTGGCTTTAGGAGCTCATTCACATCTAGGATCCCATCATTCTCATCACTCTTAGCCCAACACCAGTGCACATCAGGATCCACCTATGGATCATTCGACTGCTACATGGACTACTGATCCTTTAATTGACTCTTAGAGGATGTAAAATTCTATGGGTTTTGTGGATATGTTGATCTGTCTTGATTCATCATCGATGCCATCTTAGTTGCATAGTCCCCTTCACTCATCATTTCTGGCATGACATGCGACACCTTAGATGGATGTAGATCTTGACACGTTGAATGAGCGTTTGGTTGATTTGGTGGAGACGTCCACTGCAGAGGACTTATATCATCTAATACCACCTGATGTGCATGTATGTGTGCATGTGCATGTTCAATTATTTTTTTTTTTAATTATTTAAATTTTATTTTTAACTAGATATTCATGTAATATATATGTATATATATTGTAGATGGACATACCTCATGTTTACTCCTAGCCTTGGTTCATATCATGTATGTCAGTGTGACTCTGTGGATAATTTTGTTTCCAGTGGACATGTGAGTTTTAAATTTTTATATATACACATGTATATGTACATGCATACATGTATAGATCTATATAGATATTTAAAAATACATGTACATTCTTAAATAAATTTCATAAAATTTATAATATATTATATGTATTTAACACATTGCATACACAATTTTATCTCTAGGGCTCGACACATCCGTCAGAGCAGGGTTCTCATTCAAATGATCATTCAACTAGGAGTCGACATTCATATTAGGTTGCATTGGATTTATGAGCTGTTTAACATTATATATGACCTAGTCTACATGTTTGTTGATCTCTAGTACATGTTTGTTAGGTTGTTGATACATTGTTACTTGCATTTGATGATCTAGATAGTACATTTGTTAGATTGTTGATACATTATTATAGGTACAATTGATGATCTCTAGTACATTTTCTTATATGATATACATACACATTTGCTTATATTTATATGTTTATTTTCATTCAATCTATACATGCATGTACCTAGATTTGCTTATAATGTTTATGTTTATGTCCATCTATCTACATTTACATGTGTACATGTACATGTTTAGTACAATCAAGAGTGTTTATACAATCTATGTTTATATGTTTGTTTTCATTCAATCTACATGCATGTACCTCTTTGATTATAACGTGTTTATGTTTATACATTAAATCTATCTACATGTACATGTGTTTGCTTATGTTTAAATGTTTACGTTAATAGATACATGTGTACATGTACATGTTTACACTCAAGAACTTGTTTATACAAATTTTAAATCTATATTTAGAGAACTCATGTGCTCACATATTTATGATTTATATATGTTTTAAAAAACATGTTAAATGTGCATTAAATACATTAAATGTACGTAAATAAATAAATCAAATAGATCACACTTAAAACCTACAATGATGGTTACAAATGGGAATACACTCCCTATATGTTTGGTAAATGTACACCAAGGATTCAAATGATTTAATGCATTTTTCAAGTGGAATATCATTAGAATATAGTACTTGTTAAAATATTCTCTAAACATAATAAGACATGGATGAGATAAGAGTTTTAAATAGTAAGATGAGGTCCTAATCAAAAGTACTACAAGTTACAAGACCTAATATGTACCCCATCAAAAGCAATACAAGTACAAAATAACTAGACTCTTTAAAGGTTCTATTTAATTTCTATATAAAGGACACTAATCATCTTTTCACCTTTAAATAGATAGTCATATTAAATAGATATAAACTTTTCAATTGTTGTAACAAGGTTTGCACATTATGTACATAACATAAAATTAAGCATTGTATTCTTCAATCAATTTATAATAACTTTTCTATCTATATATGTACCTTTAAATCCATAAGGAAATTAAATATGTAATGTTCAATTTAAGTTCATGTAAGCATATAATTGGAATTTAGGCAAAATTATTTTAAAAAACTTCACTAGGTTTCAAACAAGTATTGAAAGCATATATATGAGTCTACATGCAAGCAAAAAAGTAAGAGATGATACTATAAGTGGAGTTGAAATTTCAAATGAAATCAAAGATTCTTGAACTTAAGAATTCCATGGAACAAATATACATATATTGGACTTTAAGAAAAATGTGTTGGTATGTGGCAACTGATCATACTATACTGTATAGCCCATGGTATACTGTACACCCTGGCCCCTATGCTTCCTCCTACTTTTTCGCGTGATCACCGAAAAAGGGAAAAATCCAATTTTGTAGAACCCAAAAATCTGGAAGCTTCTAAGCTTGTTAAAAAGGGGTTCGGTTGGGTATTATAGTATAATGAAAAACACAATTATTCACAAGATTGTAATAAGTTTTACTGGATAATAAAAGTATTGGATGGCTGTGGTTTGGTGGATGTAGCCCGAATTGGGTGAACCATGTTAAATTATCTATGTTATGATTTATTTTGTGTGTTTTAGTTTCTCTGTTTATTATTTAAATTTGCATTTAATTGTTAGATATCTGCCATCTCTAACCCTAACAAGTGATATCAGAGCATGTTGTGTTTCGATTATCATTTGTAGGAAGGTCTCACGGTTGAGTGGGAGTCTCACGGCTGAGTGGGAGCAATGGCAGATGAGGGTAAGAAGGTTGAGAAGTTTAACGGGAAGAACTATCAGTTATGGAAGATGTAGATGGAGGACTATCTCTATCAGAAGGATTTATAGCGGCCATTGGAAGGGAAAACCAAGAAACCCGCAGCAATGTCAAATGAGGACTAGGAGATCTTGGATAGAAAGGCTCTTGGCAGTATTCGTTTGTGCCTGGCACAATCGGTGGTGTTCAATATTACAACAGCAAAGACAACTCAAGAGTTGATGGAAACCCTGGCGAAGTTATATGAAAAGCCTTCCGCTTCGAATAAGGTATTTCTTATGAAGCGTTTATTTAATATGAAAATGGTAGAAGGTGGGTCAATTACTGATCATTTAAATGAGTTTAATACGGTCACCAGTCAATTAACTTCTGTAAAAGTAAACTTTGATGAAGAAGTTAGGGCTCTTTTGATTCTGTGTTCTTTGCCTGAAAGCTGGAATAGCTTGGTAATGGCATTAGCAATTCTATTTCTGGTTGAATACATTGAAGTTTGATGATGTTGTTGGTGTTATTTTGAGTGAAGAAATTCATAGGAAAAGCTCAGGTGGAACATCCACATCAGGCAGTGTTTTGAATGCAAAAAGCAGGGGAAAGAACAAAGGAGAGAGGAAACAATTTGGAAATCATGGGAAGTCACGAGGAAAATCAAAGGACAGAAAGTCCCAATCTAGAGACAAGAGGGATTGTTGGTACTATGGTAAGCCAAGTCATTTAAAAAAAATTGCTGGTCTCAGAAAAATAAAAGAGACAAAAATGAAGGAAGTAAAGAGGAAAATGTGGTAAGTAATAAATCTAATGAGGATGCTGATTCTTTCATGATAATGCTGGCGATTCTTGGGTGTTAGATTAGGGCTTCATTTCGTACTACCCCATAGAAGTTATTTTCTTGATTATGTCCAAAGGGATTTTGGGCACAGTTTATTTAGGAGATAACGAACCACAATGGGATGTTGGAAAGGGAAGAATCAAGATCAAGTTAGCGAATGGGAATCATTGGCTACTCGTGAGGTAAGGCATGTTCCAAGAAAGTTAGCGAGAAATTTAATTTCTAGGGCAACTAGATGATGAAGGTTGTATTTGTTACTGATGATAAATTGGAAGGTCACAAAGGGTGCCTTGAGTGGTAGCAAAATGTGTGAAAGTAGGCACCTTATATCTTTATGCAGTCATACTATTCCTTCTACTTTAATTGTTACAGAAAAAGGTCAATGTTGAGGAACAATTATTGCAGTTCAGCAGGTAGAAGATCATACAATTGTTGTGGACTTTGAATCAACACTATGGCATAATATACTTGGGAATATGAGTGCAAAAGGTATGAAAGTACTTCATTCAAATAATGTTTTACCAGGTCTAAAATGTGTTAATATGGATTTCTGTGAAAGTTGTGTGTATGGAAAACAAAAGAGAGTTAGTTTTCTCAAGGATGGGAAGCAAAAGAAAGACTAGAAATTGGAGCTTGTGCATATGGATGTATGGGGACCAGCTTAGGTATCTTCTCTCGGTGGCTCTCTATATTATGTTACATTCATTGATGATGCAACTAGGAAGGTATGGATTTATTTCCTTAGGCAGAAATTTGATGTATTTGAAACCTTTAAAAAATGGAGAAGCTTGGTTGAGAATGAGACGGGTAAAAGGTTAAAATGTCTCAGATCTGATAATGGTGGTGAGTATTGCAGTAAAGAGTTTGAAGATTATTGTTCCTCAAATGGTATTCGTAGAAGTGACGGTTCAAGGGCTCCTGGGGAAAATGGAGTGGTGGCGCATGAATAGAACAATAATGGAGCATGCCTGAGACTATGAGATTGCATGTTGGGCTGCCTTTAAAAATGTGAGGCGGTAAACACTGCTATTTATTTAATTAATAGGGTCCTCCTAATCCTTTGGGTTGTGGTATTCGAGAGGAAGCATGGAAAGGTAAGAAGGTGAGTTATTATTTTCTCAAAACCTTAGGTTGTGAAGCATTTGCACATGTAGATTTTGAAAATAGAACCAAGCTTGATGCAAAATCAAAGAAATGTGTATTTGTTGGATATGGCATTGATGAATTTGGTTATAGGCTTTGGGATTTTGAAAATCAAAAAATTGTGAGAAGCAGGGATGTCATATTCAATGAGAAAGTGTTGTACAAAGATTTGTTGCTGCAGCATGAGAAGAAAGAAAATGATTATGCTGTGTTGGATGATATTCCAAACAATGATGTTTCAGTGGTTCCTCATGCTAGGCAACAACAACAACAACAAATACCACAAACTCATGTTAGACGATCTTCAAGGATAAGTAGACCTCCTGAAAGATTTTCTCCCTCTTTGTATACTATTTTGTTAACTGATGCCGGTGAACCAGAATATTATGATGAAGCTATTCAGGTGGATACCAAGGTTCAGTGGGAGCATGGAATGGAAGAAGAAATGGACTCCTTGTTGAAAAACAAGACATGGGAATTATGCAAGTTGCCTACAGGTAAAAAGGCTTTATCAAACAAATGGATTTATAGGCTGAAAGAGGAGGATGGAGGTAAGAAAAGATTTAAAGCCAGATTAGTTGTAAAGGGATTTGCACAGAAACAGGGTATTGATTTTGATGATATTTTTTCTCTTGTTGTTAAAATGACTTCTATTTGTATTGTTTTAAGTATTGTGGCTGTTGAAGATTTGCATTTAGAACAGCTTGATGTTAAAACAACCTTTCTCCATGGTGATTTGGAAGAGGAAATATATATGGAACAACCACAAGGATTTGGTCAAAGGTAAGGAGAAACTAGTGTCTTGAGATTGAAGAAAAGTTTATATGGCTTGAAACAAGCACCTCGGCAATGGTGCTTGAAATTTGATAGTTTTATGGGCTGAAGCGAGGCTACAGTGTATTCCCGACCATTGTGTTTATTTTAAGAGGTTGGATAATGATAGCTACATTGTTTTGTGTGTGTTTATATGTTGATGACATGCTTGTAGTTGGGTCCAACATGGATCACATAAGTGAGCTAAAACAATAGTTAGCAAAATCTTTGGCTATGAAGGATTTGGGGGCAGCAAAACAAATCCTTGGTATGAAAATTTGTAGAGATAGGAAAAATAGAAAATTGTTTTTATCTCGGGCTAATTATGTTGAAAAGGTGTTGCAGAGATTTCATATGGAGAATGCAAAAGCTGTCAGCACACCTTTGCCTAGTCATGTCAAATTGACTAAGGATATGTGTCCAAAGACACAAGAGGAGGAAGAAAAAATGTCCAAGGTACCATATGCTTCAGCTGTAGGCAGTTTGATGTATGCCATGGTATGCACAAGACCAGATATTGCACATGCTATAGGAGTTGTTAGCAGGTATTTGAGTCATCCTGGAGTTGAGCATTGGAATGCAGTAAAATGGATTCTCAAGTACTTGAGATGTACATCCAATAATTGTCTATGTTTTGGGGGCTCTAATACTGATTTAAAAGGCTATGTTGACTCAGATTTGGCAGGGGATATAGATACCAGGTGAAGTACCACATGTTATCTTATTCTGATTGGTAGGACAGTGGGGGTGGGCCTACCGATTGCGAAGGTGGTTGCTTTATCACCAGAGGCAAGGTATATTTAACTGCAACAGAAGCCAAAGGGAATGATATGGCTGCAATTTTTTCATGGAGGAGTTGGGAAAACGGGCTGGAAATTACTTGTTTCTGAATGGCAGTGCTATACATCTTGCAAAAATTCACGCGCATTCTAAAACAAAACACATCACGGTTGAGATATCATTTCATTAGGTGCCGGTGTTGGAGATGGAGCCGAGTCCAAGCTGGACAAGATACATACCGAATGTCAATCTGATGGATGTGTATGTTTCTGGCGGTGACAAAGGAGAAGTTGAGCTCCTCTCCAACTTTGGTTGGCCTTTAAGGTTGAATTAAAGTATAACAGTGTAGAAGGGTCCAAGGTGCTTATTTCCAATGGGAGTTGTAAGTTCAGTGGTGTCATCCAAGATTAGTCTCCAAGTGGGAGATTGTGTTGGTATGGAGCGTCGATCTCCAAGTGGGGAGATTGTTGGTATGTGGTGACTAATCATGCTATACTATATAGCCCATGGTATCTTGTACACCACGGCCCATATGCTTCCTCCTACTTTTTCGTGATCACCGAAAAAGGGAAAAATCAATGAAAAAGGAAAAATCTAATTTTGTAGAACCCAAAAATCTGGAAGCTTCTAAGCTTGTTAAAAAGGGGTTTGGTTGGGTATTACAGTATGATGAAAAACACGATTATTCGCAAGATTGTAATAAGTTTTACTGGATATTAAAAGTATTGGATGGCTGTGGTTTGGTGGATGTAGCCCAAATTGGGTGAACCACGTTAAATTATCTGTGTTATGATTTATTTTGTGTGTGTTTTAGTTTCTCTGTTTATTATTTAAATATGCATTTAATTGTTAGATATCTGCCATCTCTAACCCTAACAAAATGATTTTAAAAAACTTCACTAGGTTTCAAACAAGTATTGAAAGCATATATATGAGTTTACATGCAAGCAAAAAAAGTGAGAGATGATGCTATAATTGGAGTTGAAATTTATATGAAATCAAAGATTCTTGAACTTAAGAATTCCATGGAACAAATGTACATATAATTGGACTTTAGGAAAAATGATTTTAAAAAACTTCACTAGGTTTCAAACAAGTATTGAAAGCATATATATGAATTTACATGCAAGCAAAAAAAGTGAGAGATGATGCAATAAGTGGAGTTGAAATTTCAAATGAAATAAAAGATTCTTTAACTTAAGAATTCCATGGAAAAAATATACATATAATTGGACTTTAGGAAAAATGATTTTAAAAAACTTCACTAGGTTTCAAATAAGTATTGAAAGCATATATGAGTTTACATGCAAGCAAAAAAAAGTGAGAGATGATGCTATAAGTGGAGTTGAAATTTCAAATGAAATAAAATATTCTTGAACTTAAGAATTCCATGGAACAAATATACATATAATTGGACTTTAGGAAAAATGATTTTAAAAAATTTCACCAGGTTTCAAATAAGTATTGAAAGCATATATATATGAGTTTACATGCAAGCAAAAAAAGTGAGAGATGATACTATAAGTGGAGTTGAAATTTCAAATGAAATCAAAGATTCATGAACTTAAGAATTTCATGGAACAAATATACATATAATTGGAATTTAGGCAAAATGATTTTAAAAAACTTCACTAGGTTCACAAATGCAATTGGAAATAGATTTTAAGGAATTTAGGAAAAATGAGTTTAAAAAACTTATTGCATATGAGTTTACATGCAAGCAAAAAAAGTGAGAGATGATGAGCTATAAGTGGAGTTGAACTTTAAAATGAAATCAAAGATTCTTGAACAAGTAAGAATTCCATGGAACAAATATGTAATTGGAAATATCTACTCAATTTAAGGGTCACAATGTGTTTCAACCACTAATTTGTGTCCAACCAAATTTAAAATACTTGTCATCAACATATATTATAAGTAACTAAAATAATCTAGAATTAAAACAAGTTACTATAAGTTCTCACTTGAACATGTATACATGTACAAGTGAACTTGAAAATCATGGATATAATCTAACTCAAACATTCTGGTTTAGCCCGCTCTTCAATAACATGTAATTTTTTTTTATGATCATCACTATCTAGTCTTTTTTTTTTTGTTGACATGCATGTGGAACTGCATGAAGATGTAGGGCGGTAGCAATTATTAGGTGACTATATTGATATACCTTGTTATTAGGTTGATAGTCAACAAAATGAATCCCACGTTGAAAAACTTTGACTTGTTTTAGATATTTCTCTTGCACTACAACATAACCTGCATGGTAAACATGAACTTGAGGTAAGAAATGTGCACGTACATACAAAATTTTCTTGTTCAAGGTTTGTACAATATATATATATATATATATTTAATATTTTTAAGGTAATACATATATGTACACAATGTATATATATAATTTTAAATTTAAACTCACTTGTGGGAAATAACATTTCATCGCTTGTTTTAGGTTGTGTTAGCTTATTCCTCTCTTATGTGCAATGTAGTAAATAATAACTAACACCTTCTATGTTTCCAGGCTTTGCTATGACTACAAAAACATCTCCTGTACACCAAATTTACACAAAAAAATAGAAATGTCTTTAGACTTTAAGTATCATTAAATTTATATATAATATTTAAATTATTGAAAACTTACACATGTACCTTTTCTAACTAATCCTAAAATATGGTCATAATCAATTGAAATCAAAGGAATGTATTGAAATCTTTCTTCCTCATTTTCATCGTATGTTTCTGAAACGTATAGTGGCACCATATCCCATTTACTAACATATCCAAGTTCTTGGTTGTTGCATGCATGATATTTTTCCGTAATGCACTCAATGTAGAAACAAGAGTAATCCCTCATGTATAATGTCCATCTAGGGTGACTATCTAAACTCATAACACAATGCAAAGATCTTGTTTTGTCTACCCTCTTGCATCCATGCATCGATCTTCTGTCCACACCTAGATACATGTACAAAAAAAAACTTATGTGAACAAACATGTGTATATATATAAATTTTAAATTTAAATAAATTCAAATTTTTGAAAATATAAATTATACATACTCGATATCTCCCAAAACACTCTATGTGGAATGTTTCAGTTTATTCTTGAAGATATGCCAACCTCATTTGATGCAAAGTGTTTCTTACACCATTCAACAACATCATGTACATCGTCTATACGATCTCCCAAATAAATCATTTGATGCTTTCTTAAAGCATGTTTGATGCAAGCTCCTACGCCATCATGCTCACCCTTTCCATGCCCACTCTCAAAGAAACTCCAAACATGTGGTATATCATAAATTTTATGATATCTAGATAGTGCATAAAATGGCCATGATGATTTGAATTTTGCCACACATCCATCTGACCATACAAAATGCTTTCCAAATTTTACACCCCTGCTTCTCAAATTCTCAAAAAAAATTGTAAAGAAATGTACAAAAAGTGTGTCATGCTCTTTATCATTACTAATATAAAAGTGATATTCTTTCTTAATGGATCGTTGTTCATTTGTACTCTCAACACCATCCAATTCCAATTGTGCATGTCAATAACACACGTGAACCATAATAGTGATCTACTTTGAATATTAATATTCTAATTGAATCTCTTTTTGATGTACAAAAGAGTAATTTTTTGCAAAGTCAACTATTAATAGAATTGTTCCAAGTGGGAAAGTATCTCTTAATGTTTGAAATTGTTGTGCTTGCCACTTAGCAAAAAAGGAATGTTTTATGTATGGTTGTATCAATTTTTGAAGATATTCCTTAAATTTTCCAATAGGAATTTATTCTTCTACATAGTTTAACCTTGTGGATTCTTTCCCAAAATTTGTTTGAAACTTTACATACTTGTAACTCTTGCAATTTACTATCTTCATTTCTTGAAAGAAATTTAGCCAAATTTCCACATGTTTCACAAAGTCCTTTTATGCAATTTATTTGAGGTCCATTTTCATGATTGCATAACATATCCTTTATGAACAAACTTACCTGTTTAGGAGGTTCATTTTGAAAATCATAACTTTCTTCTCTCATCTTCTGAAACACTTGATAGTAGAAATCAAATTCAATATGATAATGACAACAAGTTTCAAAAAACTTGTTTATCTTCACATAATATGGCTTAAACCTTTCAAACATTGTTTTCCCAATCTTTATATGAGGATACTTATTACAAAATTTCATATACATCAAAAGTTGTGTTATGTCTAACCAATGTTTAACATGATTTTCTATAAATATTGGGCCCAATCCTGTGTCTCATAACATCTCTAGTATTTGATGATGGACGGGTTTGTTCATTCCAAAAATTTGAGATCAAGTTCCTAACATCTTCAATCCTATCAAAACGGGGAGCTCTACACATAATTTCCCAATTTCCTTTTGAATTATCATCCAAAACCTTTCTCCTTTTCTAATATTTTATTAATGTGGTTCTACTATAACCAATTTCAGTCGAAAGTGCAGACATTTTTCTTTTCCTTGATATATCTTGATTTAAAATAGATATTAGCATCACCCTTCTTGTAATGGCCTTATCCACTGATTAAGATCCTTTCCCAATGGAATCTAAATCCTTTTTAACATTTTCAACAATATCTTTTTGTAATCTCATGTGTTTCTTCTTATTCGATGCCGAATGTAAACCGAACAATTGTAATGACTTTTTCTGCTCATTACGAAGAAGTAAACATGATAACAATTGGTTTTTTTCAAGTGTTTCAAGATGATTGAAATGATAATTGATTATTCCATTTACAAATTTAGTCATTGACCTCTTACTCCTATTTATATGTTGGTCGGCATAACATTTTAGTTTCTCCATATCCATATCAAGTAAATGATCTAAATTTCTATAAGAAATTTGTTTCCTCACCTTTTTAGCTAGTTTTATATGCTCATCCATACTAGTAGAAGGAAGTGATCCTGACCCCTCTCCAACATGCATTGTTTGAACTTGGGCCTCCTCCTATCTTCAAGGTCCATGTGTTCTTTAGCCACAAAATCTAGATTTGGCTCGACTTCTGCTTGAGAACTTCCTACTTGTTGAGCCTTTTCTACATGTCACAAAATATTGTGCAAAGAAAGTGAGAGATGGTGCTATATAAGTGGATTTGAACATATGAAATCAAATGAAATCAAAGATTCTTGAACTTAAAAATTCCATGGAACAAATGCATTTGAAAATAGATGATAAGTAGTTTTTAGGCTTGAAATGAGTTTAAAACTTCACCAAGTCAAGAACAAGTATTGCATATGAGTTTACATGTGCAAGCCAAGAAAGTGAGAGATGATGCTATATTAAGTGGAGTATCTAAATTTTTTCAAATGAAATCAAAGATTCTTGAACTTAAGAATTCCATGGAACAAATGCAATTGGAAATAGATGGTAAGAAATTTTTAGGATTGAAATGAGTTTAAAACTTCACTTAGAGGTCAAGAACAAGTTTTGCATATGATTTTACATACATGAAAGCCAAAAAAGTGAGAGATGATGCTATAAGTGGAGTATCTAACTTTTTTCAAATGAAATCAAAGATTCTTGAACTTAAGAATTCCATGGAACAAATGCAATTGGAAATAGATGATAAGAAATCTTTAGGCTTGAAATGAGTTAAAAACTTCACTTGGAGGTCAAGAACAAGTATTGCATATGAGTTTACATGTGAAAGCCAAGAGAGTGAGAGATGATGCTATAAGTCTAGAGTATCTAGAAATTTTTTCAAATGAAATCAAGGATTCTTGAACTTAAGAATTCCATGGAACAAATGCAATTGGAGATAGATGAAAAGCAATTTTTAGGCTTGAAATGAATTTAGAACTTCACTAGGTCAAGAACAAGTATTGCATATGAGTTTATATGTGCAAGCCAAAAAAGTGAGAGATGATGCTATAAGTGGAGTATCTAACTTTTTTCATTTTAATGAAATCAAAGATTCTTGAATGTAAGAATTCCATGGAACAAATGCAATTGGAAATAGATGATAAGAACTCAAGAAATGAGTTTAAAACTTCACTAGGCCAAGAACAAGTATTGCATATGAGTTTACATGTGCAAGCCAAAAAAGTGAGAGATGATGCTATAAGTGGAGTATCTAACTTTTTTCATTTTAATGAAATCAAAGATTCTTGCACTTAAGAATTCAATAGAACAAATGCAATTGGAAATAGATGATAAGCAATTTTTAGGCTTGAAATGAGTTTAAAACTTCACTAGGTCAAGAACAAGTATTGTATATGAGTTTACATGTGCAAGCCAAAAAAGTGAGAGATGATGTTATAAGTGGAGTATCTAACTTTTTTCATTTGAATGAAATTAAAGATTCTTGAACTTAAGAATTTCATGGAACAAATGAAATTGGAATAGATGATAAGGAATTTTTAGGCTTGAAATGAGTTTAAAACTTCACTTGGAGGTCAAGAACAAGTATTGCATATGAGTTTACATGTGCAAGCCAAGAGAGTGAGAGATGATGCCATAAGTCCAGAGTATCTAGAACTTTTTTCAAATGAAATCAAGGATTTTTGAACTTAAGAATTTCATGGAACAAATGCAATTGGAGATAGATGATAAGCAACTTTTAGGCTTGAAATGAGTTTAAAACTTCACTAGGTCAAGAACAAGTATTGCATATGAGTTTACATGTGCAAGCCAAGAAAGTGAGAGATGATGTTAGAAGTGGAGTATCTAACTTTTTTCATTTGAATGAAATCAAAGATTCTTGAACTTAAGATTTCCATGGAACAAATGGGTTGTGCCATTTCTTCAGTGAAATATGAAAAACAACAAATACAAATTAACAAATGTTCCTGGACAATTGGGATTTGTTGACTCAATTCATCTCTCATATAATGCTCTAGGTAAATATTCATTATGTGAAATAAAAATGTAGACCTTTGGTACCTTTGAAACTCTTATTCCATTCTTCCTAAAGGTTCATAAATATTCTAAGTTTAATTATAGCATCATATGGTAGTTTGTGAGAGCCCTAGACAATTTTGTGTTAAATATGGCATGTTTATAGAATATAACATAGCTCTTGCAATGTGCATTGCAGTAGATTTTCCTAATTTATCTAATGTTTAATTTTATTTTGTACAACAAAACATAATGTATATTAGACGAGCTAGTGGTGAACAAAAATGATAACTACCAATGAAAGTTTGTGCAATGAATAAAAGATACATTTAATCATTTAAATAATGTGAGGAATTATTGTATGTAAACCACCTATGATAGCTTAAAGCTCTCAAATTCCTATTGATCCTTGAGGAAAAAAAGCCTCAACTATGGAGATATTAAAAACCTATATAGCATGAACCACATAGATTCTAAACCAAGTTCCAAAATCCTTATTCAAGTGTCCATAATCCTATAGTAGAACCTTAAGGATTCAATAGGCATATGTTTGGAAAAGCCTAATTGATACAGGGGCATCAAAATTTTTGGGTGTGCACATTTTTGTTTTGGATTTTTGCTTAATTTTGTTTACTCGAGTGGTCTTTTGACAAGTGGCAGGAAAGTAATGAGAGCTCAAGGCAGATATATCGTGTAAGAAAGAAAGAGGGCAGAGATAATTGTTTTTGTTAAGTGAAATTTATTGGACCGAGGAAAGGAGGAGCTCAGTAGCTATGGGGAAAATGGTTTCTTGATTGAGATAGAGAATGCCAAATTGGTGTGGAGTATTCACCAGGGGAAGAGGACAGTTTATGTTAGAAAGAAAGAGTAGCTGATGCATGGAGAAAGGGGACGCAACCAATAGTTTGCTAGCAGTGTGTTTGAAAGTTGGGGGTTTATACCGAGTTCAACGTTTGCAACCGACTGCTTCACATGGTGGAAGAATGGTTAGCTTTTTCACTGGTTGCTGACCACCAGAAACGTTGTGGATTATTGTTTTTGTGTTCTGCTTCAAAGCAATAGAAATGAAGCATTGCTGATGGTGTGAGAATTTAGATTGTTGGTTTCATTTTCCTGAATGTAGATTGAATTTCTTATGCTGCTGTCACCATACTTCATAAATCGTTTTGTATCTTGTAACCTCTAATGTATTCTCTATCAAAATTCTTAGTTACCTGTTGTGTCTTTGAATGATGTGGAAATAAGAGGAAAAGGTTGCATGATGTAGAGGAAGCAAATAATTAATTACAGATTTGTTATTGAGAACAACAAGCTATGCGAGGAGTTGAGAAAGGAAGGAGCGACGTCAGTAGATATGGAAAATTATATCTTTTACACCAATTATCTGTAAATTGGTTTGTGATAGGTTTGATGTAATTTGGAGATTGACTCAATAGGATGTTGCAAATTTCTGCTTAATTATACTCATTTTGTGGTTTTGGTATTTAGAATTTTTGGGCAGAAAGTTGCCTTTGTTTATTGTATGATTTTGTGAGCAGAAGTGTGTATGTTTAAACAGAGGGATTTGATGCTCTATCATCACTAGTCTCCTAATGGTTCAAGAAGGCTCTTAATAACTTGGGATTGAGATCATTTATATCTTCACTATTAGTTGAAAGCCAATTATTGCAATTATAAATGATTAACATGGCATTCCATGCTTGTAAAGTTAGAAGTAAAAATTATTTTCTTATTTCTATCGCATTAATATTTTGTAGTGATTTCAATTGTAAGTTCTCAAGTAAGTATACATGCATATTCTTCTCAATTTGCATAGATAACTTATGGGCCTATAGACACCAGGAAGAATTGTAGCTTAGAACATCACTAGGATCTCCTAAGTTCATAATTCGATGGGAGAGAGTAACACCCATAGGCTATGACTTTGTTAGCTCTTACTTGTTCCTAGTATTTCATGGATAAGTGTATTTTCTAGTATAGGCATTTTAATTGAATGGAAGATAGTGTGCGAAAATAACCATCTTTTCTTGAGCAATATTCCACTCAATCATGAACACACTTGGAGGTGTGAATGTTGAAGGAGCTTGAACTATGGAAGAAAAATATATAAAACCACTACATTCCACACACAAATCTTATATGTATAGTCTTCTAAGGTTTTTGAATCAAATGATTCAACATAAAGCACATGTAGAATTCTACCAATGTCATTTAAGTTTTATAAGTTAATTGAAAACAACATAACATGTAAATTATTTTGACAAGTCACAAAATATGAGAAAATTTAAAAAAATTATTTAAAATAAAAACTTTCCAACTCTTTGTATGTAAATGCACTTGTTAATTTTAAGCCCCATGAGTGTATGAATATGAAATAAGATAGATAAGTTAGGAAATAAAATATGCATACCTTGTTTCTTTCTATTATAGTTTTCCAAATTTTGTTCGCGATTCTTTTGTTGTTGTTCTTCTGAATAATTTTGTTCGCTCTTATTTGTTCTTGTTCTTTTACAAGTCATTTTCTTACTCTACCAAAAAATGACTTCACAAATCCTAAAATATCCAAAATCTCCAAAATCTTACTTGAACCTGATAAAAATGCAAATTAATCTTCCAATATTGATATTGAAAAGATGAAGAAATAAACACATATTTATATACATTTGTAATTATAAAAAACCCTAATATTAACTGGTCAGCTAGGGGTTCGAACGGACGTCGACCAACGATTCGTACGAACCAGTCTGTCTGGACTTATTTATTATTATTTTCAATGGGTTCAATCGAACCTATGTTTGAGCAAACCTATATTCGAGTGAACAATTTTATGGCGTTTGACCGAACACTAGTTCGTTCGAACCCCCCTTTTCCCCCTTTCTCCCCCATGTCTACCAAATCTCTACAAAAAATTGCCTTTCGAAGCTCGAGTTGAGGATGAAAATGGAGGAGACTTCACAGACCCAATTGGATGATGGTAGTCCTTAGAACGAGCTATCCATTGAATATAATTTTAATATGTTTTGGTTTTATTATGTATTTTTTTTAGTTTGATTAAATATAGGTCTTTCACTGAAATCAAGCTCTTTGTTCTGCACATGTGGAAAAATAGCATATTATCAAATTTTTTTTTTGAAAAATATTAGTGCACTAGATATTGATGTCCTTGATCCAACCAAAAAAAATTTGAATTTCAATACATACAAAAAAAATTATGCTTTAGCTAGTGAATCATGTCTAAATTGTAACTGGTTTGATTTTGAAAATTAATTAAGAAAAAAATATTCAATAAAATACTACGAAACCAATTCCATGCACTAGATATCCTAGTTACGAATCTAAATTCGAAAAAAATTAGAATTTTATCCTTCATAGAAAAAAAGTTATGTGTTAGCTAGTGACGTCACTCTTTAAAAATGGTGTTTACTGTTAAAAACTAGTTTTCGAAGGAGATGAAAAAAGAAGTGCAATCTGATTCCAAAATTTTTGAAAAAAATATATTTAGAATCTACGGACAAAATGTCACAAATCACTAGTTTGCATCATCTCCAAATTCCTCACGGTTTAGCCGCTATAGGTGCCTGAAAGTGAAGATTTAGTGAAAAAAATTCAGTTCAATGTCCAATTTGGCCAAAAATTGTAAACCAATATTGTGGGATCACCCATCATGTTGTACACATGTATTGTGGATGAAGAAAAAAATGAAAGATATCAGAGTTTCATATGATAAAACTATTTCTATCATGTGTGACAATACAAATGCAATCAATATTTCAAAGATTTTGGTAATATATTCAAGAACAAAATATATCTCAATCCAATATTTCTTGAGAGAGAAAGTTGTAGGGAATGAACTGAAGTTGGAATATGTGCCTACTAAGGATTAGGTTGTTGATATTTTCACAAAGGCTCTTCCAAAAGATATTTTTGAGTATCTCTGGGAGAAGTTAGGGGTTATTGCCCCTCATTTCAACTAGATGCATAAGTGTGTGCATCTATCCAGGAAGCATTTCAAGATAGATTCTTGGTCCTGGATTGAGGTTGAAGACTACCTCTCAAGGGGCAGTAAGTAGTAATGGTTGTTGGATGGTGTAGTCAAATGGATCATATTGTGTGCCCCTGAGGGGGAGTGTGCAAGAAAGTGAGTATTGAGGAAAGAAAAAGAGATCAATACATAAAAGACAGTGCAAAAGAGTGAGTACAGTTGTTTGTTGGTGTTGCAAGTGGTTTTTGTAGGTGTTACCCTTTGAATGTTGTCAAAGGGAGAGAGAAAGAGAGTTGGATGAGTTTATGGCCCTTTGCCATTTATGTCAAAGGGGGGAGAGTTGGTTAAAAACCCATAGTGAAAAAGTGAATATGGTATGAAGACCATAGGGGGAGAGAGAATTTGAAAACATGAAGAGAGTTAGTGCAGTGTATGGAGAGTATTGTCTGAGGAGAAAAGGAGGAGAGTGATCTAGAATGCAGATGTTGCTAGTGTTGCAAGAGAAGAAGTCTATGAAGATAAAGGATGAAGAGTAAAGAATTGTCCTAGTTAGGGGGAGTACTGCTTATTGTAGTATTGTCGTTGGTTGCTTTTGTTGTTGATGGCTTTTCAAAAAGTAGGTGTTGCCATCAATGACAAAGGGGGAGATTGTTGGAAGTTTGGAGATGTTGGAAGCTTGAGTTGTTTGTGAGTTGCTTGGGTGTTGTCTTGATGTCAACCCCTTGAATAAAGAAATTATTGGAATGCTACTGGTATTGGTGATGTGTTTGAGATTGTTGGTATTGATGTCAACACATGTTGGTGTTGTCATTGATGTCCTACTTCAGTATAGTTACAAAAGTTATTGGCCTGACTCGTGTTTGGAGAGATTGTCGTAGTTGGAAAGTGTTGCATACATTATAGATGTGTTGTAGAGATATTAGCAATGTTGCTAATGAAGTTGGTTCACTTGGTTTCCAAGTACTTTTGAGAAAATTTGAATAAAAGAGAGTTCAGTATGACAGAGTGGTGTTCATTGCAACTTTGCTTCAACATTTCTTCATGATTGAATGTATATGCTCATGTGGTTTGTATGTGATGATCAAAGGTATTGAGAGGTGTCATATACAAATTTTTAGGTTCTGGATCGTACTGCAGTGGAAGATGTGTTTGACAGTATGTTTGTCTGGTGAAATAGGGTGTTTGAGAGAAATGAGATTGCTTTGCATTTCTCTGCATTGAAGGTTTTGGTGTTGCGGATTTGGGAACGTGCTTATATAATTTGTATCTACCTTCCCTTGAATTTTCAAGTGCTGAGTTGTTCCAAAAAGTTGTCTAGTGTGTTGAATGTCTATGCTAGTATGTGTGGTTGCACATAATGAAGGCGTTCTTGAGTTTCAGGTGGTTGCAGTAGTTGTGGAAAATATTTTGAGATGTTGTGGAATGTTTTTGTGTGGTCTACGAGATGTTTTTAGACCTTGAGAGGTGTGTTTGGAGTTGCTTGTTAGTGTTAGTGCAAGTTTGGCTGACCTAGTGTGAGAGCACTAATTGCAGAGGACAATTGTTGTTTGAGGAAGTTTTAAGAAGCGTGTCAATGTATAATTGGGTCCCAATTAAGTAGTGCCATGGTTTGGATTCACTTATTTATATTGTGGAAGTGTTTGGTGTTGGCCTATTTGGTGTTGCATGGTTGAGGTGCATACATTTCCTTAAGGCCAACCTAATTGAGATTTTTTTTAGGTTGCAAATGGTATAAATGAAAGGAGAATTATTGTATGGATTAAGAGCAGAGTGTGTGATGCAAAATATGCAAATATAATCAAGTGCATGATGAATGCTTGACTTCCAAATGCAGTGAGCAAAAGGTGTCTACAACTCAGTCTGTTTGATGAGTTGTTTGTGCTTCAGTGGAACTGTACCTTCGACATATGAGAGATGCATTGTTAGTATTTCAAATTGGCAGTGAGCCACCCCTTCTTCTATTCTTCTTTCTTCTAGACAATGAGTCCTTTGGTAGTGAGCCTTTCTTTATCTCTCTGGGTAGTGAGCCTTATTGTATTCGGTGTTGCAATTCATATATTAGTGAGCTAATCCTCACCATGTTTTTTCCCTTCTTGGATTTTCCATGTAAATTTGGTGTTCTTATGTGTTTGGATGTGTTTGCATTACTATTTCATTTGTTTATATTTTGCTAATGCAAATCAAAATGATAATGAGGGTTTTTAATGTTTTAAAGTATACAACTGATTGACCCCCTCTTAGTTGTCCTATGCATCTAACAACTTTATCATCACCTTCATAGATATTGTGTAGTTTCTCCATATGTCTTTGGCAGATTTACAATGCATAACTTTTAAAAATTCTACATTGGTTAAACCGCATAGTATAACATTCTTTACTCTAGCATTATTTTCACAAGACTTCTTTCCAACTTGATCAGTGGGAGGAGTTGTTGGTGTTATGTAGTCATCTACAAATCACAGCCATACATCAAATCGAATAGAAGTTAGGTTAAGTCTCCATTCTGATACACCATAAAGCATAATTTGTTCCATCAAATAATGGTTCTTTATTTGAAGAACCACCTTGTCCTACCATAGTGTTTTTGTGACAAGATCTTCCTTAAGTTATTAGACTTTCTTCAAGGTAACCTGCTCTGATACCAATTGTTGATAGAACACTAATACATTGAGGGGGGAAGGGGTGAATCAATGTATGTTAATTTTATCAAATTATACTAGATATACGTGGAAAACCTTAAAAGGGAAAACCCACGGCGAGAAAGTTGCTTGATTCTACTACTCTAATCCAACCTCACAATAACAGATTTTACATATGTTTTGTAAGCACCAACTTATAGGTACATTGACACCCAAGACAATGTTTTGAGGTATCAACCTTCATATACACTATACACCTAATTGAGCACCAACCCCTGAACCCTTAAAAGTTATTATATGTAGACATTGGTTCTTCTCTAACCTGAAATGCACCTTTTCAATTCATATACTAAGTTCTCTTTCTCTGCTTGATGTTCTTTTGAACACTATCTTCCCCTTTCTCTCAACTCACCTTGCAATCTATGTTCTCATTAACACAATTTCTCTTTTAATCAATACTATCTACACACTTTTTTTGTAGAAAACCCTTAGACATTGCCTATATTTAAAATATGTTCAATTGAGTAACATTTTTTTTGCAATCAAATTTATTGTATATATCCCCTATACACGTTGCAAAATTATGTTCTCAACAACTACCAACTGAATCGACAAACCTAAGAGAATAACTATTTCCATAGTTATAATTAACCCTAACTTCTTCACATTCCATGAAAACCGTTGCTTGAATGATCTTGCACCATTTTACAAAAAAATTACAATCGAATTAGTTTCTTCTCTGTAACTGCCCATCCAATTTTTAGCTCTAGAAATTAGTCATTTGTTCACTTTAAATATCGATCATTGATCTTACCTTTCCTGCCATCTTGAGTGGATACATGTCATCATCTCGCACCTTCATAGTCGATGATTAAGAAACATGTATTTCTATGCACTGTTGCGATAGCCATCCAATCTTCTCCTTCGTCAAACATTGTTGATTTGAATTTTCCTTTACATGCTAGCCCATTGAATAGTCTTCAACCAATAAGAACTTGCCATGAAATTAAATTATTAATGTTGGGGCATACACAAGTAGGATACATGTAAAGACATTGACTGCATACTAGGACATTGAGCATAGGCTATCCAGATCATATTAATAATATTTATATAGATAAGGGTTTTGATTTGATCAATATCCATAAGTTCTCACTCATTTTCTTTTCTAAATTAATTATATTACATTTGGGGTCCCTAAAAGGAATGTTCAAGACTATTGTTTCTTGTGCGGATTTCTTTTTGTTGATCACAAGATCGTGTGCTTAATTTTCACATTGTATCAAACCATAGGGCTTAAAATATTGTAGCTTTTTATCTTAAGATCCAAGATTGGTAAAGTGGCTTTTTCATAATGCATGGGGTTTTTGGTCATATTTTATAATCCATGGGTTGTTTCTTATGTAGATGAGATGATATTAACAAACTAATAGAGCAAAATAATTGTTTTGTAGTGAAGAATATTATATTCTATACTTAGTTGTTTAGGTAAGGAAACAATGATGTTAAATTGACTCTCATTTGAATATCAGATGGAAAATTTGTGACTTGCTATTTTGAATGCCTTAGCTTTGTCATGTAGATTCTATTTGACCTCTTTTTTGAAAAAATTGCAAGAAATTAAAATATAGATCTATATATTAGAGGTTATTTTTTGAATTTTTATACTTTCATCCTTTTTTTGATCATGCTAAAATACAATTATGATTCTAATTAGTTTTGATAGTAAGTGATTGGGTTTAATTTGATGCCTATTGGAGTATTTTTTTTCTCATAATTCATAGTTCCTATACTTCATTTGATGTGTGGGGACCTTTCTAACATGGGCCATATCATAAATTCAACATTATTGTGTTATTTTCTTCTTCCCTTCCTGGAGTTAGATTTGGAGACTATTGGACATGATGTATATGGAGAGAAGTCAAATCTTGTTTGTTTGTGATTACTATGATGGTTTGAGGTATTTTTCTCCCTTTTGTATTTGAGGAAGGATACAAAATTGTTGTCTTTATGATTGTTTCAAGGTTGTAAGTCTCAAACCTATTTTTTCAAAGGTTGTGATAAAGCTTGTGGACTATAGTTTTTGGCTTTTAGTTTCACTCGTTGGCATGCATTGTTGGATTCTACAAGTTTTGGGAGCTCATTTTTATGAGTGAAAGATTGTGGTGTTTAGTTAATATATAAATTAAACAACTTCTTCATTATCATTCCTTTAGATGACATGTTTTTATTGGCACACTTTAGGATTTTGACTCACATCTTTGAATCATGCTTGTTTAGTAGCTTGTGGACATGGCTACGATTATATAGTGGTTGAATTATGTTGTTACATTAGGATCCAAGTTTTTTTTCCTATTATTAACATTCTCTTAATATTTTCATGGATGGTTAGTTTGAGGAAGGTAGTGCTACACAAATTTTGTTGGATTGGTTCAAATGGATTGTATAACAGAGAATTTTTTGATTGTCTTGTTACTTAGTTCATATTTGGATTTAATATTTTAACTCATCAATATCTTTTGGATTGGGAAATATATCATTAAGGGGGGTTTTTAGTGTAATGCATCTTTCTCTTCTGAAACATTTCATCACGTTTCTACTTTTATGTGTTCTAGAAAGGAAAGTTTGGCAACTAAATGTTGTTTTCATGGTTCCTCTTTTAGGATTTGATAAATAGAATATTTTCAAGTTAATTCCAATTTCCTTTTTTATATATGGTATGTGTTAACATGGTTGTTAGAGTTTTCTTTTTTTCTTTTTGATCCCATTAATTTACCAATATTTTTGTATATTCTTGGGACAAATATTGATGATATGGACTAAACGTACATCCTATTAGGGATGTGAATAAATAATGTGCTTTTCATCATTTGTATATTTTGTATATTGAGTTTATCTCTTCCATATTAATATAGTGTGTTTGAATTATGTAAATGGAACCATCTCTATACTTGTGTTATTTTTTTTTCATATTGTTGGCAATCAAGATTGCACCCTTAGACAAGTTAGACTTGCCTATCCTGTTGCAACATGAAAACGCTCTCAGATTTGTGGGTAAATTTGTAGGTGAGAGTGAATCTCCAGAGTGGGCTGGTTCCCCTAGTAAAACACCTCATCTACTAGACCTTTAGGGAAAAGGGGTAGAAGGAAAAACAAAAAAACAAAGATCCTAAACTAAGGCGATTCACTATCGATGTGAAGATTCTGACAATTTTTTCCACTCACAACAATATCTTAAATTCTAATTTTCACAATCTCACCCTAGAAACACATAATCCAAAAGTGATTTGCATAGAGGTTAATCAAATAGAACACAAAATGCAACCTAGATCAAATGAAACCCTTGCAAAAAAACTTACAATGGCAAGACATAAAGAGGATGCTGCTTTATTGAACTGAAGGAGTGACAATTTCAGAATATGATTACAAAAACTAGTTTACAAAACTCTCTGCATGAATAGGAGAGCAAGAAACCATCATCTAAACTTTTTCAAAAATTAGAATTTTCTCCAACTTATAGGCTCCAAGTGTCACAATAGTGAAAATAGCCAAAAATCAACTTCACTGCATCTCTGAATAAAAACTTTTCCCATTTTCAAGCTCAAGGGAAAAGCCTAAAAAATAGTGTCATCAATTGCTACAAATGACATCAAAAGGATAGAAACTTTCCATCTCCCAAGGGTTGATCCAAAAAATCCACAAAATCAGGTGCAAACAGCTGGAAACTAAAAATGGAAACTTCAGTTTGCCTCCTTTTCTCTAAATCCGCCCAAGTGAACTCAACTCAAAAAAGAAAGTCCAGTGAAGACTTGAACACCCAAACTGCATTTTAAAAACACAACAAAAATTAAGGCAATTTATAGAAACATTACCTTAATAATGTTTTACATCATGTGTAGTTTAGAAAACAATACAAAAACCCTTCCCCATTACATCTAATTTTTGCACTTTGAGTTTGAATATTCTGACTTTTGCACTTTGAGTGAAATTTGATATTTTGCAAAAAATCACAATATTATTTAAAGACTCCTATACATTTGCTTTTTCAAAAAAAGTCATAAAAATTCAACTATGGGATATGTCCCATAAGCAACTAAGGCACATGGATAACTCAATTTAGATAAAAGGCTAATGTGCACATGGTCTTCTCATAAAAAATTAAGGCAAGGTATGGGTGTTGTTTGATTTTCTTTTAAAATCAAGGAAAATTCCTAAGGAAAAGGTGTTGACCTAGGCATCATGGGCAACAAGGTATTAAAAAAACATTTTATTTTTTAAAGAATGTGATAAAAATCACATTCGACTTAGGGCATGGAGGAAACCCTAGCTCAAAACCAAAGTGAATACCTAAATTTTCTCATCATTTTCACTTGGCTGATTTGGAGAAAGAAATCTCTACACTTGGCTGCCATGAGGAAGTAGGGTTTGAGGTTGGAACTTCACCATTTCAAGCTGCATTCTTGTCGAATCTTCTCATGAATTCAATGGAAAGTTATTTGTCACCATTTTGATGCATTTTGGCTCCATTTTGAAGGAAAAATCAGGCCTCTAGGTTGTGGCCATGATTGGTTTTTTAATGCATTGCTCTCTTTTTTTTTTTGTTGCATTGTTTACATGGTTTCCATGAGAGGGCTTTGTTCAAGATTTTTGAAAGCTTTAACTGCGGACTTGAACTAGTTTTCTCCATTTACAGACTTGGGTAAGCTTCATTTCTTTTCCACCTTATGCATTTCCTTCTTTAAAAGGCTTCATTTGAGCTCACTTCACAAACATAAATGAAGAAAGAATGAATTTTAGAGTTTGGCCATTGTATAGGCCATGGCCTCACCAAATTTGTTCTCTTATTTCTGTGTAAATAACCTTCTTTGGGCTCGACCCATGATGCAAAAGTGACATGACTATTGAATGAAAGAACTTGTGTTTTTGCTTACCATTTTCTGGGTTTTGAAAACCCTTCATGGTTGTGGTCATTGACTTTGTTATCTTAATTTTCCTGAGTTGTTTCTCTGGAAAAGAGCTCGTAACCTTGTTATTTCCTTTTGTATTTGCATTTTGAGGCAAAACCCTAATTGGATATTCTCATTTGTGAAGAGAAAAACTCTCTCAGTCCGCGAACATGAGAGCACAATTGGGTCTCTTTGCATTCTTGTATAAACTTGAGCTACTCCATTACTTCTGCATTTGAAATCTTTACAGCATAAACCCATGTGGGTTCCTTCTTATTTCTATCAAAACACAAGATGGGTACCACTGCATTTGCTTCCATTCTATGCAAAATGCATTCATTTCTCTCTACTCACACACAAATGCATTGTATGAGTCATGGTGAATTTAATGTCATTTTTCTATTTGCTTCGAAACCCTAGCTTATTTGAACATTGGCTCACTATTTTGAAAAGCAACAATGATTTCACTTTCATGTATATGTCACTGTAGCTTCACTTGTTTACTCTCAGAATGAAATTTCTACTTCACTCATAAAATTTTCTTAATGAAGCAAGCTAACATGTTGTTCTAATGACATTTGTATTCTCTCCTTTCAATGCATATGTTAGCAATTGCTTGCTTTTCATTTTGATTTAAATGCATGAACACAATGAAAAACAACTCTATTTGATGCTTTTCAGTTGCTTATCAAACAAACATGTTTCCTCATACTCCCCATGCACTTTTTCATTCACTATTTTAATATGGCTGCCATGATATTTGCACACACTTGCTTTATGAAACACACAGAGAAAAGCTCTATTTACTTTCAAAAGCATTGCATAGTGATGCCTCTATTTTATTCACTTACTTTTTGCAGTATTAAATTCGGCCATGATATTTTTGTAGGTCACTTGTTGTTCATTATCACCCATTCTAAACACTTGAATGTTTTAGAAAGATGCATTTCAAGTTCCACTTTCACCACAATTTCATGTAGCAATGCAATGAGCTAGTCTTTGTATCTGTAGCATCAATAATACTGAAACAAGCCTTGAGTTTCTTTGCAATTTGTTGACATTAGTGATGTTGTTTCAAGTTACACTTAGCTCAAACTTAGTGTATTGTTCCTGTAGACATCCAAATTTGATTGCTCCCATACGATCAAATTTTCCTCTTTATTCATCCACTTCGTCAATATTAATTTATTTAATTAATATTACACTTCCCGCCTAAGGTTCTTAAAATATTTAATTTAACAATTAAACACTTTATCTTACACCTTTTTCCTCTCTAAATTAAATAAATACATCAATTTATTTAATTTAGTCACCTTAACCTTTTTGAATTAAAATCAATTTAAAATTATTCTTTTCTCTCTCCTTGTCAGATCCTCCATAATCCCTCTCTAATTTGGATTAATTTAATTAATTCATGATTAGAATGTGCATCCTCTTAATCAAGGATTAATGTCACATCCTTCTACATTTTCCACTTGCTTCTAATCTTCCATTAATTATCCTAATTATGTGTTTGCACAACCTTAATCAAGGTCATTAGCCACATTTAGCATCCCTTTTTAGTCAACCTTTTCATTTGCCTTTCTTAGCATTGACCCTCTTTCCATATGAATTTTTAATTCACATTTATTCATCCTAGGTCTCTCTCCTCCCCATGTGAATTTTTAATTCACATTTTATCCTTCCAAGACTTCTAGAACATTGGACTTGTCACCTCATCCACATGTGACCAATTCCCACCTTTTTGGAGACCCTCTCTTATCCATTAGATTCTCCTAAGAATGTGAATTTTTAATTCACATTTATTTCTCCAACCACTTTCTCTTTTTCCATGGTGATTTTTGAGGAATTCCAAAATTACTCAAATGTCACTTTCATTCTCACTTGGGGACAAGAAGTTCCTTTTTGAGGAAATCTTCTCACTCCCCAAGGTACTTGGAAGGTACTTGTCTTTTCTCCACATCATGTACTCTCCTTCCACATCACCTACACATCATCTCACCCTTAGCCACTTCACATTCCACATGTCAAAATGTGAGGGCTTGTGAGTCCTCAACTCACCTTAGCCCTTCATCTTGGCCTTGTTGGATAAATCTCAACCATTGAATTCTCTAGAGAATTCAAATTCCTTTATAAATACCCCCTCCTCTAAGGAATTTATAACACTTGGTCATTTGAGCAACCTTATGTTGTCATTTTGTGCACTCATATTCTCTCATCTAGCCATTCATTTTAGCCATTTGTATTTGTATCCCACCACATAGTTAATCTTGCATTTAGTCACATCAAGAGCCATCCAAGGAGCACACAAAGCAATCAAAATCAAGGGCCAACCAAGGAGTTTCAGCAACAAAGAAGGTATAAGTAGATTACAATCTTCATTTTATTTTGTTTCTTTTCTTTATCATTCCTTAGGCTAATCTTGAGGTGTCCCTTTGTGTTTTTCCTCATTGCATTTTAGTTATTTTGCATAGTTAGAACTTGACTAACATTTAGGATCACATTTTTGGCACGCCCAGTGGGACCCACAAGTGAGTTCCTCTATTTTATGTTTGATGTTGTTGAGTTGTTTGCAGGAACAAGTCGCAGAGGGGCGACTACGCCCTCTGGTTTGCTGCAGAGGGGTGACTACGCCCTCCTGGTCATGACAGAGGGGCGACTACACCCTCCTGGTCACTGTAGAGGGGAAACTACGCCCTCCTGGTTACTGCAGAGGGGCGGCTACGCCCTCCTGGTCACTACAGAAGGGCGATTACGCCCTCTATTTCACTGTAGAAAGGCGATTGTGCCCTCTGTTTCACTGCAGAAAGGTGATTGCACCCTCTGTTTCACTGTAGAAGGGCGACTACGCCCCTTGGTTAAACTTTTTTTCTAACATTTCACTGCAGAAGGGTGACTACGCCCCTTGGTTAAACTTTGTTTTCTAACATTTCACTACAGAAGGGCGACTATGCCCCTTGGTTGAACTTTGTGTGCTAACATTTTACTGCAGAGGGGCGACTACGCCCTCCTGGTTACTGCAGAGGGGCGACTACGCCCTCCTGTCACTGCAGGGGGGCGTCTACACCCTCCTATCACTACAGAGGGGCGACTACGCCCTTCCTCAGCACTGCAGAGGAGCGAATACTCCCCAAAACAACACATTTTGAGAGGTAAAACGACCATTTTAGCTTCATTTTTTGCTCCCATTTTTTTCTATTTTCATATCCTAACCCCCTAACATTTTTTTTGCAAGGATATTTGTGTTTTTTCTAAAATTTTGCAGCATATTCTTGTGTAATTGACGAAGAACGCAAGATAAAACAACTAACATTTGCTTGTAGGGATATCCATTTGCTCAGATTTTAAAAGCTATCCTTGTTGTTTTCGTTAATCTAAGAACATAGTTTAATTAGGGGAAGTAATATTCATTGGTTGTTGTGTCTATCATTTTGGTGTTACCCCAAAGGGGGAATTAGTGTGTTTTCACTTTCCCCTTGCACTTCGTGTGAGCCTGGGGAGTAGTTGGAAATGATTAGTGTCTTCTTTCTGGTGGGACCTGCTTGGGGATTTCATCACCCCAAGGGACGATCCCAACCATGCATACCGGTGCGGTATACAAAGGGGGGAGAGCGAAAGTTGTACCTCAATCCAATCGCATCATAATTGGCAGAGCATCGAAGTTAGGGTGCTACCTAGATAGACGTGAAGAGTTGGTCTGAGCCCTTTAGTATCTCGCTGGGGTTCCTGACTCACGCTTGTGATGGGTTGGTGTTCACGGTCATGCCTCACGTACCAAGAGTATATCGAGGACTCCTTAGACACCTTGTGCATCCTAGATTAAGACCTTTATTGGCCATACCCTTAACACTAATCATAGGATTGTGCTTGTTTGAAAGTTTTTTCTTGTGGGAAACCAGTAAACTTTTTGACAAATTAGCCTTATTATTATCATTTTAAGTCCTTTCCATAGTCATTTTCATCGAAACCAAATCCCTGTTCACTACAGAGGGGAAAATTTTCCCTTCTGTTTACTGCAAAGGGGTGATTACGCCCTCTTGTTTACTGCAGAGGGGCGATTACGCCATCCTGTTTACTGTAGTGGGGCAAATTTTCCCTCCTGAACAACCAAAATCGCCCTGTTTAACTCCGTTTAGCCTCTAAACCATCGTTTAATCATTCCAAACCTTTATCTAATCATCCAAAGCCTCTGTTTTGTCATTCTAAACCTCTGAAAACCTTCGTTTGATCATTCTAAACATCCATTTTATCATTTTGAACCTCCATTTAGCCTCCAAAACTCTTGTTTAACCATCCTAAATCTCCATTTGTTATCCCAAGCATCCATACATTTGTTCTCTCAATCCGTCCACTCATTTTGAATTTTTCGGTAACCCATTCGGAAAGCCCATATTATCACCTAGTTAACTTGATTCACCAAAATTTTACCCTTTGCATCACCTAACCCATATTTCATAAACACCACTCATCATCGAATCACCCTAACCGTGTGTTAAAAAGTGGTTACCCAAATTGACCTTAGCACTTGAATTTGATTATTATCCTTCATATTAATCACTAACTTCGACTCAAATCAATTTGCTTCCATCTTGAGGTGAATTCGATGTCGTAAGTTATCATCCTTGGCCCAAATCAATCTATTTCTATCTTGAGGTGGATTCGGTGTCGTGATCATCCACTTAATCAATCAATACTCTAGGTCGCTAAGGGTAATTTCCTTTGACTAGATTTAGGGTCCCCCACATCTTTCATCATCTAATCACACTCATCCAATCATTCAAATCTATCATTCGATCAAATCAGTCAAACTTATCCAATTATCTAATCGATCCAATCACATCCATTCAATCAACCCAATTTATTGCAGCAATCCAATCCAATCTATCCAATCAAAATTTGATCCAATCAAAACCTAATCAAAATCTGATCTAACCAAAATCTGCTCCAATCAAATCCAATCTCAACCAATCAAAATCCAACCTCGTTCAATCAAAATCAAATCTCATTCACTCAAAATCAAATCATTCATCAAAGACATCTTTATAATCCATCCATAGCACATTTGCATGCCCGTTCAAACTAGGTCACAAGTGAAGAAACAAATGACACAACAACAAGGTCAAAATTCCCAAGGGAACATGTCTCAATATCTTAATAACAACACAAATCCTACCAATGGTGCAAATGTTGCTCAAGATCATAACAATGGAGTAAACATCCCCCAAGATCCTCATAATGGCACTTCATCACACTCCAACACCGAACATAAGAAAAAATCACCACATGGTGAAGAGAGTATGGCTAATCAACCTGAACTCATGCTTGAGGAACATTTCAGTAATCCTGCCAATGTACAAATGACTGATTGTCTGTTTGAAAAACATGGGGAAGAAATCTTGGCCCACCTAATTGAAAAGGGTGTCAAACCTCCATTAGGTGTTGACTTATCCAAATATAGGAGCTCCACATCTAATATACCCCAAGGTTCACAAAATGCACTAGATGGTTCACACATCCCCAATGTTCCTCTAGTAGAGGGTTGGCATCAACCTGAATTTGGCAACGTCATTCTTTATCATGTTAACCACCCCCCACACGCTACGATCTTAGTTATGGGGGATCCTCAAGTGTCTGATCCCAATAATCCTTTTGCCTACGGTATGCCACAAAATGTTCCACAACCTGTGCCATTAATGCTAATAGCACCACCCCTTTCAAGTCAACCTCCCGTCAACACCGAGGGAAACCCTTTTACCACATTGCTTCCACCTCCTAGGGCCAAAAATATACCATCGCTTCCATATACATCTCAACAGCCTCATCAATCTAACCTACCACCTCAATTACCTCTGCAAGGTACATCCCAACCAAATGATCTAGTTGGTACCCAACAACGTCCTTTACAGAATGCCTCTACATTATCTCAGCTACCTCATCAACAACAACCCCCCCAGAATGCTTTAGTTTCTTCACAACAACCACCATACCAATCACAAGGAAATCCATCCCAGCCACTCGCCCAGACCATATCCCCATTCCTCGCATCCATTTTACGTCTGCAAGCTCAACAACAACACAATATCCCATCTCGGCCCACACAACAGTCAACATCACAACAACAACCTCCTCAACATTATTACTATCGTAACCAACAACAGTTCCAACAACAACTGCCCTATGTGGATTCCCAACAATCACAATAGTACCTTCAATACCAACAAACCAATCTGCAATATCACATTCAATCTCCTTAGCATTCGGTCGCACATTCTCATCAAAAAAATCTGTACTATACCGCACAACAACAACCTCCATACCAACAAACACCCCTGACACATCAACAGGGAACACCATCCTCTTATTATCAAAATCCTTACGTCCATCTTCAAACATTATCTCAACAAAATCCACAGTCATCATATCATCCCTATCCATCCAATCCACCGACCTTGATTGCACAACCAATCAACATGTATCTATTGGAAATAAAAGTTGCTTTGAAAGATCTCCAAGTGGGGACTGGTAAAAAATCCTTTAAATTCAAAGATATATGTCCCTATTTGTTTGATCCGTCCATCTCACTAATTCCCTTCCCAAAGCACTTTGAGATACCAAAGTTTGACAGATACAAGGGAAACAAAGATCCAAAGCCTCACTTGCAAGAGTTTTACTCCCAGTGTCAAGAAGTTATGAACAACGACAAATTTTGCGGTTTTTTCCATGAAGCTTGACAGGTAATGCCCTAGAATGGTTCATGGGTCTAGAATGAGGGTCCATAAAATCCTTTGCAGATCTTTCAAAAAAAATTGTTTCCTACTTCTCCTTCAATTTGGAAAAAGATACTAATACTTTGGACCTTCTTAAGGAGAAGCAACGTGAAGGTGAAACCTTTGCTAGCTACTTTCAAAGGTGGCGAGCACTAGCAAGCCAGATGAAAACCCCTCTCAAAGAGAAAGACATGGTCACTCTCTTTGTGGAAAACTCACATCCCGACATGGCTCACAACTTCAGATTGCACTATGTTACCATTTTCATTGAAATAGTGGAAAAAGGACCTATCCTTGAATGCATCCTTATTGCCAAAGGGCACATCAAGATACATAATCATGACAAAGAAAGGCCATTCGGTGATAAGTCACGCTTTTGGAACAAGAACAAAAACGTAGTGAATGATGGTGTCACTGACACTAAACATGTTCAGGTGGCTAGCACATCCCAGAGGCAACCACCATATGTACCTAATGCCATATCTGTGCCACAGGGGGCATCTCGTCCTCCTCAACAGTCAAACTAGAATAGCCAAGGGAATGGAAAACACCAATATACTCAATTAGGAGAACCCTTGAGCATCATCTTCAATAAGTTGTTATAGTTTAACTATCCAATCACGTACCCCATCACCAAACCGCTTGATGAATCCAAACCCAAACCATCCTGGTTTAGGGAGAATGGATATTGTGAATTCCATAAGATAAAAGGGCACACTCTGAATAAGTGTCAAGGTCTCAAAAACTAAGTCCAAGATCTTATTGATCAAGGAGATATCAAAGTCGACACCAGTCAAGCTTCATCATCCAATGCTCAATTGCAGATATATCAAAATGCCTTCCCCAACCATAACCAAGGCGTGAGTAGCTCCAACAATAATCCCCAAGACAACAGCACAAACAACATAAGCTATAAGAATATACCTCTAAATTATGATGGTATTGTCCATTACATTGAGCAGGTAGAACCTCGTGTGTCTATGATACATGTTAAAGCTAAAGATCCCCAATGTGTTGTTGCCACCTGATAGTCCCATATTACGGTCCCTGCAACCTCCATGTCCGTCCAATCAAATCTTGTAAACTCTCAGTATAGCATTCTTGACGACTTAGGAAAGACCCCTGCGTAGATCTCAATCTTAGATCTACTTAAGTGTTCTCCCATACATCAAGAAATACTCAACAGAGATTTTTAAGAAACTCACGTACCTAATGACATCGATCCCACATGTTTACAAGCCTTAGTAGGACACTTGGCTTTATCTTATCAGCTACACTTCAGCCAGAATGACATGCCAAATATTGATGCCAATCACAACCATTCCTTGCACGTCAAAGTCATGGTTGCCCGTCATAAAATAAAAAAAGGGTCTTGGTGGATAATGGCTCTGCCCTCAATCTATGCACTCTGAAATTCATAAAATAGGTGGGGTATACTCAAGTGGATTTGAGTAATCAAATCATCACAATCAAAGCTTATGAAAACATAGAAAGAAATTCTGAATTAATTATCAGTCTTCCTATTCAGGTTGGACATGTAGTTCAGTACACTACCTGTCATGTCCTTGATCTAGACTTACCATATAATCTCCTCCTTGGCTGCCCATGGCTCCATGCTATGCAAGTTGTCCCCTCCACGTACCATCAATGCCTAAAATTCCCAGTTAATGGACAAGAGATCACCGTTTATGCTAACCCACAACCATTTGAATACTTCCGCACTTTAGAAGCATCATTTCCCCATTTACATTATTGTCTTGGGGTCAAAATGGGGGCATCTTAGTCATCATCCATCAATCCATCATCCACCACAATAGCCACTCCATCTTCCAACACCAATCCTATAGTCACCAAAGTCCAGATCATTGACAAGGGGTGTGGTGAGTATGAAATGCATACTTCTCTAAATGTGGCAACCATGCCACTGTCACCACACGCGTACGACCAACCTTCACAAGCTACTCCAAAGGAAGACAAGACTATCACCTTTAGTGCAAAAAACATTCCCACTACCACTTTTTGGTCTCCTAGCATAAAGATAGATGCACCAGAAGAAGACATCAGTCAGTGGGTATACCGTGAAGAGCCCCAACCAGATCCTCCTCTAAAGGAATACTTTTAGGAAGTATACCCGTGGTCAGCTAATTTTGCAGAAAAGCATAACTATCAAGGCAGGGGCCTAGGTAAAGAAGAACAGGGGCAGTTGCAACCTATTGATGTATCAAAGCTACCGCATAATATAGGCCTTGGATATGATAGAAAGTAGAAAGGGCCTACAACATCATCTAATACCTCCAACAGTGTTACTATGGACAATGGTCCATTGGAAGACATACCCGAGGAAGAATCCATCATATGTGCATACAATGACATTGATCACATAGACTTGTCATACATGTTTGACTGCCTATCCATCTATATCATTAGCCTATCCCTTTGCCATCTTGAACTCATTGATTGGGACCTACATGATAGCACACCTGCCAATATCTCCCTGGATACATATGTCAATCTCATGGGATTGGGGGAAGATGAGCACTCCAGTCGCAAAAATAAAAACAAGAAAAATAAAAAGTGGTTATCTAGTGAAAACCTCCCCGAGGCACTTCCTGACCTAGGAAAAGTAAAAATAAATGACGCATCCAATAGTGAAAATATCAAAGAGGCACTGGAGGATGGAGATGTTCATCTTCCCCTTGTGGGAACTCAATTATCCACACGATCACCCATCCTAATTGAAGAGACTCAAGAAGTTAATCTGGGTACTACTGAAAATCCTAAGATCACCTATGTGGCCAAATCTCTATCAGAGCAAGAATATCCAGTCATCATGCAACTACTCCAAGAAAGTATCATTAAATTTGCTTGGTCATACTCAGATATGCCAGGCTTAGACCCTGCTTTAGTAGTTCATCATATGGATGTTCATCCAAATGCCAAGCCTGTCAAACAAAAGCTTTGAAAAATGCATCCACAAGTAGCATTATTAGTCAAGAAGAATTTGGAGAAATTACTAGATGCCAATTTTATCAGACAATTGACTACTCTGATTGGATCTCCAACATAGTACCTGTTGCCAAACCAAACGGAGACATTCGGATTTGCACAGAATTTTGAGATCTTAACAAAGCTTGTCCAAAAGATGACCTCCCACTGCCCAACATTGACATGTTGGTCGATCTTACTGTAGGACATGAGATGTTATCCCTTATGGATGGTTTCTCTGGTTATAATCATATCCGAATTGCACCTGAAGAACAACACAAAACTACTTTTACGACACCTTGGGGTACTTTCTGTTACAACGTTATGCCCTTTGGTCTCAAAAAAGTGGGGGCGACATATCAGAGGGCAATGACTGTCATCTTCCATGACCTCATCCATATCATCATGGAGGATTATGTTGATGACTTACTAGGAAAATCCAGAACCCGAGTAGAGCATCCTGCCATCTTAAAAAAGATCTTCTGACGGTTGGAACATTACAAGTTGCGATTAAATCCAAAAAAATGTCTTTGGTGTTACGTCAGGGAAATTGTTGGGTTTCATAGTCTCACGAAGGGGCATTGAAGTAGATCCTACCAAGGTGAAATCTATTCTGGATATGCTACCCCCGCACAATCTAAAACAATTGAGAATCCTTCAAGGGAAGCTACAATCCATCCATTGGTTCATAGCCCAACTTGCAGATAAGTGTCAGTCATTCGCCCATCTTCTGAAAAAATACTCCACCTTCAGATGGAACCAATAGTGTTAGATAGGTTTTGATAAGATCAAGGAATACTTGGCTCATCCACCCATCTTAATGCCACCAATTCTAGGGAAACCCCTCCTGCTTTATATCTCCACCACTTCAGTCGCATTGGGGGCATTATTGGCACAACATGATGAGTCCTCAAAAGAAAGAGAAATCTACTACATCAGTCAAACACTAGTTGAATATGAATTAAATTATTCACCTATGGAGAAATCCTGCCTTGCAGTGGTCTTTAGTACACAAAAACTCTGACATTACATGCTTAGCCATCCAGTCAATTAATAGCAAAAATTGATCCACTAAAGTATCTGTTATCCAGAACCACTTTGACTGGTCGCATGGCTAAGTGGGTCATGCTCCTAAGTGAATTTGACATAGAGTACATGGATCGCAAAGCCATAAAGGGACAAGTCATAGCTGATTAGTTGGTCGAGGCACCAATAGGGGATGCTTATCCTCTAGTCATTGAATTTCCAGATGAAGAAGTTTTCACAGTTACAGAAACACCAGCTTGGATATTGTATTTTGATGGCTTATATACTCATAGTGGATCAGGCATAGGAATTTTTTTGGTTACCCCTCAAGGTGACTGCATTCCAAAATCATTCAGGATAGCATTCCCATGTACCAACAACATAGTAGAGTACGAAGCCCTCCTCATAGGCCTCTGAATTTCAAAGTAGTGGCACATAACTCACCTGAAAGTCTTTGGTGATTCATTGTTGGTCATTAAGCAAGTTAATGATGAATTCCTAACAAAATATGATAAGTTGTTACCCTATAAATTCATGGTGGATGACTTCAATAAATATTTCACCTTCATACAATTTGACCAAATTCTGAGGGTGCAGAACAAAGCAGTTGATGCAATGGCTACTATTGGATCCCTAATTGACATGCCTAATGATCGAATAGAATGAGTTCCTTGCAGAACAACTTTTAATCCCAACATATGATATCCCGCAGATTGACATGGTGTGTGACATTATAGGTCCCGCTTCCCCATGGTACCAAGACATATATACTTATATGCATGATAATATTTTACCCCCAGACCTCACATGAAACCAAAGAAAATCCTTTATTCAACGTTCAACCTGATACATTATTGTCAGTGATATGCTTTATTGTCGTGGGTATGATGGAACCCTCCTTGGGTGTTTGAATGAGACCGAAGCCCATACTGCACTAACGGAGGTACATAGTGGTGTTTGCGGGGCCCATTCAAATGGTATGGATTTGGCCAAAAGGATTCTACGAGTTGGATATTATTGGCCTACATTAGAACATGATGCCTATGAGTTCATGAAGAAATGTCTTCCTTGCCAGCAACATGCAGATTTGATTCATGCTCCGGCATAGGACCTTCAACCCCTACTAGCACCATGGCCCTTCTCTCAATGGGGTTTCGACTTGATTGGAAAGATTTACCCACCCTCTTCCGATGACCATACATTCATAATTACTGCCACTGAATACTTTACCAAGTGGGTGGAAGCAATGCCATTGTCACAAATCACCGGTACTCAAATTTCAAAATTCATCCTTTACCATATTCTTTGTAGATATGGTATTCCATCCACCATCCTATCCCATAATGGAAAACATTTTAAAAACCAAGCCATGAAAGATCTCTGTGACACCTTTCACATCCAACATTGTTGGTCAACACCTTATTACCCCTAGGGTAATGGTTAGGCAGAAGCAACCAACAAGACCCTTATCCGCATCCTTAAGAAGGTTGTCAATAACACTGGTTGAGATTGGCACTTCCATATTCATCTTGCCCTCTGGGCATATCGCACCTCCATCCGCACCCCTACAGGTGCCACCCCCTATTCTTTAGTGTATGGTGCCAAAGCCATCTTTCCAATTGAAGTTGGGATCCCATCACTAAGGATTTCTCTAAAGAACCTTATCGGTGAGGAGGATACTTGTGTTGCACAACTTGCACAGCTGTAGTTACTTGATGAAAGATGGATCAAAGCCTATGATCATCTACAAGCTTATCAAAACCACCTCAAGCGTAACTACAACAAGAAGGTTTGTCCTTGACAATTCCAGATTGGCGAACTAGTCCTTAAAGAGAACCAGCGTACTCAGTAGGACCATGATAAGAAAGGAAAATTTGAAGCAAATTGGTTGGGTCCTTATATTATAACCACTAAATACGGATTTGGGGCATACAAAATTGCTACCCTTGAAGGAGAACCCATAGAAGAGCCTATTAATATCATGCATCTAAAGAGGTTCTACACCTAAATCTATTTGGTAACCCTACCTGCAAAAATAGAAAAAAATCAAAAAATCAAGAAAATAAAAATAAAAAATAGTAAAGAGAAATAAATTTGTCCTATGGTAAAAACCACCTTTGGTGGCACCTTGGATAAGTACAGGTGGTAAAAACCTGTTTGCAGGCACCATTTGTAGAGGGATTAATCATTATCTACCTTGCATCCTAGTTATTTATGCTTTCATCCGCCCTATTATACTCACCCATCCCATACTCACTTGCTTGGTATATATCTTGATTAAGCATTGGACAATTCGCCTTGGCTAGCCCTCATCCTGAGCTTTTTAGTATCCCACCCTGAGCTTGTGTTGTTCGTTTGATTTTCAACCAGTTGGTGTCATCATATAGGATCACCCATCATGTTGGTCTCCATCTAGATCTCATCTTGTCATGTTGGTCTTCTCGTCCTTAGTCGAACTACGTTGCCCTTGCGCTTTCACATAGGCAAGGCTAATCATTTGATCTGCCCCTGGGGAATCTTTGACCATCCTATGATGGTCATCCATCATCTGTCTTCATCACCCCCCTTTTCACTTTTTTCCATGGTCGGTTTTCATTTGTCTTTTCCAAACTACATTGCCCCTGCAAGATTGATCATTAGATCCTCCCCCAGGGCATTTGTGTGTCATGTCTTGTGTCATTCATCATCAGTCACCATTGTCCTCTTTCTGCCTTATCCATAATCTTTTCAAGAACTATGAGGTCTCTGTGCTTTCACGTAGGCAAGGCTAATCTTTGATCGGCCCCCGAGCCCCTAGGTTTGTAGGATGTGTCAGTCGTCTATCTTGTGTTGTGTCATTGAGCTATGCCCTTATTTAGCTAGTTGTTAACAAATGAGATTTGCTAGCATCAACAAATCCAATCGGTTCTAAATATCCTGTGTCATATCAATATTTTAGTTTAGTAGCCATCATCGGTCTCAACAAGATGCATCCTTCCTAACAGACCTCATCAACCCCATCCATCCTCTTGATCCTATGGCAAAGGACATTTGAAATTTGATTGCGATCTCTTGATGCTTTTGGTTTTTGTTTATCATTCAAGCTTCCTATTACAATTAGTTAAGATCGACATAATCTATCATATTATGGTGTGTTTTGGCTGGTTCCATAGGGGCATATCTTGATCTTTTATTGTTGTCTGTTGGGTTATCCTACATGGTACCCACCAAGGTCCTTGTGATCTTGTTTTACATTGGGACATCCCTTTGTACTTGTGGTTATCCCAATGCCTGGCCCAACCGAAGTTTTTGCTACTTTGGGGTGTTGGGATAGCCTTCTTGTTTGTGTGTTTGTTTCATGCATTAGATGCTAACTTTCCTGAGTTGCCCATACCTTGGCACTTGGTATCTTATGCTATAGAAAAAATCAGTGCTCTGAAGATGGTAGATGATATTAGGATTGCATTTCATCATCTGTTGCATTGCATTCACCCTATGATTTTGGTTGTGTAAATACTTTACCCCGCTCTCTCCCATTCTTCTCAGGATACTAAATTTTTTTGATAGGTGCAAACTCACACTATGCCCACACCCATCTTCCATTATCATGTCATTCCTTATTGACACTTATGACCATGTGTTATTACCTTTCATTTACTATTTGCATTATTAATTCACTACAAATTACAAGTGTATTATCACATATTAGGTTCATTCTACTAATCATACATACATCGCCACCTGCATCACAACGTCTTAGATCCATGCATACATCGCCACCTACATCACGTGTTAGATCCATGCATACATCGCCACCTGCATCACAAAGTGTTAGAATCATAATACATCACATCTTGCATATATAAAACATTCATAAAAACATCTACATAAGCCATCATAAACATATACATACATGTCAATAAATCAAATAAACATCCATACACGTAAGTCATCATAGATATAACATATGAGCATCTGCATTAATAAAATCATCCATATCCCACAAATGCATAAACATGATCATCCATCCAACACATGAACATGGTGTCAATAAGGGCCATCATGTATCATATATAAATATACCAAAAGTCTAAAGTACATCTCATAATCATGACTATCACATGAATAATATCATAATAATGTCATCGATGTCATCATGTCTATGACCATTGTATACAAAAATCATCAAGATAAAAATACCAGTACAAGGTCCTATAAATAACCACTGTCACTATGGCCTATCCATCCACCTTGCACCTGTCAAAAACTCAGTAGCCTGTCATCTCCCAAATGAGCTACCCACATCTGATCTCTGTGGTGAATCAAGTACTGATCTCCTGCTTGGTGAAACACTCGGTGAATCACTAAAACCTTGGGTCCACGTCCTCAACAACTGGGATGGCGTTGGCATCTATGGTTCCTGCCGAACATAATGGAATGTCTGATGTGTCGGGTATGGAACTGCATGGTAATACGTGGCCATCCAAAATCCTGCCTCCCTTGCATTCTCCTCTCCTTAGCAACCTGGACCCGAGCGGAATTCCAATCCTGATGATACCTATCTCGATCTCTAGTGATCAATCTCCTCTCCTGCTCCCAGGCCTTCTGGGATAGTCGTAACTGTGCCATCTCTGCTTGGACTCTATCTCTCATCTCCTCGACAACCACTACCCTAGCCACTGCTACATCCCTCTCCCTCTGTAACCCCTGTGTATCTATCCCTATCACATCACTAACCTGCACTGATTGCAACTAAGCCATTGCTACGTCTCGCTCTCCCTACAACATCTACATCTGCATCTCTGCAACATCTCTCTCCCTCTGTGCGGCCTGTGACCGATCCACCGCTGCATCCCTGTCCCTCTATAGCTCTTGTACTCTCAAAACTGTTGCATCTCACTCTCTCTGTAGTGACGATACCTCTGAAACTTCCTCCTCTCTCCTCCTCTAAAGAGACTGTATCTGTGCCTCTTCCAACTCTCTCTCACTCTACAACACCTGAACTTGCACCTACGCCACATCCCTCTCTGCCTCCACTACCTGCACTTGTGCCTACACTACATCTTTCTCTGCCTACATAATACGGGGTTGCTCCCTCGCCTCACCCTCTCTCTCCTACATCAACCCCATATCTCCAACTATCTTCTCTAAACAATGCACTCTATCTCGTAGCTCATCTCGCTCTCACCGGAGATCATCTATCTACTGCCCAATGCCTGCTGACACCTGATTTGTCATCCCCTCTGACTCCCCCTGGCCTGTAATATAACAACCTCAGCCTATAGTCTGTCACGGTCCCAACTAATAGTAGCCAACTCATCCCGTACCCCTTGTATGGCAGCCTGCAGTCTCTCTCTCTCCCTTCCCATCACCTCTACCTATGTGGTTAAGAGGTCAACCATAAGTCCATAATCTCTCTGACCTACTGCCAGTACTCTCGATAGCTCGACCCTGAGTTTGATCACCTCTTCCTCCGCTATCCTCAACCTTTGATCTGTAATCCGAAGTCTCTCTGCAATATCTCTCGACTGAGCAATAGGATCCTCTAAGGTCACGACAGGAACCACCGCCAATGGCTCTGCATCCAAAATATCCATATCTAGAACATTTCCATCTATCTCCATAGCATCCTCGTCCCCTTGCACTCTTGCTCTTGCTGAGTCTCTTGGTCCTCCATAGTGGGGCGGACCCGAACTCTCTGCAGCTGACCATGGATACCCACTCTCATCAGTCTCCTCACCTCGCCTGCAACCCTCACCTCCCTCTCCGACTCCTCATCCTCGTTCCCCCTATCTCTAATATAGGAGGCCCCTGCTTTGCCACGATTTGCACCCTCCTCTATCGTCTCCTACTCGCCATCCTCTTTGACTGACTCCTAGCCTTAATCTCCTCCTGGGCTCCATCTTGCTGTCCACCCCCTCCCATCTCCTCCTACTCAGCCCACACTAGCACTCTCCTCCACCATACCCTACCTCCTATACCGGTCTGCTGAACAACTCCACCCTCCACTACACGTATCATCTCCACCTCCGGCTCATCCTGTCCTCCTGCATTCAGCTCTGGGCCTACCCCACCCTCCTATCATACTGCATCTCTCTCACCCATGAGTTCTGCTACATCCACCTCCCTCCTAATCCTCCTCCGATGTCTCCTCCTCCTCCTCCTCCTCTCTGGCTATCCCACTGCCTCCATCCCATCCCCTCCTCTGCCATGATAACCCACACCCTCTGCATCCTCCTGCTATCCTACTCCTCTCCCCTCTCCATCCCTCTATGCCTATCTCCTCCTATCTCCGCCCTCCCTCACCCCTTGGCCCTCATCCTCTGATCCGAATCCTACGGTTCCTACAATAGGCACCAATGGTGTAACCCTCTCCCATTGGTGGTTGTGCCACCACCGGTCATATCGTATAGTCACTCCTGCATCCTCCACCCCAACAACTCTCCCTAGGTAGGGTACCTGCACTATTGTCGCCCACGCCACTCTGGCCTCCCTCGGTCTAAAAAAATCCTCCCATGGTCGCTCTCTGGTGAGTTGACAAAACCTGATAGGTGCATTTGGAATATCCTGTATCAGCCCAAACTGCCTCACCACCTTGTCTGGTCGATGCATCTCCACTATGCGCAACTGAATCCCAATCAGAACACACTAGCTCATAAAGTAACCTCTCTATCTCTCCTCCTCCCCCCTCCATCCCCTGAACTGTCGATACATATACGACCGCCATAATATGTCTCTCGCCTGCAGATCATCTATCGCTCTCCTCCACCCATCCATATCTCCCTGCATTTCATACCGCAACACCCAGCCCCTTTCCTCCCCATATCCCCAAGCCACCAACTCCCTATCATCCTCATCTCCCTCCCTAACCACTATGGGTCTAGTCACCATAATATGCTCCCATTCCCACACCTGTAGAAGGGCTGTGTGTGTCAAACTCACTGAGTTCTGGTAACAGATCACATGCATATCCCTATACAACTGTGCTAATACACAGGTACCCCATGAGATTTGTCCCTCATGCCACTCGACAATATGTCGAATCACCTCCATGTACCAAAGACTACAGAACCGCCTGCTATGATTCGGTAACAGTATCCCACTAATCAGTCCACATAGAAATAACGACAGGGGTGGTACCCCCACTATTAAACATCTATCTAGGTCCAACTGCTCACCCTGTAGGGGCAGATCCTCATGTCCTAATAACACTGACATAGTGTGATCTAACTTGGCCCCTCTCGACACCACATCACTAACTAATAGCCCCACTATCGGAAGCTTCAAGATGTGCCATACATCCTCCAGTGTCACCGTCATCTCCCCCGTCGGCAGATGAAAAGTTGATGTCTCTGAACTCCATCTCTCTATCAAGGCTATCAGCATCGCTCAATGTGCTCTCATCACTGGAACCTGTAAAAACTACAGTAACCCTGCATGATCTAATGTTGCATGATCCATGCCGGTCATGGCTGCTATGGTCACTGTCAGTACCTCCGTCTGTTGCTCATGTGTCCGTAACCGCACAAAACTCTGCATCCATATTATCTGATTGTTAGTACACCATATTCCCTGTCCTGGGACATTGCTTGTTTTCTTCTTTTATTTATTTATTTTGTTTTTATCTCTTTCTTCTTCTTCCCACTTTTCCCTAATTAGGACATACATGTCTTCTTACTTAAGCCATCTTCCCCTTCTGCATTAAGGTAGATGCACCCACCCTGAGGCGAATATGCCCCTTCTTCGAGGAAAATCTACCCCCACATCGGGGCGACTCCGCCCTAGCACTGGGGCGAATCCACCCCCATGTCGGGGTGACTTCAACCCGAGCTAGGATGGCTGCGCCCTAGCTCGGGGGCGACTCCACCCCGGGCCGGGGTGGATGCGCCCCTTCCCTGGGATGAGGCTGCCCCGAGCTGGGGGAGAAGCGCCCCACCCCTGGGGCGACTTCACCCCGAGCCGAGGCGGATGTGCCCCAGCTCGGGGGAAAATCCACCCTGGGCCGGGGCGCATCCGAGGCGGATGTGCCCCTACCATGGGGCGAGTCTACCCTGAGCCGGGGTGGATGCACCCCTCCCTTAGGGAGACTCCGCCTCGAGCTAGGGTGATGCCACCCCAAGCCGAGGTGGATACGCCCCACGGCGAGGCAGACTTGCCCCAGTCCAGGGTGAATCTACCCTTCCCAGCCACCCCCGCTCCCTGTAAATGTCCTATTCTTCCCTATTTCTTTGCCAAACAGAAAACTACCCATTTTTCTATTTTACCCCACCAATAAAACCCACATTTTACATTTTTATTTAACCATGCTAAATGTTTAAAATACACAAGGGTTTTATTACTAACCTAGCGGGGCATCGCGAAGTGGGTATGATGCCTCTGTACTTCGTCCGCACGGTGAATGATATTAGAATCGTAATCCTACGACATCGTTACTCTTTCCTCTTCTCCTCTCCTCTCCTCTCCTCTCCTCTTCTCTCAACTACTACAGTAACAATGAGACAAGGTAATTCTTCAAATTACCTTTTAACCCTTCTTTCCCGGGGTCGCCATTTGCAAACTGTGTCCAATCGACTCCGTTCCAAAGTCAAAGTTGCTTAATTTTTTGAGATCTATTCAATGGTGTCTTCCATTTCTTCTTATCGAGAAGTCGTTTGAGGCCCCCTTTTTCTTCCCCAACCACCCTCTCGAGGGGGCATACCCTACCATTTTCCCTCCATCCCCTTGTGGCAGTCACTAGGGAATCCCTCTCCTTTTTCCCTCTGCTTGGGTAGCTCATTCAACCCCTTTCATGTTGGGGCATCAATCCCTATCACTTTCTTCATCACTGGCATTTTATTTTTCTTCAAAACACTGTTATTCTAACAATATTTCAAAGAGGGGCAAAATGTAGACATCCAAATTTGATCGCTCCCATATGATCAAATTTGCCTCTTTATTCATCCACTCCGTCAATATTAATTTATTTAATTAATATTACACTTCCCGCCTAAGGTTCTTAAAATATTTAATTTAACAATTAAACAATTTATCTTACACCTTTTTCCTCTCTAAATTAAATAAATACATCAATTTATTTAATTGTCACCTTAACCTTTTTGAATTAAAATCAATTTAATTTTTTTTTCTCTCTCCTTGTCACATCCTCCATAATCCCTCTCTAATTTGGATTAATTTAATTAATTCATGATTAGAATGTGCATCCTCTTAATCAAGGATTAATGTCACATCCTCCTACATTTGCCACTTGCTTATAATCTTCCATTAATTATCCTAATTATGTGTTTGCACAACCTTAATCAAGGTCGTTAGCCACATTTAGCATCCCTTTTTAGTCAACCTTTCCATTTTCCTTTCTTGTCATTGACCCTCTTTCCCATATGAATTTTTAATTCACATTTATTCATCCTAGGTCTCTCTCCTCCCCATGTGAATTTTTAATTCACATTTTATCCTTCCAAGACTTCTAGAACATTGGACTTGTCACCTCATCCACATGTGACCAATTCCCACCTTTTTGGAGACCCTCTCTTATCCATTAGATTCTCCTAAGAATGTGAATTTTTAATTCACATTTATTTCTCCAACCACTTTCTCTTTTCCCATGGAGATTTTTGAGGAATTCCAAAATTACTCAAATGTCACTTTCATTCTCACTTGGGGACAAGAAGTTCCTTTTTGAGGAAATATTTTCACTCCCCAAGGTTCTTGGAAGGTACTTTCCCTTCCTTCACATCATGTACTCTCCTTCCACATCACCTACACATCATCTCACCCTTAGCCACTTCACATTCCACATGTCAAAATGTGAGGGCTTGTGAGTCCTCAACTCACCTTAGCCTTTCATCTTGGCCTTGTTGGATAAATCTCAACCATTGAATTCTCTAGAGAATTCAAATTCCTTTATAAATACCCCCTCCTCTAAGGAATTTACAACACTTGGTCATTTGAGCAACCTTATGCTGTCATTTTGTGCACTCATATTCTCTCATCTAGCCATTCATTTTAGCCATTTGTATGTGTATCCCACCAAATAGTTAATCTTGCATTTAGCCACATCAAGAGCCATCCAAGGAGCACACAAAGCAATCAAAATCAAGGGCCAACCAAGGAGTTTCAGCAACAAAGAAGGTATAAGCAGATTACAATCTTCATTTTATCTTGTTTCTTTTCTTTATCATTCCTTAGGCTAATCTTGAGGTGTCCCTTTGTGTTTTTCCTCATTGCATTTTAGTTATTTTGCATAGTTAGAACTTGAATAACATTTAGGATCACAGTGCCTACAGTCAACAATGCCTCTTTTCCTTCATCCTTGGCTTTCATGCTTCATTTGTAGCCACTTGTAGTTCCATTTCTTGATGGAGAGAAAGTTTCCTTGTGTACTCTTGATGCACTTTTATTTATCTTAGGCAGCAAAATGTTGATGTGAAACTAATCCTTGCATAGAATATTTTGAAATATAAACACCTGATGATGGTGCTTTGAAGCTTCTCCATTTGCTTCAGTGGCCACTTTTGATTGGCATTATGTATTCTTGTCCACTATCATATTTCATGATGATGCACTCCTTTTGATGGTCTATGTGAGCAATTGATCATTTATGATCTTCAACTCATTGCATTTTCAGACTTGATTGTCCTAAATGGTCAATTGCTTGAGCTCCTATGACACTTGTGATGTACTCCTAATTCAGATTCATATCTCTTTTGAGAAATTATAAATTTGTTTCCTTTCTCAACCCCTCTATTGGATGTTAAGGGGTAGCATGCCAAGTTCAACCCTTGTGGGATTTCGTTTTACACCACATGCTATAAATCTTTGAAGCAGATCAGCAACATGGCTTTTCCTATACCTGCATAGGAAACAAACAATGTTAGATTAAAAAAAATAAATCCAAAGTTTCTTATGATGTTTCCTCCTTTGTGATCTCTTGCACACTTCTTGTCTTTGCTCAATTGATTCAATGCACCACAAGAAATGTTCTACATTATTGTTGATGGATCATATAGGAGGATTCATAAGCCAAGCTCTAACAAAGTCTTCCAATCATTTGTAGGTTCACTTGGAGAATAGGAGAAAGGAGGAATGAACGACATTGAAGGAAACTCAAAGACACATCCAAGCAATGATGGCTATGTTCCCTCTTATGTGCTATTTTCCTTCTTTATCTTCAGTAGTGTAGTGTACTCCTTGTGTTTCATTGTCTCAGCTATTCCCATGGCTTGTGTCGAACACTTGATTCTTCTTTTAATCCTAATGAATATAAAACAACATTTTATGCAATTCTTCGTTCAATTCTATACTTTTCTTTGGAAAACAATGTGTGGAACATTATGGAATGAATAACTGAATACAAAATGAAAGCACTTTCATACAATATTTTATATTGCAAACCATGAATGGCAAACTGAAACACATTGCACTTTTCTAAAACTAAAAAACTCAAATATATGCAATGGTTTTAAGCAATTGCAGAAATAAACTAAAACTCTTCACCTTAAAATGAACCTGAATTAACCAGCTCTGTCAATTTGAGTTGTGGTGAAAAATTGATAACACATATCACTTGCATGAAGTTTTATATTTTATTGATTATGGAACATTGTAACATCACAAAATCAAAAAACATGAATACCTTTAAATGCCCCAACTAGAAAAATCTTGTATCAACACTTTATCATTTTGTGATTTGATCAACTCCTTATGGTATAATCTTCACCTTATTCTTTGTGATTGAGGGGTCTATTTTCAATAAAAAATTCTTGGAAATTGTATGTAACTTATTTATTTTTTGTACATCACAACTAGGGTTGGATGTGTTATTTTATTTAATTATGTGACATTCTATCATGTCTCTTGCGTATTTAAACTTAGGCATGCTCTTGGAAAGCTTCAACGGTTTTATCACTTAAGCTCATTGATTAATTGAATCATGTAACATGTTACCATATCTCTCGGGGATTCAAATTTAGGGTTGCACTTGGAAAGCTTCAATGGTTTCATCACTTAAGCTCATTGATTTAACTCTAGGTTCTGTTATAGAAGCCAAAGGTACCTAGTTTTTTAAAACTTGGGCAATTGTATCTCTAAAGAGTTTCATTAAACCTCATATCACATCTTCATAATGTGATAACTAAACATTCTTAGAGAAATAACACTTGGATTAACATCAAGATTATTATCATCCACTCCTTCAATGATATATGTTTACCATCAAGCTACATTATTTTTCCTTATATTATTTTATCATTGCATGCTCATACAATCCCAATGATTTTAATACTTGATATTATCTCATTCAACACACTATTATCTTATTTTATTATAAAGTAGTTTCTTTTTTCCATCACTATGGGCTGATATATCCTTAACAAATTTATTGAATCTCATACCATTTCTTTCCAACGTGATGATCAAATACTACTAGATAAATGACTCTTGGATATGGACTGGCAGATTCATCTTATAAGTGTCATGATAGGTCAATTAAAAGATTCCAATACTTTAAAATTATAAAAGGAATTTAATTTTTATTATAAATAAAATTACATTTATAATATCTAAATGTTATAGTTGGGAAGCTCCCATTGCTTATTATTATTTTAAAAAGTTAATTTTGATAATTTTATATTGATAATAAGATAAGAAAGATTTATAATGTAAACACTCCTTAGAAAATCTAGTTGATTAAAAATAAAAGTAGAGGGTGAGTAGTTTAAACCAATAGAAATATTGAAATCCCCTATTTTCTCAAGGAAATTTTCCATGAGATAGTTTTATAGAGAATGACACATTTATGAAAAAATAATAGTGTCATATAAGAAATTGAATTATATAGACACTATGATTTATTTATTCTCTTGGTAAAAGGTGTAGTTTTGGAGTTATCTTTGTTTTTTATTGTAGTGGGTAAAAAACATTTAAAAGGGGATTTGAAACCATGTACAATAATCCAAAACCAACACAAAATCCAAACAACATCAAAACAATAGCTAAGCTACCTCACAACACTTTGACATGACATACAACTCAAGTACATCGAAATGTCAACAAAAACTTAGCTGACCCACACAAGGTAGAACGCTAAACACAACACAACAATAACCCAAAAACAATAGACAACCAAAACCTATAATTCCTAACATCTTCCTTTCTATCCTCACACACTTAACACAAGGATGAGATTCCTAAATATATTTAGGAAGAGTCCTCTTCCTTCTTTGAAACAATTTTACAAGATACATGATTTTTCGTACTCAAGTGATTATGGAGAGAGGAGGGCATCCTCCATTAAGACCTCATCCTAGGTCATCCCAAGGAATGAGGAAAAAATTCTAAGGAAATGGAATGTGGAATAGAATCCACCAACTGTTTAGTGATGAGACTCCTTCCATGTACACTACCTAGGAAAAGAGGCTAGATGGCATTGGAGAAACATGAACCAATTTAAAAATAGTCCTTTTTGGGGCTAATGATAGTACTTCACCCCTAGGGGAAGCTACCACAAGAGGATCATGATCCACTAATAGTGAGGCATCAACCTTGTTCACTAGAGGGGAAGAAACAACAAGGGCATTTATTGTCAAATGATCGGGGAGGGATTTGTACCAAAAGTAGTAGAGCTCACAAAAGCAACATATCTTGTAGGAAACTAGTGCTTGCAACATAAAGAAGGCTCTAATAATCTTGTGGATGAATCAAATACTTATCCTCCACATTCAAGACAACCTCTCCATGAAGAGGATTGGAGATGTTAATGCTACCAAAATAATTTTTTAGTGATAATGTCATCATTTGAGTTTATTTTGAAAAAAAATATCCCCAAAATTTAGTTATTTTAAAGTTCTTCATTATTGTCTAAGTTTCTCATACTTGATAGTTTTTCCTTGATACTAATGTGTTGGCATTTAAATTCGCACCTCTGGTATGCATATTTGAAACGGACAGCTATGCACAGATAAACTGCTCTTCAAATTAGGAGGGGAAGCTCCCTCTTGCTGATGGTATTCAAGAAAGTAAACTAAAACTAAGTTGCCTATCTTTTTGATCAGCTAGAGCACAAGGTTTATAAAACACAAACGCCGCAGCTGAGATTTTCTGATTTAAGAACTTCAACTACGACTAACTTAAACTAAAGACGTTTCTAACTTCTCAAGTAATAAGCAGAGCAAGAGAAACTAGAAATGAACAAGGTATATTTTCTGACAAAATACTTTGATAAAATCTTTCTCAACGAACATCTACACACTTCAATGTAAGTTGAAATCAAGATCATAAAAGTAAAACACCAATAACGGAAATCAGAGATTTTATATCGAGGCAAAGGAGGCTCATGATTTTATTACTCGAACTTCTGGAACAAAACTCACTTCTAACATGCCTAGAATAAGAAATTGCAGCTAAGGAGGCTTGATATCTTATTCTTAGATAATAGAAACAACAATCACACTAACTCCTTGTTGGCTAAAGAGGCTCAACAATTTTCTATCACAACACAATTGAACGACACTTGAATAACAAATAGAAGGAAAAATAGGCTCAGCGTTTTGTTATCACTAGCATGGCTCCAACACAAAGTGAACTGAAACTGAATAACAACTTGCTGCAATTCAGGCTCGTAATTTGCTAACACAATAACCGCTAAAGAAAACTAATGAGCAAAGGCTCTTATTTATAGACAAGTAGAGGAGTAGGGAACCCTAAAATCTCCTTGCTTTCACACTCTAGAGCTTGCTCAGCAAGCAAGCTTTATTACTAAATCTAGAAAGAAGATAACATCTAAAACCCTATAAAGCAGAAAAAGCAGGAAACACCAACTATTACATCTTATCTTCTTTCTATCCTCAAAGAATGGATAAGGATCATTCCAAGAATAGAAAGAAAGCGGGAAAGAAAGCTTCTAGAAGAAAGCTGCTTTAAAGCTCGATCACATCCACTAGGAAATTAGAAACAGTGTTCCGGTTCGGTGCATCTATGCCAACTAAGGCAATATTGTGATTCTCCAAGATCTCATCGCCCTTAGAGAATCTTTCACTTCTTCAACTGTTTTATGAGTTCTATTCTTGCAAAACATTGCTGCCCAAAAAGATGACTCACTAATTGATAACTTGGCGGCTCTGCAACTTTATGCTTCTGACACCTCTCTTGATTTCCATCAGAAGAGTATTGCAACACTCTTTTCCGATACCTTTCCTCTTTCTCATATCACACCTCTCGTTCTTCAGCTGAGATGATGAAGTTTTAACATAGTGCTGATTTGGTCTTAAACTCAAGGGGAGTGTAATCCATATTGAAAACCTTGAAGAATGACTGTAAACTCGCCTATGTTCAGACAAGTCTTGAGAAACTTTCTATTTTTAAAATGGTGGTTTTTCGTCTTCAAATGGACAAATTTTTGGAAATTTTTCTGAGATATGGGTTTTGCTCAGAACTTCGTTGCAAGACAACCCAGATCGTCCATTTTTTGAAAGTCTTGAATTTTGACTAAAAAAGCAGCAAACCCTAATTTCTTCAATTTTCCTCGAAAAAAGCTGGCACCTGGGTTTTGTTCAGAACAAGATTTAAAATGGACCCAGTTGATTAGATTTATAAAACCCTAACGTTTGATCGAAAAAGTAGCCAACCCTTAGGTTTTGAAATTTTCTTGAAAAAGTTGCGATATGGGTTTTCTTCAGAAAACTGATTGGAAAGGACCCAAATGGTTGAAATTTGAATGCACTGAGGTTTTCACTGACATGCAAAATAAAAGCACTTGCTGCAACTTGATGAAGCTCTTGAAAAATTCTTCAGAAGATTGAGGCAAAAAGACCCAGATGACAGAAAAATGGAAAGCCTTGGCCCTCTACTTGAAAAATTCGATCTTCTGGAACAAAAAGCTTGAAAGAGCAAGGGTTTATGCTTGCTGGTCTGAAAAATCTGACGTAAAACCAACAACTATGGATTCTTGAATCACAAATATTCTTCAAACTTGCTGCTCCAACTTTCTCCTCTGGATGCTACCTACAAAAATAATGAAAATAACATGAAAGAAAGAGGTTAAATAGACTTAGGGTTTTGTTTTTACTTTGCTTTCTTTTGCTTTCTTCCTCAAAACCCTAAATCAGTTGTTCAATGAACTTGGACGTCATCTTCTTCTTTGCAACGTTGAAAATTTTGAAAACTTTTGAAATTTCTCTAAGGCATGAGAAGTTGGGCGCCCTTCTTCACCAGGGGCGCCTACTTTCAGCAGTGTTAGTCAAATTTTTGACATTCTCAATTTTTCTTCATTTTGACCTCCGACTTCGCCTCTAATTTCCCATTGATAGATTAACCCGACAGGCGAGCTGAATGATTCACGGCGGAGCTCGACTGATTCTAAGAAGATCATTCTGGAGGCACATCTGGCGAAAAACTTCGTTTTGACCTTCAAATTCACAGGAGCCCATTTCCTCCAGGGGTGCCCATTTTTTTCCAGAGTTAGCCATTTTTACATTCTTCAATTTTCTTCATTAGCTACTCTCCTATAGACGATCTCGTTGAATCTGAAGCTCTGGGCGTCGGATTGACTGCCTCTCATGCTCATCACGGAGCTGACGAGATATTAGAAGGGGTCTTCTGGAAAAGATTTCACCCAAAAGTGAATTTAAGTCCCTCAAAAGTTTGGGCGCCCATCTTGGCTGGGGGCGCCCACTTTTGCCAGAGTTAGATTATTTTCTACCTTTTCCCTATTTGCTTCTGAACTTGGAAATTCAGCTCTTGTCAGACCCTCCGTTCGGCTTCTTGTATCCGGCGACTACGATCTCTGATTGACGTGCGAAGTATCTCGTTGGAAAGCTGGGTCAATTGTGAAGAGATCGCGTTAGATACTTGTCTGCAAATTCTTTTGTTTAGCTCCTTAAAAACTTGGGCGCCCTTCTTCTCCTGGGGCGCCCAAACTCACCAGACTTAGTCATTTTATCTTTTTTTGACTTCGAGTTTGGAATCTTCATTCTATACCTTTGACTTCGGTATGAATTTGCAGGAGATTGAACAGTCGGATGATCTAACGGAGACAGGCACGTCGAAGCTAGCTGAGCACTGAAAAGAACAAGCATATTCTCAAACCCTAATTGCTGGATTAGGTTCCTCAAAAATTTGGGCGCCTTTCTTCACCAGGGGCGCCCACTTCCTCCACACTTAGTCCATTTTTGATATTTTTCATTTACTCTCGTTCTAAGATCAGTTTGGATCCTCCCTCTTCAGCTTCGAATCCCGGATGACTAGATAATCTGATAACTACACCGTTGGACTCGCTGTGGAGCTGGCAGAGAACTAAGCAACTTTGATTGGAGATGTAAACCCTAATTCCATCATTTGATGCCCCAAAAAGGTGGGCGCCTTTCTTCAACAGGGGCGCCCACTTTTAGCAGTGTTAGAAAATTTTCATGAATTTTCAATTTTCTTTCTCGTTCTTCGTGCATGTTCATCATCTTGCCTTTTGCTGAAAGTTTGAACGTTGAAACTGACACCTGGCAGCCGATTGACCTCCATTGATGACTTCGGAGCTCCTGATATGCTTCTAAAAAAGTAGAATAGACCCACTAGGGCGAAACTGATTATTTTGAGATTTTGACTGCACCAGCCTGATATGGAAGTATTTTGAGCCAATCAAAATCAGTTTGGACCCTGGCGGACCGACTTTCTATTTTTGAGAAAAATTTTCCATTATCCGTTTCGAGAGAAACCCAGAAAAACCCAGAAAAAGTTACTATTTTTAGAAAATTTCTAAAAATAGCAATTTTCCTAAAAAGTAGGGATGAAAAACTAAGATCTGGGTTTTGTAGATTAAGCTGTTTTGAGTAGACCCAGATCGTCAGATTTTGAAAATTTTGCGTTTTAACCCCTCATGCAAGACATACACACCCAAATTTTGACCTTTTTGACTGATTTAACAAGACTTTTACTCATTTCTTCAAAATGTCTAAGTGTAACAAAAATTTTAATTTTGGGGTACAACATTGGCTCTGTTTGGGGACCATGGCGGATACTTACGGCATAGGAGAACCATAGAATCTCTAGAGTTTTAAGCATAGACCAGTGCCTTGTCTATTGGGTATCGGAGTCAGCATCATTTCCTATTCACCTATTTTGCAAGACTTCCCTAAGTCACCTATAACCGAACTTCCTAGAAATCACCTAATAGTTGGACTTCCCTACAAATCACCTAAAACAAGAATCCTAATCACCTAAAACATGACAGGACTGCTACGGAAAGGGGAAACACAACATAACGAAAACACCACGGAAAGGGGAAACACATCACGAAAATATAAAAGAAAAATATTCACATAAAATTTACTCCACCTCTAAAGGATGTCGTTTCTGCTTGAAAGGATTTACTTCTCTTCTCCTAGGTATCGCAGGAGACAAATCTTCTGGGATGAAGATTCTCATATCTTCATACGTCCATCTAGACGCACCTTGACAAAAGTTAGAATATGGCGCAAGGAAGGAGGCAGGTACCACTGAGTCACCAACTTTGTTGTCGTTCATCTTCGGGATGTCTCTGGTATCAATCCTTAGGATGTCTTTATTGTCGATCTCTGGAATGTCTTTGAACTCTTCAAACCAATCAATCGCGTTCCACACCCGATTTCTATAATGTCGCAGGTGATCCTTTCTGATCTGAAAATATCCTTTGATTGGCTCATTGATAAACTCCACATCCCCTTTAACACATAGGAGTTCAATTCCCATGTCTTCGACATTTTTGAGACCTAATAAAAGCGCCTCTTTTTCAACTTCAGTAAACTCCAATTGCAGACCATATGACAATGGGTATAATTGTTCTTTAGGGGAGATGATCACTTCCCCTGCTCCTGCTTTTGTATTAGAACAACCCTCATCAAACTGTATTGTCCATAAATTTGCATCCTCTGTCGGTCTCTTTTCTGGACAAGCAATGTTCTGGTCTTCACTTTCTATCTCTAACAATGTCACATAATTACCAAGACCTGTTCCTTGATAGGGAATTTGGGGTGGGGGGTTTGGGATTTTTACCACCATGAACTGGGATTTGGGTTCAGGTTCTATCTTGATTCTACCTTCCTCCACACGAATGATTGCAGAGAACCAATCTAACTACATTGCACCACCAAGATCTCTACAAAAGCTTCGGCTCAACAACATCCCGTAGCTGGGTGGAATATCAACCACTAGGATATTCATCACAATTATTTTCTCTGGACATGCTGCCAACCTTACTTGAGTGTTCTTCATTTGTTCGACCAATGGTACCGACTCAGACTGAAGCGAATAGCACTCGTTTTGAGTTTCTGTGCACGAGAGTCCCAATGCTTTCATCACTTGTAGAGGCATTACATTGTCTGAGGCTCCTGAATCAATGATACAATTGCTCAGTTTAAATCCTCCTATATACAAAGATATATAGAAAGGTTTAGGCTTTTCTTTCACTAGAACAAATGACTCGAGCAATGTAGGTTGTATTGAAGCTTCTTTCTTCACATGTATTATTCTGTCTAGCTGCTCAGGATGATCACGAAGATATTCCAACTATGAAATCTGCACTGTGTTCTTCATCAAAGCATTTGCAATGTCAAACTTGGCCAGAGATGGGTCTTGAGCAACCGCTTTTTTAACTTGTTCTTTAGCTTTCCGCCTCTCTTCTTCTTTTTGTGCTTGTAAGTGCAAAGCACTTGTGAACACTGGCAAGGAGTGTCTTCCGTGATTTACTGCAAGAGAGCGGTGGTGGAGGTATTCTTTTTCTTCAATAATGGGTTCAAAATATCCCGTTGTGGAGTCGCCATCGAAGTTGTCCGTCTGTGGTGAGACAACATTCAAACTTGGTGTCTTAACTGATTGTTGGTTTTGAAGATATCTTGTAATCTTCTCCTTAAAGTTGGCGCCCAAGGATGGGCCCCACTTAATTGAGCCTTGTAAATATCTTCTCATGCAAAGGTGTTAACTCCAAGATGCCAACTTGGGCGCCCAAGGTGGGTCCAAGTCAATCTCTGTTAACTAAAACATATATCTCCACCATTCATGCAAATATCATGTATGATTGATCATCCCTTGTTAACTCAAAGTATCAACCTGTTATCTGTCATGCAACTAAAGTCATTAGTCATGCATTCCAAGTCAACTGAAGTCAACTAGCATTCAACTAAAACTAACTACATGCAACTGAAGATAACTAAACCATAACTAAATTGAACTGAATTGAACTGAATTGAACTGAAACTGAATTGATAGTGCCACTCCACATACATTGTAAATATCAATCCCTAACTTCAAGGATCTTTACATGCATTACTGAAGTGTTATCTTTCTCCAAACAATTAATTTAACTCAAGGTGGGTTCCACCTTCCTTGTGGGCGCCCCATGTGCTCCTATTTTGTAGGAGCTCTTCTTGGGCATCCTCACACGTTCCTATCATTTAGAATTAATTACAAATGTCAATTTACATGTTCATTTCATTTGAATTTAATCTCTTTCTAATCCTACTGTTGGGGAACACTTTCCAAGGACTTAGGAGATACATGAAATATGTTTAGGATTGCAATTAAATGACATCATATTCCCACCATTATTAACATAAAAATATAGGATAATTAAATAAATAAATCTTTGATATATAACTAGCATATATATTTGAGCAAGGATTGAAAATAATCAAATAATTAATTTTAGAAATTAAATGAATTTAAATATGAGCTCAATTTTTTAATGATGGAACACGTTGCAAATGACGTCAAAAAATGATTATTTATTGTGAAAGAATTTTTGAGTTGGATTTGATGAATACCTTAGAATTTGTAAATTAATTATGTAATTCTCCAATTCAATTATGTCCTTGTGGACTTGATCTTCATGAATGTGGAAGTGAACTAGTGCACATAATTTAACTTGTACTTGTGGTGAAGCATTAATATTTTTTTACCTCAATAAATTATAATATTTGAATCTTAGTAAGGGTCGACAATGTTCATAAACACCTTTGGGGAATCTATTGAATTGTGAGGGAAATTTTCTCCTTAGTCAAATAATAAGATGGTTGGTTCAATGAATTTGGAATGTCAATAGAGGATATCAAGCAAACGTGTATTGAACCTAGGATGATGTATGCTAATATATGGTTTGATAATCCTGCTATGTGCTCTCACATAAATATTCTACGAAAAATGCTCTAACGGTTTTTCAAATTCAGAGGTGCTTTCAAAATGAATCAATAAATATACTTAATATAACATAAAACATAGTTTAAGCAAACATGTGTGATTGCTAGTGAATATTAAGAGTTAGTTGATAAGGTTTAGTTTAATTTTAAATTTTAAATTTTTGGATTTAGATTCATGATTATGAAAATAATCTAGGTCAGGTATAACTAGGGTGACGAGTGGGAATTTATGGCTTTGGACCAAATATTTGTACATAAGTTATAATGGGAATGAGACATGAGGATGTTATAAGCCAAATTTATACAAGAATATTCCACTTGTACACTTTCTATTATATTTAAGACACTCTAATTAAAGTAGACCCATAACATATGGGAAAAAGGTATATGCATACAATTTTCACTGTTACATTTCCCCTCATTTTGATGTGAATGTGAACTACTTGGTAGATGCATGCTAAATCCAGTCAAGTGGTTAATATATAAATAAAATATTTTTCGAACATTAAAAAATATAGATTCATAGATCATTCTTGAATTCTTCTTGTAATGAGTGTTTCATAGGAAACTTACAAAACATAAATAACATGCAATAGGTCAAGCATTCAAAATAAGCATTGATTACAATTCACTAAAGGGATATTTCTTCAAAAACAATAAAAAGAAAATGATAAAGGTGAGAGATTACATTTTTTTATGGAAAGTGATAAGCTTCAACTAACAAAAAATATAAAGGACTCCAACAAAGAGAATAAGGTGCCAAAGGATTAAATCTAGATATAGAGTTTTTGGATATCACAATAATGACTCTTAGTAAAAATGTACTTCATTTCAAAATGGAAATTAAGCTCTATTTGTTACTAGAAAATGATCATAACTATCATAAATCTATTGTTGAGTCAAAAAATGTCAATTGTAATATATCCGCTCCTCAAATTGGTTGCATATATAGGATGCAAGGAATTGTAGGTAAGAGAAAAGATAACATCATATCAAGTACAATAAACATGTGACAATTGTCAAGTATAAATAGCATGTAAACCATAAGTATATGATAATGTGAAAATTTACACTACATAAAGCACAAAGAGCATGTAAAATAATAGGTAACATCATACCATGTAAGATGATCATCTAAAGATGTGAAGATGAGGGAACATGGGATGGCCAAGTGATAGGATCCCCTATAATTAAGGATGTGACAATGAATAGTAGAAATAAATGAATGATAAATGACTAGAATAAAAAATTCAATAACTACCCCTTGTATTGTTGCATCGATAGTAAAAAACAATAGTGATATAGATGTATGGTACCAAATAGATCTTTCACTAGTTTTTCTTTGAGATAAAATACACCAAAGACACCAGTTCCAATTAAGGGAGTGATAAAGAAGGTACCTAGCGAGTTAGTGTTGGGGGGATTAAGTACTCTTTTATAGAAGACTAATATATTGGGAAAAATAAACTTAAGATTATGTGATAAAAATAGTAAATAATATTAACCAATATTCTACAATCAACCTTCCAATGTCCATTTTTTTACCATCAACTAATTTTTTTTCCAAAGAGTTAACTTTGATACATTCACACAAGAAGATATATATAGGTGTTATCATAGAATATCGATTGTCTAATTGTCCAACCAACAACTAGAATACCAAGAATCACAACACCATATCTTGATTGTACCATGGTGTTAACTTGTAATAGATATTAGTAAAATTTGTGATGTCTCCATGTGGATAATCACCATGTATATATAGCCACTACAACATATTTAGAACCAATAGTTGCATATTAAATATTTTTTGATGTGTACATGCCTTCTAGTATTTCCATCACTACTATCTTGAAGCTTGTATTAGCATTTACAAATATATGACTATATCTAGTTATCTGTAGTAGCATAGAATATCCTCTTGAATATCACCATGTCCTTAGATTTTGTTTCATGAACTCTAGCCTTTTTGTAAGTGCACCTAATTTTCCATTCATGCATCTAGTAAAAGTAAATTTAGTGTGTGGTAGTGAGTTCTTCAAATGGTGTAGTTTCTAATAAAAAACTATTGAAGTCACCAAGGGACTCATAGGAGGAAAAGTATCCCTACAAAACCATATAAACTTCTACAAGAGAGATAAACCAAATAAAGCTATAATGTCAATAATCATACAAATGTGTGTAAAAAGTACATAGCAATCATTTTATATAAATGAAAGGGTGAGGAAATAACGTGGTTGAGGTAAGTGACAAACCCAAATGTGTAAATGACAAGTGTGGAAACATGTGTCATGTACACATGAATTGAGACAAAAATGAAAAAATATCTGAACAACCTGTTATCAATAGTTTTACACCCTGCTGAATGCAATATTTAGCAAACTACTGAAACATGGAAACCTCTTTCAGATGAGGGTGATCTTACGCGAAAGAGGAATCTCCAGAGTGAGTTGGTTCTCCGAATGATGAATTCTATTCTAAAACAGCTTCTGAGGAAAGGGATGAAGAATAACTGAACATAAAAACCTATTTCTAAAAGATGATTCACCAAACTTATAAGGATTCAGACCTAACAACTCATAACAACTTCTCAATTGCAGTAATCCTCACAATCTCATTAGCACATATCCCATCAACAATTTGCATGAAGATCTGGAGAACAAACACAACATGCAACCTGAAACATGAAATTCTGAAACACAACCTATAACAGCAAGACATAAAAGGATTCCAATTTGAAAACACAAGTATATCAGATTGCTATTACAAAATTCGAGATAGAAAATAAGAAGAGAAATCTGCTGCTCTATTAAAACTAGAAGAGTGTCAATCTGACCAAAACTGAGTATCAAAAGGTTTGCAAGCTCCCCGAAATGAGTAAGGGCCAGAAATTGATCTGAACTACTGAGAATGGAGAGTTGAAAGACTAAATCTCTTAAAAAAACTCTCAAAGAAACCCTAATCCGAGCTCAGAAAAAACTCAAGGAAAAAAGGCCTCAAACAAACTAAAAACTGCTTTAAAGCAGAAAAAAGCACCAAGCTTTTATGATTACACTGTCAAGCCTCTAAAAATAGGAAAATATTGCTTTAAAAGCACAAAAAATACCTTATTTCTCCAAGGTAAGTCTGGAATTCAACCAAGAAGAAAAAACAGTCAAAGATCTGCTAAAAATAGCAAGAAAACATAAAGCAATTTATAACATATCGCTTTCATGCTTCTGCTTTACAAGATGCATATTTTTTTCAATTTGCCCTATTTTTGCAACTCAAAGATTAGAAATCTTTTGCAAAAATAAAACTGCTTATCTCTCCATAATATCATTCCGATTTTCTCAAAAAATCAAAAAAACATATTACATAATCTTCCTTTTAACTCCATCATTGATTTCTACAAAATCAATCCAAAATAAATATAACCCTAAAATGATCATCAACCTTCAAAGAGAAGGAAAACCCTAAATGATAATATACCTAATTGATTTTCCTCTTAAAAATCAATAAAACAAATATAAGGTAAAGCATCTCTTAACCCTTATTCTCCTAAGGCACAAAGTATAAGCCTTAAAGACTTAAAAAAAATAACCTAAGCATAGAACTTCGGCCTCCCTCTAATATTAAACTTAGACTTAGGAAGAACGCAAGGCATAAGCTTAAAATTTTGACCCCTCTTGAATTTTAACATATGTTCAAAACAGAACATTCTAGAAAATTGGGATATTCGAATTGGGCATGAGGAAAAAGGGTCAAACCCTAATTATCATTCATTTGATACCCGTGATTTTGGAAGAGAGGAACTCTATCTACATGAACAATGCCGCCATGATGGTGTTGGATTTGAGCCTGTGTGCTTCAGTAGTCTTCCTCTGCTCTCCAGTTGACCGAATCTTCAGTGGGTAAGTCTTTTTCATGGAAAAATACCCTTTTCACTTCATTATCTCAAGTATCAAAAACCCTAAGGGCACGGCTTGTTCATTTATGACTTTCTCTTACTTTGATTTCTCATGCTACCATTCGAGTTCAACTTCTACAGTCCACTCCATGGAAGCTAGACTTGTGTTCTGGTTTTCTTTCACTGTGCAGAGGTGAGCTAAGTTTAATGGTTTTCATAACTTCTATTTTGGCCTTGAGGCCGTGGTGAACTCACTCTGATGTCTTTACTCATTGTATTTTTGTGCTTTTATCACCATGAGAACTTGGCTGCTCTTGTGGGCTCGAATCCTTGGCATTTCGAAGCATTCTGGAAGTTTTGGCCGCGGCTTGAATGCTTACTTTGGACTCAAACAGGTAACTCCTCTTTGCTTTCTTTGGTCTTCCAAAAACTTAAAGAGTTTCTTCTTTAATCAGAGATTTTGGCCATGTTCAGGCCGTGCCAAAGGCGCACTGTAAGGAGCATTCCTAGTGGATTTTGGGTCCAACCCAGAACATAAAATCGACCATTATGTGTATTTAAATGCATTCCTACATATGTGTATCACAGAAAGCTAAAAGAAATTACATTTCCTTCCTCTTGTTGCTCGATTCAATGATGAGAAACTTGAATTTTTGCATTTTATTGCATTCACCTTACTTGGGTATTCACCGTACTAGAATTTTTTGTATTTTGCAACTCGAACCCTAAAGTGAGTACTCGAGATTCAAATGTGTTTAGTTTATAAACCTGACATTATGCGCTTTAAGAGGAAAAATGTACCTTCATTAAACTCTTGATACATGATCCAGCTTGAAGCTCCAACCCACCCAAAATGAACTGGTTGTCCTTTGCTATAGCTAAAATATTCTCCTTTCAAAATCCTTGATCTTACCATACAGCAACATTGCTTTCTACTTTTAGACCCTATGTAGAGGCTTAGATTGAACATTGCAACACTACGAATCACCTTTACTCACCAATTCCTATGCGTGTCTAAAATGTCAGAAGCACCATTCTGGAATGAAACTGTTAAACTAGAAGTGGCTATCATGTGTCATTTGAATGCACTGTCCGCATTTTGTGCTTTTGGGCAACATGGTACTCTTCATGCATTTTTATATTTACTGTACAAATTGCTCTTAGGAACTGTAGCCTCCAGAAAGAAATGTTGATCGTTATGAAGGCACAGTTGGTTTTGTTACTTGATGGATAACTCTATTTCACTCTTTCAGTTGTATTTCACTTTGTTTGATGTATATGATGAAAAATCCTTCAAAAATAGACCATTTAATGCATAAGGCAACATGTCGGGCTCTACCCTTGTGGGAGCCCGTTTTACTCCACATGCTTGGTCTTCGAATAATGTTCTGCTTCATGACTTAACCTATACCTGCACAAGGAAACAAACAATGTTAGCATAAAAGATGGAACATGTTGATTATGATGTTGATACTTCTCCTTTAGCTCACTTCTTCATACTGCACTTGATTGAATTTGATTGTTTCAATCCATGCTAATAGTATACTGTACTACTGTAGGTGCATCATATGAGTTATGTCATAGTCGGAGCCACTGGCACCCCTCTTTTCCTCTTACAGGTCGACGAAGCTTGAGACGATGAGGTGCACCATTCAACATCAAGCGTCGATAACCAGGCAATGATGACTATGTTGTTGCTTATATGTTTTCCCTTTGCATCTTCAGTAGTGCAATGTGCTGTTAGAAATACATTGTCACAGTCACAGTTATATCCACGGCTTGTGTGGATCTTTGATTTCAATTCTACTTTTCAGTTGAAAAGAAAATGCATTTGAATGCATTGTTGTAATATCATTATGATTGTGAAATCAAATGAAGCCTTGTAAAAAATATGAGTTCCTTTTGAAATGAATAAAAGCATCTAAAATGCTATTTTTCTCATGTACTCAATTCTGTATTTCTTTACATCCTGCAGCATCTGAAAGCCACTCTGAAACTCTATTTCTTCTTTTAAATGTATAACTAACATTCAATGCATAATGATAATGTGAAACATCATTTAAAAACCAATCTGCAATTTCACCTTATGGCAAATAATAATTAGCCAGCTCCGTTATTTGAGCTTAGGCAAAAAATATGTAACATTTTGGCGATTTCCGCTATATGCTTTCCTACTAAGCATAGATTAGTGGCCTTCAAAACAATTCATTGGGAGTGGAGTCAAATCTGCCCCCTCTTGAAACTCAGAAATTTGAACAGCAGCAAGAAAATGAAACAAACCGAAAGAAAACTAACAGGCCCTGGTGGCCAATAGATCAATGCGCAACAGCGCTTAGAGAAAGCAAACTATTGAAAAGAAATGTGCGAAACACACTTATTTGCAGCAACTATTCTATCCTACACTAACCAATGGAAAAGGTATTCAAACAAAACCATTTACAGGCTTGGAAAAATAACTGCCTCTCCTAATCAACTGAGGGTACTTTGCATGCTCACAAATTTGCAGTAAGAGATGAAAAATGAAAACACTCCCCACACATTGTCGTACTGCAACTTGTAAATTATAATCAAAGGCGTAGATCATGTGAGTCTGATCAAGCATACCTCTAATTTTCCCAGAATGAATAAGTTGGATTTGTTTCCCTTCAACTATCACCTCATCCTTAGGTGCACTGGAAATCCTTTGGATCTTGCCAACAACCCTAGCTAGATGTCTGAAGGGGAAACCTCTCGAAAGGGTGAAACTGAAACTTGCACCTTTGGCTCCTTGCTGGTTACTGTTACCTATTATCTCCATCTCATCTCTCTGATGAGGATCATTTGAAAACATATCATCCAACTTTGCGCAAAACTCATCAATTATATTAGCGTACAAGTCCTCGTGGGTCCCATTATTATCTTCTGTATGCATAATAGGCCTTGAGGTATCTTCTTGACTATTTTCTTGAAAACTTGTAAAGATATCAAGGCCATTACCTTGTACAACAGTGTCATGCTTATGCGCAGCTTTATCTCGTTCTGTTTGAGCCATTGCACCAGGTTCATCGAGGTTCTGGGAGTTGATAACCATGTTATCTTTACTTCTTTGTGAACAAATTGACACCTTATCATTGACATCTTCATGGCTTTGCTGATCAAAACTCGATGGATTTGTTATCTCACATGCATTATCTTCATCATTACTAAAAAATAAAGGAAGTTCTTCAAATAAATTAGTCAAACCTTGAGTTTGGACACCCCTTTCTGTCTCCTCAGGTTGCTGCTCCAAATCTTTTCCCTCAAAAGGTGAGTGTTTGGCATCTAAGTTTGAAACAAAAGCTTCGAGGTCATCCCAAAACATGTCGTCTTCCCTCTCACTTGCAATTTCTTGTGGAGGAAGACTATTTTCTTCATCACTGCAACTCTTCTGAGGTATCGAAACATCAGAACTTTGAACCTCCTTCCGTTGCTCTAGAGCTGGTACGGGTGTAACCTGAGGGATGCTTACTTCATTATTGACAAAAAATGGTAAATCATTGAACAAATCAGGAAAAACTTGAAAGCTATCGACCGTTTCTTGATCTTGAACCTGTGGTTCCTCAAATACAGCCTCCTCTACCTCCTGTAGCAACTGCTCCTGACATTCTAGGTCTTCTTTAATGCTGTCCCAATTGGATACTTTGAAATAATCGTCAATATTATGTTGTTCCAAAGAATCAACTTCCTCTGCACATGCAACACTATTAGGCTCGACCGAGAAAGGAGTGCACTCTGAAAAATTTCCATTGTCCCCCACAAAACAATGCTCCTCTTGTTCAATCTTTTGCTGCTGCAAGCGATATTCTTCCATAGCTATATGCAATAAGTTTACTCTAGCTTCTTCCATGGCGAAAGATGAGTCATTTTCCAAGACAATAGGTCTGTCCTCAATAGTGACAGGACAATCAGAATTATTTAGCTGGGAAACTTGTGGGATTTTTGGAGTTTCCTGGAGGAAAGGAGATTGCTTCCTAATGGACTGGTCTTGAATGCTCATAGGTTCAGAAAGTTCTAACCTAGATTCTTGCAAAGGTGAAAAATCTCTAAAGCTAGGAATCTTGATTTTAGTTGGGTTAGGAGGCTCAGTTTTCATAAAACTTGGAATCTTGAATTTACTAACCTCTTCTTGAATAGGATGTTTTGAGATGGCAGAAGTCGTTCGGGCTTCATGCATTTGATACTGAGCAAGCAGAAGATTTGTTTGTGCGGTTGCCTCTCTCTCTAAATCCTCTTCAAACTGCGCTCTTTGGGTCTCCAGCTCCTGATTGTGAAGATAGGCTTGATAAGCCAGCTCCTCCTGCTGCTGATTATACTCATACCGCTTCTTGATCTCCGTGAGCTGATTCATGTAATCAAGCAGCATGCTTTTTATATTTTCCATCTCCTCCTGCTGATCTATTTGACTCATTTTCCTTTCATAGTTCAACCTTATTTCTCTGAAACTCAAGTCTTCGATCTCTTGGGACTGATTTTTAACATAGGAGGGCTGAGATGAATAATGAGCAGGGGTGGGTGGGTGGCAACTATACTGCGCATGCTGGCTTTGAAAAGCCATGGAACTGGCATCAGTAGCATGATTATGTGAATGTGGCTGATATGGACATGGGTAAGCAGTATCTTCATGATATGACGGGTGATATGATGCATGCCCATGAAATATTGACATTTTTCATCTAAAGGCTAAAAAATGAGTAAAAAACTTAGAATCTCTAACAGAATATCGGCACTTGATCGTTTTGAAACCAGAAAAGGCTTCTCGGAGTTGCCATGGTGTTTGATGACTATGCCTCCAAAGGCTGATAATTCTGAAGGGAACACCCGACCCTTCAGTATGTGTTCTTTTGTGCACTGTTCACACTGGATCTGCTTGAAAATCAAAGAATGAAGTCGCCAGGTATATTGAAAAGGGCCTCCAAAAGGCTGAATAACTTGTTGCATACACCAAACAACAACCTTAAAGGATTAAAAATTCTCTGAAATTGATTTTTAGAGTCCCACCGGGCGTGCCAAAAATTGTTATCAATAGTTTTGCACCCTGCTGAATGCAATATTCAACAAACTACTGAAACATGGAAACCTCTTTCAGATGTGGGTGATATTACGCGAAAGAGGAATCTCTAGAGTGAGTTGGTTCTCCAAATGATGAATTCTATTCTAAAATAGCTTCTGAGGAAAGGGATGAAGAATAACTAAACATAAAAACCTATTTCTAAAGGATGATTCACCAAACTTATAAGGATTCAGACCTAACAACTCATAACAACTTCTCAATTGCAGTAATCCTCACAATCTCATTAGCACATATCCCATCAACAATTTGCATGAAGATCTGGAGAACAAACACAACATGCAACCTGAAACATGAAATTCTGAAACACAACCTATAACAGCAAGACAAAAGGATTCCAATTTGAAAACACAAGTATATCAGATTGCTATTACAAAATTCGAGATAGAAAATAAGAAGGAGAAATCTGCTGCTCTATTAAAACTGGAAGAGTGTCAATCTGACCAAAACTAAGTATCAAAAGGTTTACAAGCTCCCCAAAATGAGTAAGGGCCAGAAACTGATCTGAACTACTGAGAATGGAGAGTTGAAAGACTAAATCTCTCAAAAAAACTCTCAAGGAAACCCTAATCTGAGCTCAGAAAAAACTCAAGGAAAAAAGGCCTCAAACAAACTAAAAAACTGCTTTAAAGCAGAAAAAAGCACCAAGCTTTTATGATTACACTGTCAAGCCTCTAAAAATAGGAAAATCTTGCTTTAAAAGCACAAAAAACACCTTATTTCTCCAAGGTAAGTCTGGAATTCGACCAAGAAGAAAAAATAGTCAAAGATCTGCTAAAAATAGCAAGAAAACATAAAGCAATTTATAACATATCGCTTTCATGCTTTTTCTTTACAAGATGCATATTTTTTTCAATTTGCCCTATTTTTGCAACTCAAAGATTAGAAATCTTTTGCAAAAATAAAACAGCTTATCTCTCCATAATATCATTCCGATTTTCTCAAAAAATCAAAAAAACATATTACATAATCTTCCTTTTAACTCCATCATTGATTTCTACAAAATCAATCCAAAATAAATATAACCCTAAAATGATCATCAACCTTCAAAGAGAAGGCAAATCCTATATGATAATATACCTAATTGATTTTCCTCTTAAAAATCAATAAAACAAATATAAGGTAAAGCATCTCTTAACCCTTATTCTCCTAAGGCACAAAGTATAAGCCTTAAAGACTTAAAAAAAATAACCTAAGCATAGAACTTTGGCCTCCCTCTAATATAAAACTTAGACTTAGGAAGAACGCAAGGCATAAGCTTAAAATTTTGACCCCTCTTGAATTTTAACATATGTTCAAAACTGAACATTCTGGAAAATTGGGATATTCGAATTGGGCATGAGGAAAAAGGGTCAAACCCTAATTATCATTCATTTGATACCCGTGATTTTGGAAGAGAGGAACTCTGTCTGCATGAACAATGCCGCCATGATGGTGTTGGATTTGAGCCCGTGTGCTTCAGTAGTCTTCCTCTGCTCTCCAGTTGATCGAATCTTCAGTGGGTAAGTCTTTTTCATGGCGACATAACCTTTTCACTTCATTATCTCAAGTATCAAAAACCCTAAGGGCGCGGCTTGTTCATTTTTGACTTTCTCTTACTTTGATTTCTCATGCTACCATTCGAGTTCAACTTCTACAGTCCACTCCATGGAAGCTAGACTTGTGTTCTGGTTTTCTTTCACTGTGCAGAGGTGAGCTAAGTTTAATGGTTTTCATAACTTCTATTTTGGCCTTGAGGCCGTGGTGAACTCACTCTGATGTCTTTACTCATTGTATTTATGTGCTTTTATCACCATGAGAACTTGGCTGCTCTTATGGGCTCGAATCCTTGGCATTTCGAAGCATTTTGGAAGTTTTGGCCGTGGCTTGAATGCTTACTTTGGACTCAAACGGGTAACTCCTCTTTGCTTTCTTTGGTCTTCCAAAAACTTAAAGAGTTTCTTCTTTAATAAGAGATTTTGGCCATGTTTAGGCCGCGCCAAAGGCGCACTGTAAGGAGCATTCCTAGTGGATTTTGGGTCCAACCCAGAACATAAAATCGACCATTATGTGTATTTTTCTCTTAACTTGTTTGGAGAGAAACTTCTCGAAGAAGTTGGTCGCGGCTGGTTAGGGTTTTCTGATAACTCTTTGATGATAATGGTCGAAATCTCATCATGCTTTGCTACTTCTGAACTGGAAAGAACACGTGTCTGCTAAATACAAGCTGATTTCTTCTTGGTGATGCTTTCTTTGAAGACTTTTCTGAGAATATCTTTGAACAGTAAGTCGCTTTATCACAGATCTGAACATTCTCCTCTTTTCTGAAGCATACCTTGAATTTCTTAGCTGCGCCGTCGTTGTTTTCTAATGCATCTTTATCTTTATTTCGGGCTACCATTGAGTGAGTTCGAGTTTGAACATTGACTTTCATTAGGAGCCTTGGAAGCACGGTTGTCACAGAATATCTTGGTAAATATTTTTGTTCTCAACTTTGTTGCTTTGAATCACTATTAAGCTTGAACCCCATTATTTTCTGATGGTCATTTATTCTTTCCATATCTTCTGGGCGCATTATTTTCTAATGACCACTACTACAGCATTCACTTCTGATATATCCTTTGATGGGAAAGGTTGTGGATCATTAACTCAAGTCTTCTACATATTCATGCTTATTTTATGGCTTTTGCTCTTGCTATGAAGAAAATTTACTTTTCCGTATCTGGGTTTCATTATAGCTGAGTCAACTAGAACCCATCATTTGAAAATCGCGCTATTGAAAACCCTACATATTATTTCACTCTTTCATGAATAGTGTCTGGGTGCAGCTTGGCACACTGGGTAGGGTATTTATAATTTAAATTGCTGTCTCCATTATGATGCTGGAATTATATTTTTACAAAAGAAACAATAAAAAAAAACTTATTGCCATACTATTTCTCCTGTAGCATCAACCATATGGAACTCTGATTATTTAATTGTCGCTGTCCCACAATATCTCTGCCCAAATACATAGCAATAGCATAGACTCAAACTTCCCTGTATATGAACTGCTTCCTTACTTCTTTTGACCATCATTCTCTTTTTCTCAATTCTATATTTGAACAGTTATAGAATCATTTCAAACACCTGTGCACAGATTTTGTATTTAGATTTCATGACTCTTGTTTATATTACTTGAATACTGCTGTGCATAACTCGTAAGCACTTTCCTTTCATTTTGTGCTTGTCTTAGTCACTAAAAAGTACTGTTCTCCCAACCTCTACCATTATGGCATGAACAAAAAAAATCCTCAATGCTTTCTAAATTTTAGATAACCCTGTTCATGGCTATACTGTGCATGCCTTTGTGCTTTATCTTGACATTTTACAGGCTGAGGTAAATTTGTAACAAAACATCTCATTGTCCCTCATGAATGATGAATCTCAAAATTTATACTTAATTTGAAAAGTTCTTGTAGCGCACCTCTTGTACTATGTAATGCATCCATCTATTTGTTGAGTATCATTGGTTAGAGTGACTGCCCTCCATTGATTCACTGTATCTTATTACTCATGAATACTGCCTGCTCCTTTTGAAGAAATATCCTTGCATGCTTAACATTGCTGTCAACATTTTCGCTTAATTCATGGTGAATAATCTCTCAATTAACACCTACAATCATTGCATGAGACTATCCAATGGTTTCAAACTGCTCAATATAGCTTTTCCTTTTGTTTTGAAACTTCAAACTGGCAGATTACAAGAATAGTAATTATCTATGAATCTGGATTCAACAATGTTTGATCGTTCTCAATCATCATAATACTCATCCTGCTCCTTTTGAAGAATAAATCAAAGGCTGCTGTCCTAAATCCGTCTTACAAACCTGCAACTTACTGTATTATCAGCACTTTTTGCTCTACTGCCTTCCATGATGCACTCAACCTGTATCTTTTTCTTTTACATGCTAAAAACTGACTTCCACCGTATTTTGTTACTATCCAATATAAATCTTGAGCTGCATTCATAATGTTCCGTAGATAGCAATCTCCTCAACATTGCTTATGCAGATTTACATTTATATTAAATTGCTTTTATTTTGAACAGTGGTTGTTCATGCTTGAAAAGGTCAAGGCATGATTATGATTTGCACAAATCCTTTCATACAGTCATATAAACTCCCCTTTTGGTAGCTATGTAAACATTTCACTTGATGATAAAGCTCCATTATTATTAAATGCTGATTTAAAACAGAATATGCTGCTTTCTGTTGAAGAACTTGTAAAACTTGGACTATCACAAATCTGTCCAGTATGATGATATGATTTATGAAAGCGTTCCAATATTCAAATATTCTGTTTCTCTTTAATGCAAAGAGGCTCAACACTTTATTTAGATGTAATGTGAGAATAAATCAATAAATAAAGTGGAGCTGAAAAGAATATGAAACTGATGAGTGCAACATTGATTGATCCTGTCTTGATATGAAAAGTGAAACTATACTGTACGCTCAAGTTGTTTTTCCTGAATCTGTTTGAGATAAAGCTAGTTATCTGACTATTTCTAGCTCTTTTGATGACTGTTTTGACGAAATTAATGAACTCTCATATGTAACTTGAGAGTGTATTCTTTTGATATGCCAGGCTCAACCCTTGTGGGAGCCCGTTTTACTCCACATATCTGATGAAATGAACTCGAACATGATAAACCTGTTCCTGCACACTGAAACAAACATGTTAGCAAAATAAAAGAAGCTGAAAGCTTCCATTGAATTATGTCTTTCTGCTCGATCTTCTGAAATTATCTACTGAATACTTGGTTTAATGCAAATTACATTTCTGTCTGTAGCATAGAAGTAAGGCAGAAAGTAATTCACCATTGCTTAGAGTATAACTCTAATACCATTTCCTTAATGATTTTGCAGGTACACGGAGCGATGAAGCGAGGCTGCAGCTGCTTGGAGGCACGACGGATCATTATAGGCAATGATGAATTGCTTCTCTTTTTTACGTTTATGTTATTTTCAGCAGTGTAGTCTGTCTATTTAGATTTAGTATTCATCTCTTGATTGTCACAGACAAACTCAGTTACTCTCGCGGTTTGTGCGAGATTCAGCATTTCACAAAATGAATAAAAATATCATTATGCAAATTTCTCTTAATTTTCTGTTTTAAACATTTGCACAATAAGCTTATGTCACATTTGTAAGATGATCTCAATGATGATCAATGAACACTTTATCAGCAAAATTTGAAAATTTTCTGTACCTATAATAGCTGAACTTCATTCAGCTCTACCTATTGAGCGTAAAGTGAAAAAATAGGTAACAAATTGGTGACCTTTGCGAAGTGTTTGCCTGCTAAACACAAAAGACCAGTTGCCGAGTATATTCATTGGGCATGGAGTCCTTCTCTGTTCTTGAATTTCTAAAAATTGTAACTCAGCATAAACAAAAAACTGAAAGAAACTACTAAAATTTTGTTTATGACAGAATTTGAAAAACAGGTGCAGCAACTGCACCTATTGAAAACCAGACAAAACTGAAATGAAATGTGCCAGCAGGCACTTATTGAAAGCATACTAAAACTTGAAATCAATTCTACTATGTATAGCTGAAAGCCTGAAGCCTAATAACACTGCTTCAAATGAATCCCGTTAACAGGGATTGGTAATACCTCACCATCCAGCTTTGAGAGTTGGAAAGCATTGTGTTCCTTCTTTGTTGTTATAATGTAAGGGCCATCCCACATGGCGTCAAACTTAGAATGTTTGCCAGGCCTGCTCTTCAACTCATCCCATTTGAAAACTAAGTCACCTTCATTGAAGATTCGTGCAATTGCTTTTCTGTCGAATGTCTTTTTCATTTGAGAATGATGAATCTGAAGCTTTCTGAAAGCTTCCTTCCTGATCTCGTCCAACTCTGTTAACTCAGCAAGCCTAACTTGCATTGGCTCTTCTTCAAGTAACTCTAGTTCCTTTATGTAGCTCAGAGTTGAGAATTCTATTGATATAGGCAGCTTAGCCTCCTTACCATAAACCAAAACATACGGTGAAAAACTTGATGACCGTTTTGGTGTAATTCTATCAGCCCAAAGGGCTAATTTAAGCTTGTCATGCCATGACCTCTGATTATCTTCAATTGTCTTCTTAATGATCTTAATCAGATTCTTATTTGTTGATTCAGCTTGTCCATTACCTTGAGGGTAATAATTGGACGAAGTGTTCAGATAAACATTATTTTTTACTGACCAATCTGAAACTCTTAAGCCAACAAAAGCTAAAGCATTATCTGAAATAATGGACTCGGGAGTACCAAACCTGGAAACAATGTCTTGATAAAAATTTAGGACTGAAGTTTCATTTGAATCTTTTAGAGCAACCGCTTCCATCCATTTTGTGAAGTAATTTGTTGCTGTCAAGATCCACTTGTGACCTGCACTTGACGGTGGGTTAATAGGACCGATAAAGTCAAGTCCCCACTTCCCGAATGGTTGCTCAACCTGAATTGGATTCAAGGGCAGGGCTGCTAACTTCTGTTTTCCTGCAAAAAGTGAACATTTAGCACATTTTCTAACATAAATATGTGCATCTTTGAAAAGATCTGGCCAATAATAGCCTGCCCTCATAATCTTCAAAGCAGTAGTACGAGGTGCAAAGTGACCTCCAGCAGGTCCATCATGGAATTCTTCTAGAATTCTTTCAATCTGATCTGGGTAAATACATCTGAGGAATACTCCATTGAAGTCCTTTTTATACAAAACATCATTTATTACTGCATAAGGAATTGCCTGCAATCTATAATACCTTCGTTTAGATTTATCCATACCTTCTGGGAAATCTCCAATATACAAATAATGGACCATTTGATGAATCCAATTAGCTGAAACAACTGAAACAACAGATTCATCTTCATTTTTCAGAACTGCAGCAATCTCTTTACTGTTGTTTTCCTCATTTTCTGCAAGCTATTCGCACAGTCCTTTACCTCGAACAAGCTTGGTAACTTTTATGCTGATGTCATACTCCATGACTTTGGTTATCCATCCTGCTCACTTGTCATTTATATCTTTATTCAGTAGAAACTCCTTGACTGTTGGGTGAGCTACCAACAGATTTATCTTATTATTAGACAGCATATGTCTGAATTTCTTCAGACTTCTTACTACAGCAAGTACATGCCTCTCAACGAATGAATATCTTGTTTCATAGTCATGCAAGACTTGACTGAAAAAAGCTATGGGTTGTTCCATACCTTCATTATTTTGCTGACAGAGCATCGCGGAGATGGTATCCACTCCTCCAAATGCATACAGTATGAAATCCTTTTCAAAATCAAGATTTATAAGAGTAGGGGCTACTGCAAGTGCCTCCTTAATCTGTTCAAAACTGCTCTTTCCCTCTTTTGACCAGCTAAATTGAATATTTTTCTTCAGCATGGCAGTCAATGGCTGTAACAATGCTGCAACATTTGGAATAAACCTCCTTACAAAGTTAATTCTGCCCAGGAAGCTCTGCAAACCCTTTTTGTGAGCGGGCAGCGGTAAGGCCAGTATGGCTGCAATACGTTCTGGGTCAATAGAAATGCCATCTTTTGAGACGATATAACCCAGAAGCTTATCTTCATGTACAGCAAAAATACTCTTCTTTGGATTCAAGGAGATTCCATATTCTCTACACCTCTCAAAAATCTGTCTAAGATGACTGAAATGATCATCAACATTACGTGAAAAAATAGTAACATCATCTAGGTAAACAAGAACAAATTTGTTAATCAAACCTTGGAGAGCCATATCCATTGCTCTCTGAAAGGTGGCTCCGGCGTTTGACAGTCCAAACGACATCTTTCTGTAAGCCATCGTACCCCACTTGGTGGTAAAGGCTGTCTTATATTGATCCTCTTCTTTAACCAAAATTTGATTGTAACCTGAATACCCATCCAGCAATGAAAACCTTTCTGATCCTGAAACAACCTACAATATTTGTTCCATTGAAGGCAGCGGGTAGTGATCTTTGAGTGAAGCTCTATTCAGATCACGGAAATCAATGCACAACCTTATCTCTCCGCTCTTTTTCCTGACAGGCACCAAATTTGACACCCAAGAAGTGTGCTTGATTGGAAATATTATGCTACCTTCGATCAACTTGTTTAATTATGTTTTCATCAGTTGTTCTAACTTTGGGTTCAGAGGCCTCTGCTTCTGTCTTACCGGTTTTGCATTTGGCTCGAGCTCAATTGTGTGCTGAGCTAATTCAGGATTGAAACCCTTCAAATCTCCATACTTCCAAGCAAATATATCGCTGAATTCTTGACAAAGTAAGATAAATGCTTGCTACTCCTCCTTTGTGCAGATCTTCCCAAGCTTAAAGAGCTTGTCTTTGAATATTTCTATCTGCTTGTAATGTTCTTGCTTCACTGTGATACCGGATTTGTCTTTCCTAACCTAGTCATCAGTGTTGAAAAGTGATTCAGAGTCCCACCGGGCGTGCCAAAAACTGTTGTCAATTCAGATTGCACCCGAACGCTTGATTAGTTAAATCTAGCAATCTGTTGAAACATGGAATGATTCTCAGGCCTGTGGGTTGCCTAATTTCGAGAATCAATCTCCAGAGAGGGCTGGTTCCTTGATGAAAAAACCTCCTAAAACTAACTAACTTGGATGGGAAAGAGAAAGAAAGCTTGCTTGAACTGAAATTCTAAAGCTACGAGAGGTGATTGCACCTAAATGCTAATGACTTGCAATTATGACTCACAATAAACTTCTTAAAACTCAAATCTACACAACCAGATTCAATAATTTAATCACTTGAATGATTTAAACAGAGGCTTTGATCTAATGCAATATTGAGGGAAAATGAGGTTTTCACGACAAAATGCATTAACTTATTAATAAGCACAGTGCATAACCAGTGATTTTAAACTAAATTGCATACAGATATGTGAAAAAGATAGAAAAAATCAGAGGTTTCAGAACTGAAACACAGTAATTCTTTGATCAAATTCTTCACAAAACGATGCTCGAAATCTAGAAGGCAAACTCTAAAGTACTGAAATCAAAGGAATCTTCCATGTTTCAACAGATTGCTAGATTTAACTAATCAAGCGTTCGGGTGCAATCTGAATTGACAACAGTTTTTGGCACGCCCGGTGGGACTCTGAATCACTTTTCAGAGCAAAGTTTTACATTTCAAGCTGCTGTTTGGTATATACAGTAGCTTATTCCAGCCTTTCAGAGGATTATTTTCATATACCTGGCGACTCTGTTTCTCAGTTTTTAGCAGATCAAGTGCACACAGCCTATGAGAAAAATTCAGACGCGAAGTTCTTCTTCGTTTGAGTACTTGCAGCTGTCTTCGCCAAAGAGAATAGGGAGGACAACCAAGCGAGCATCTGGTAAATCCACAAGAAAACGATCAGTTTCTCTGATTCAAAGGGCAGAACCGATCGTTTATACATCGAAAAGAAGAGGCAAATCGTTAACAAGGCAACCAATTTCTTTCTCAGCTTCACCAAGTTACAGAGTACCGGTTCAGCCTGTACCGATTATACAAGCAACAAATTTCAGAACAGCAGCAGTTCTGATGGCAGCTAGAGCACATGCTTTTGTTCCGTTTGACGGGGGCAGCCCGTTAGATTTAGCTTTGCATGATGATATACCAGTAGCAGCACTGAAAAGTCTGCCTTTCTTCACTGGTGAAGATCAGACTACGCCAATTGAGCATATTAGAGACGTAGCCTCATTATGTGGAGTTCACCATGTGACTCAAGAGAACGTGGCCTTAAGATTGTTAGCAGCATAATTCAAGGGTAAAGCATCTCAGTGGTTTCGTGGCTTACCAGTTCGTAGCGTCCTGACATGGGATGACTTAGGAGATAAGTTGACGAAGCAATTTTCAGATAAGTCAGATCATTTATCTCTAGTTGAACAAATGACGACTATTAAGAGAGTGCCACAAGAACAAATGATGGACTTTAATTTTAGATTCCAAAGGACATGGGATCGAATTCTAGCAACGGTAAGGCCTACTCCTGACCACGCTTTTCTGTATTTTCTTAGATCGTTGCATAGTGATATTACCTTAATGATACAGTCAATGGGTGGGTTAACCTTACCAACAGCATATGACATTGCCATTAGAGCTGAAAATTGCCTCATACAAGCTGGTAAACTTGCCCCAAGACCCCCTATGCCAATTTTCCTTGAAGTACAGCCATATATGCCCATTCATGTACCTCCAATAGCCACTATACCTGCTGTTCCAACCTTAGGTTTCCAAGCAGCAGTACAAAATAATGTTGTTCCAGCAAATTCTGATTTGCAAGGTCTAAAAGATACCCAACAACAACTAATGAGTGACCAACAACAAATGGCCAAGTTACTTCAAACTGTGAGTAACAATTTGGTAAGTCTTAAAAACTAGCAAGGTCAAAATTTCAGGCCTAATCAATCATCCTTTCAAGCAAATAGGCTTGCTTATCAAGCTGATTACCAGGGACAGAAGAGAAATTTTAACTTTAGGCCTAATCAACCATTTAACCCAGCTGCTGCTAGCTCTTCAAAAGAGCTGATGCCAATACAGAACAACTTAGCGCAGGATTATGTTTGGTGTTATCCCTGCAATCAGCCTCATAATCAGGCTACTTGCATGAATGGGGTGATTAATCAAGCACTCATGGTGCAAAATAGTTATGTTGCTTCTGAACAAACAAATAAGGAGGATAGTGATCAGCAGGGTGAACAAATGCAGTAAACTGACCTTGACGTTGCCATGATGAACTGGCAAGGAAGTGAGTTTTGCGAAGTTAATCACACACAAGGTCAAAATCAGTCAGCTACTTCTATTGCAGCCAATACGAGGGCCAAAAAGAGAGCATTTGACCTTAGACATCAAGCTGTCCCTGATAAACAACAAGCAGAAAGGGACAAACAGCCTGCTGTTCACCAGAAAAATCAAGATTTTATAGCCCAACAAGGGCAAGTTCAGCCTTCAATAGCTTAGAATGTTCATGTTTTAACGAGACAGCAAGCTGGACCATCAAAGGAGCAGCCCAAAGTTCAATTTCAGCCTCAAGCAGCTCAAGTAGATGCTGCTGTTCAAAAGGTACAGTCAAAGGTTGGTGCTTCTTCTTTCAATATCGTTGAGCATATGAAAAAAACAACTGTTGGCATCACCATGATAGATGCATTACGTTTGCTTGGACAAAAAGAAAGCTTACAGGAGGCATTGGCTAAAATATTAATTTCTGACAAAGCGAATACAGAACAGCCAAGTGTTCTTGCGAACAGTTCAAATCAAAAGCAAGGACAGCCAGCTAAAGAGGTAAAACCACTTCCTTTTTATGTCAGTTTGATAATTGGTGAGAATATAGTGCATAACTGCACGATCAACAGTGGAGCAAACAACTCAATCATGCCCAAGCAGCTGGTAGACAAGTTAGGTCTCGAATATGAACCTTTGTCAAAAGGGGTAGTTCAATTAGACGGTACAGCTATTAAGTCTGTAGGAGTTATTAAAAATCTGCCCCTTACATTGCATGCATGTCCAAATTTTCAAATACCACACGACATTTATGTTATTGATCTCCCACCTTACTTTGCCATTTGCTTATCTAGAGATTTCACTGCAAAGTTAGGTGGTTATTTGTCATCAGACTGGTCTCACATGTTTTTTAGAACCAGATATGGTACCAGAGTTACCATTAAATCAGAGCCATTAGCTAAAGACCATATTGAACCTTATGTTCCGAACCCCATAAACGCAAACCTAGCTTTCCATGATCAAGAGGATCAATCTGTGACTCTCGACCCCACTGTACCTATAGAAGGCATACCAGACATAAATCTAGATGAGTGGGCAGCCGAGAATCACGAGATTGATCCGTTCAATCTCATAGATGAAGTAGGTTTGGGCGTTTATATGATTCGAGAACCTGATGCAGTTATTCCAAATCTGGTCAAGGAAGAAAAACAACAAGTACAACAGTTTGAATAGCTTTGGAAGCTTTATTTTGACGGTTCTAAGAGTAAAATTGGTGCTGGTGGAGGAGCTGTTCTGATTTCACCTGAAGGAGACAGGTATTATTCAACATTTAGATTTGCTTTCAGCTGTTCTAACAATGTTGCTGAATATGAAGCATTAATACATGGCTTAGAATGGGCCAGAAAAAGAAAGATTAAGTGCTTGCAGGTATTTGGCGATTCAGAATTAATAGCAAATCAAGTTAGAAATCTAAATTTAACAAAGAATGATTTGCTAAAATTGTACAAACATCGTGTTTGGGACCTAATTGAGGAGTTTGATGCATTTAATCTGCAATCAGTGCCCAGACTTCAGAATAAGCAAGCTGATAAACTTGCTGCTCTAGGGTCACAGTTCGACATTCCAGCTGAAATTCACAATGTGGAGGTACAACAGTACGTGAAGGTAGTTGTTAGACCTTCAGTACCTGATAATAACATAAGTTGGCAGATTTTTGATAGTGATGAAAAAATATGTCATTTTCTGATGGAGGAGGCAGAGTTTTCTGCTGGAAACCAGCGCAAGTTTGATCAGCAATATGGTGATCAAATCATGCAGTTAAAATCCAATAAACTGCCGAAAGGTTTGGTGACTCTTGAGTCAATTTTCAACACTAATGACCAGGTTAGGAAAGACAAATTTGGTATCACAGTGAAGCAAGAACATTACGAGCAGATAGAAATATTCAAAGACAAGCTTTTTAAGCTTGGGAAGATCTGCACAAAGGAGGAGCAGCAAGCATTTATCTTACTTTGTCAAGAATTCAGCGATATATTCGCTTGGCAGTATGGAGATTTGAAGGGTTTCAATCCTGAATTAGCTCATAACACAATTGAGCTCAAGCCAAATGCAAAACCGGTAAGACAAAAGCAGAGGCCTCTGAACCTGAAGTTAGAACAACTGATGAAAACATAATTAAACAAGTTGATCAAAGGTAGCATAATATTTCCAATCAAGCACACTTCTTGGGTGTCAAATTTGGTGCCTGTCAGGAAAAAGAGCGGAGAGATAAGGTTGCGCGTTGATTTCTGTGATCTGAATAGAGCTTCACTCAAAGATCACTACCCGCTGCCTTCAATGGAACAAATATTGCAGGTTGTTTCAGGATCAGAAAGGTTTTCATTGCTGGATGGGTATTCAGGTTACAATCAAATTTTGGTTAAAGAAGAGGATCAATATAAGACAACCTTTACCACCAAGTGGGGTACGATGGCTTACAAAAAGATTCTGTTTGGACTGTCAAACGCCGGAGCCACCTTTCAGAGAGCAATGGATATGGCTCTCCAAGGTTTGATTAACAAATTTGTTCTTGTTTACCTAGATGATGTTACTGTTTTTTCACGTAATGTTGATGATCATTTCAGTCATCTTAGACAGATTTTTGAGAGGTGTAGAGAATATGGAATCTCCTTGAATATGAAGAAGAGTATTTTTGTTGTACATGAAGGTAAGCTTCTGGGTTATATCGTCTCAAAAGATGGCATTTCTATTGACCCAGAACGTATTGCAGCCATACTGGCCTTACCGCTACCTGCTCACAAAAAGGGTTTGTAGAGCTTCCTGGGCAGAATTAACTTTGTAAGGAGGTTTATTCCAAATGTTGCAGCGTTGTTATAGCCATTGACTGCCATGCTGAAGAAAAATATTCAATTTAGCTGGTCAAAAGAGGGAAAGAGCAGTTTTGAACAGATTAAGGAGGCACTTGCAGCAACCCCTACTCTTATAAATCCTGATTTTGAAAAGGATTTCATACTGTATGCATTCGGAGGAGTGGATACCATCTCCGCGATGCTCTGTCAGCAAAATAATGAAGGTATGGAACAACCCATAGCTTTTTCCAGTCAAGTCTTGCATGACTATGAAACAAGATATTCATTCGTTGAGAGGCATGTACTTGCTGTAGTAAGAAGTCTGAAGAAATTCAAACATATGCTGTCTAATAATAAGATAAATCTGTTGGTATCTCACCCAACAGTCAAGGAGTTTTTGCTGAATAAAGATATAAATGACAAGCGAGCAGGCTGGATAACCAAAGTCATGGAGTATGACATCAGCATAAAAGTTACCAAGCTTGTTCGAGGTAAAGGACTGTGCGAACAGCTTACAGAAAATGAGGAAAACAGCAGTAAAGAGATTGCTGCAGTTCTGAAAAATGAAGATGAATCTGTTGTTTCAGCGGTTTTAGCTAATTGGATTCATCAAATGGTCCATTATTTGTATACTGGAGATTGCCCAGAAGGTATGGATAAATCTAAACGAAGGTATTATAGATTGTAGGCAATTCCTTATGCAGTAATAAATGATGTTTTGTATAAAAAGGACTTCAATGGAGTATTCCTCAGATGTATTTACCCAGATCAGATTGAAAGAATTCTAGAAGAATTCCATGATGGACCTACTGGAGGTCACTTTGCACCTCGTACTACAGCTTTGAATATTATGAGGGCAGGCTATTATTGGCCAAATCTTTTCAAAGATGCACATATTTATGTCAGAAAATGTGCTAAATGTTCACTTTTTGTAGGAAAACAGAAGTTAGCAACCCTGCTCTTGAATCCAATTCAGGTTGAGCAGCCATTCGGGAAGTGGGGACTTGACTTTATTGGTCCTATTAACCCACCGTCAAGTGCAGGTCACAAGTGGATCTTGACAGTAATAGATTACTTCACAAAATGGACGGAAGCAGTTGCTCTAAAAGATTCAAATGAAACTTCAGTCCTAAATTTTTATCAAGACATTGTTTCCAGGTTTGGTACTCCCGAGTCCATTATTTCAGATAATGCTTTAGCTTTTGTTGGCTTAAGAGTTTCAGATTGGTCAGTAAAAAATAATGTTTATCTGAACACTTCGTCCAATTATTACCCTCAAGGTAATGGACAAGCTGAATCAACAAATAAGAATCTGATTAAGATCATTAAGAAGACAATTGAAGATAATCAGAGGTCATGGCATGACAAGCTTAAATTAGCCTTTGGGCTGATAGAATTACACCAAAACGGTCAACAAGTTTTTCACCGTATGTTTTGGTTTATGGTAAGGAGGCTAAGCTGCCTATATCAATAGAATTCCCAACTCTGAGCTACATAAAGGAACTAGAGTTACTTGAAGAAGAGCCAATGCAAGTTAGGCTTGCTGAGTTAACAGAGTTGGACGAGATCAGGAAAGAAGCTTTCAGAAAGCTTCAGATTCATCATTCTCAAATGAAAAAGACATTCGACAGAAAAGCAGTTGCACGAATCTTCAATGAAGGTGACTTAGTTTTCAAATGGGATGAGTTGAAGAGCAGGCCTGGCAAACATTCTAAGTTTGACGCCATGTGGGATGGCCCTTACATTATAACAGCAAAGAAGGAACACAATGCTTTCCAACTCTTGAAGCTGGATGGTGAGGTATTACCAATCCCTATTAACGGGATTCATTTGAAGCAGTGTTATTAGGCTTCAGTCTTTCAGCTGTACATAGTAGAATTGATTTCAAGTTTTAGTATGCTTTCAATAAGTGCCTGCTGGCACATTTCATTTCAGTTTTGTCTGGTTTTCAATAGGTGTAGTTGCTGCACCTGTTTTTCAAATTCTGTCATAAATAGAATTTCAGTAGTTTCTTTCAGTTTTTTGTTTATGCTGAGTTACAATTTTCAGAAATTCAAGAACAGAGAAGGACTCCATGCCCAATGAATATACTCGGCAACTGGTCTTTTGTGTTTAGCAGGCAAACACTCCGCAGAGGTCACCAATTTGTTACCTATTTTTTCACTTTACGCTCAATAGGTAGAGCTGAATGAAGTTCAGCTATTATAGGTACAAGAAATTTTCAAATTTTGCTGATAAAGTGTTCATTGATCATCATTGAGATCATCTTACAAATGTGACATAAGCTTATTGTGCAAATGTTTAAAATAGAAAATTAAGAGAAATTTGCATAATGATATTTTTATTCATTTTGTGAAATGCTGAATCTCGCACAAGCCGCGAGAGTAACTGAGTTTGTCTGTGACAATCAAGAGATGAATACTAAATCTAAATAGACAGACTACACTGCTGAAAATAACATAAACGTAAAAAAGAGAAGCAATTCATCATTGCCTGTAATGATCCGTCGTGCCTCCAAGCAGCTGCAGCCTCGCTTCATCGCTCCGTGTACCTGCAAAATCGTTAAGGAAATGGTATTAGAGTTATACTCTAAGCAATGGTGAATTACTTTCTGCCTTACTTCTATGCTACAGACAGAAATGTAATTTGCATTAAACCAAGTATTCACAGATAATTTCAGAAGATCGAGCAGAAAGACATAATTCAATGGAAGCTTTCAGCTTCTTTTATTTTGCTAACATGTTTGTTTCAGTGTGCAGGAACAGGTTTATCATGTTCGAGTTCATTTCATCAGATATGTGGAGTAAAACGGGCTCCCACAAGGGTTGAGCCCGGCATATCAAAAGAATACACTCTCAAGTTACATATGAGAGTTCATTAATTTCGTCAAAACAGTCATCAAAAGAGCTAGAAATAGTCAGATAACCAGCTTTATCTCAAACAGATTCAGGAAAAATAGCTTGAGCGTACAGTATAGTTTCACTTTTCATATCAAGACAGGATCAATCAATGTTGCACTCATCAGTTTCATATTCTTTTCAGCTCCACTTTATTTATTGATTTATTCTCACATTACATCTAAATAAAGTGTTGAGCCTCTTTGCATTAAAGAGAAACATAATATTTGAATATTGGAACGCTTTCATAAATCATATCATCATACTGGACAGATTTGTGATAGTCCAAGTTTTACAAGTTCTTCAACAGAAAGCAACATATTCTGTTTTAAATCAGCATTTAATAATAATGGAGCTTTATCATCAAGTGAAATGTTTACATAGCTACCAAAAGGGGAGTTTATATGACTGTATGAAAGGATTTGTGCAAATCATAATCATGCCTTGACATTTTCAAGCATGAACAACCACTGTTCAAAATAAAAGCAATTTAATATAAATGTAAATCTGCATAAGCAATGTTGAGGAGATTGCTATCTACGGAACATTATGAATGCAGCTCAAGATTTATATTGGATAGTAACAAAATACGGTGGAAGTCAGTTTTTAGCATGTAAAAGCAAAAGATACAGGTTGAGTGCATCATGGAAGGCAGTAGAGCAAAAAGTGCTGATAATATAGTAAGTTGCAGGTTTGTAAGACGGATTTAGGACAGCAGCCTTTGATTTATTCTTCAAAAGGAGCAGGATGAGTATTATGATGATTGAGAACGATCAAACATTGTTGAATCCAGATTCATAGATAATTACTATTCTTGTAATCTGCCAGTTTGAAGTTTCAAAACAAAAGGAAAAGCTATATTGAGCAGTTTGAAACCATTGGATAGTCTCATGCAATGATTGTAGGTGTTAATTGAGAGATTATTCACCATGAATTAAGCGAAAATGTTGACAGCAATGTTAAGCATGCAAGGATATTGCTATATATTTGGCACGCCCGATGGGACTCTGAATCACTTTTCAACACTGATGACCGGGCGTGCCAAAAAACTGTTGTCAATTCAGATTGCACCCGAATGCTTGATTAGTTAAATCTAGCAATCTGTTGAAACATGGAATGATTCTCAGGCATGTGGGTTGCCTAATTTCGAGAATCAATCTCCAGAGAGGGCTGGTTCCCTGATGAAAAAACCTCCTAAAACTAACTGACTTGGCTGGGAAAGAGAAAGAAAGCTTGCTTGAACTGAAATTCTAAAGCTACGAGAGGTGATTGCACCTAAATGATAATGACTTGCATGCTTAACATTGCTGTCAACATTTTCGCTTAATTCATGGTGAATAATCTCTCAATTAACACCTACAATCATTGCATGAGACTATCCAATGGTTTCAAACTGCTCAATATAGCTTTTCCTTTTGTTTTGAAACTTCAAACTGGCAGATTACAAGAATAGTAATTATCTATGAATCTGGATTCAACAATGTTTGATCGTTCTCAATCATCATAATACTCATCCTGCTCCTTTTGAAGAATAAATCAAAGGCTGCTGTCCTAAATCCGTCTTACAAACCTGCAACTTACTGTATTATCAACACTTTTTGCTCTACTGCCTTCCATGATGCACTCAACCTGTATCTTTTGCTTTTACATGCTAAAAACTGACTTCCACCGTATTTTGTTACTATCCAATATAAATCTTGAGCTGCATTCATAATGTTCCGTAGATAGCAATCTCCTCAACATTGCTTATGTAGATTTACATTTATATTAAATTGCTTTTATTTTGAACAGTGGTTGTTCATGCTTGAAAAGGTCAAGGCATGATTATGATTTGCACAAATCCTTTCATACAGTCATATAAACTCCCCTTTTGGTAGCTATGTAAACATTTCACTTGATGATAAAGCTCCATTATTATTAAATGCTGATTTAAAATAGAATATGCTGCTTTCTGTTGAAGAACTTGTAAAACTTGGACTATCACAAATCTATCCAGTATGATGATATGATTTATGAAAGCGTTCCAATATTCAAATATTTTGTTTCTTTTTCATGCAAAGAGGCTCAACACTTTATTTAGATGTAATGTGAGAATAAATCAATAAATAAAGTGGAGCTGAAAAGAATATGAAACTGATGAGTGTAACATTGATTGATCCTGTCTTGATATGAAAAGTGAAACTATACTGTACGCTCAAGCTGTTTTTCCTGAATCTGTTTGAGATAAAGCTGGTTATCTGACTATTTCTAGATCTTTTGATGACTGTTTTGACGAAATTAATGAACTCTCATATGTAACTTGAGAGTGTATTCTTTTGATATGCCGGGCTCAACCCTTGTGGGAGCCCGTTTTACTCCACATATCTGATGAAATGAACTCAAACATGATAAACCTGTTCCTGCACACTGAAACAAACATTTTAGCAAAAGAAAAGAAGCTGAAAGCTTCCATTGAATTATGTCTTTCTGCTCGATCTTCTGAAATTATCTGCTGAATACTTGGTTTAATGCAAATGACATTTTTGTCTGTAGCATAGAAGTAAGGCAGAAAGTAATTCACCATTGCTTAGAGTATAACTCTAATACCATTTCCTTAACGATTTTGCAAGTACACGGAGCGATGAAGCGAGGCTGCAGCTGCTTGGAGGCACGACGGATCATTACAGGCAATGATGAATTGCTTCTCTTTTTTACGTTTATGTTATTTTCAGCAGTGTAGTCTGTCTATTTAGATTTAGTATTCATCTCTTGATTGTCACAGACAAACTCAGTTACTCTCGCGGCTTGTGCGAGATTCAACATTTCACAAAATGAATAAAAATATCATTATGCAAATTTCTCTTAATTTTCTGTTTTAAACATTTGCACAATAAGCTTATGTCACATTTGTAAGATGATCTCAATGATGATCAATGAACACTTTATCAGCAAAATTTGAAAATTTCCTATACCTATAATAGCTGAACTTCATTCAGCTCTACCTATTGAGCATAAAGTGAAAAAATAGGTAACAGGTATCACAAAAAGCTAAAAGAAATTACATTTCCTTCCTCTTGTTGCTCAATTCAATGATGAGAAACTTGAATTTTGTATTTTATTGCATTCCCCTTACTTGGGTATTCACCGTACTTGAATTTTCTATATTTTGCAACTCGAACCCTAAAGTGAGTACTCAAGATTCAAATGTGTTTAGTTTATAAACCTGACATTCTGCACTTTAAGAGGAAAAATGTACCTTCATTAAACTCTTGATACATGATCCAGCTTGAAGCTCCAACCCACCCAAAATGAACTGGCTGTCCTTTGCTATAGCTAAAATATTCTCCTTTCGAAATCGTTGATCTTACCATACAACAACATTGCTTTCTACTTTTAGACCCTATGTAGAGGCTTAGATTGAACATTGCAACACTACGAATCACCTTTACTCACCAATTCCTATGCGTGTCTAAAATGTTAGAAGCACCATTCTGGAATGAAACTGTTAAACTAGAAGTGGCTATCATGTGTCATTTGAATGCACTGTCCGCATTTTGTGCTTTTGGGCAACATGGTACTCTTCATGCATTTTTATATTTACTGTACAAACTGCTCTCAAGAACTGTAGCCTCCAGAAAGAAATGTTGATCGTTATGAAGGCACAGTTGGTTTTGTTACTTGATGGATAACTCTGTTTCACTCTTTCAGTTGTATTTCACTTTGTTTGATGTATATGATGAAAAATCCTTCAAAAACAGCCCATTTAAAGCATAGGGCAGCATGCCGGGCTCTACCCTTGTGGGAGCCCATTTTACTCCACATGCTTGGTCTTCGAATAATGTTTCGCTTCATGACTTAACCTATACCTGCATAAGGAAACAAACAGTGTTAGCATAAAAAATGGAACATGTTGATTATGATGTTGATACTTCTCCTTCAGCTCACTTCTTCATACTGTACTTGATTGAATCTGATTGTTTCAATGCATTGCTAATAGTATACTGTACTATTGTAGGTGCATCATATGAGTTATGTCATAGTCGGAGCCACTGACACCCCTCTTTTCCTCTTACAGGTCGACGAAGCTCGAGACGATGAGGTGCACCATTCAACATCAAGCGTCGATAACCAGGCAATGATGACTATGTTGTTGCTTATATGTTTTCCCTTTGCATCTTCAGTAGTGCAATGTGTTGTTAGAAATACATTGTCACAGTCGCAGTTATATCCACGACTTGTGTGGATCTTTGATTTCAATTCTACTTTTCAGTTGAAAAGAAAATGCATTTGAATGCAATGTTGTAATATCATTCTGATTGTGAAATCAAATGAAGCCTTGTAAAAAATATGAGTTCCTTTTGAAATGAATAAAAGCATCTAAAATGCTATTTTTCTCATGTACTCAATTCTGTATTTCTTTACATCCTGCAGCATCTGAAAGCCACTCTAAAACTCTATTTCTTCTTTTAAATGTATAACTAATATTCAATGCATAATGATAATTTGAAATAGCATTTAAAAACCAATCTGCAATTTCACCTTATGGCAAATAATAATCAACTAGCTCCGTTATTTGAGCTGAGGCGAAAAATATGTAACACAACCTTAACCAACTAACTTTGAATATGAGTCATAAATATGACTAACAAAAATATTCACACCAATAAATATACATTTGTAAACATACATGCATGCTATACCACAACATATGAAACTCATTTTATCATACCATATTACATTCTATAGTTTCTTACCAATTTGCAAATAAACTCTTTCTTTAGGAACTCTTTGTTGGGGAATAAAATACACAAACCCAATATTCTACCACTTCATATTTATTGCAAGAGAGAGTGTGGTATAGAACCCAATAAATTACCATGTACGAGAATGAAACAAACCCTGTCTCATCCTTGCACCATATGAACTTGGTAGTACTTATATATTTTTCTAAAGAATCGACAACATTTACTTGTGTTAATTGTCTATTTGAACTTTCTTGGTTTTAACCATCTCTCTTAAGAATTATATTACACATCAATGTGCTTAATTATAGCATGGTAAAAATGATTACTTTCCAAAAAAATTTGATGAAGGGTACTCCCCTTGCAATCTAAAACTCACAAAAACAACAGATAATGGCACAAACAAAATGTAAGAAAGAAAGAAAATATTTTCTATTATCACTGAAATAAAAATGAAATTACAACATTATATTTGCCATCACACGGGCTTTCTGATTATATAAATCTGCAAATCTGCAAATCAGAGCCACCATCTACTTTTCTATGGCCTCCTCTCAGTAGTCCCTCTTTACATCCTTTATTTGGAAGGTGTAACCACCCTAGAGTCTTCTAGAAAGTGTAATCGCCCAAGAATCTTCTAGAAAGTGTAACTTAAGAAGATATTTTGAAATTTTATCAATTTTGGTATTACAACTTCATGGGGTCATAACTTTTGATCTGACCGTCGGATTTTCTATTATAATACCTTTTCAGAAAGCTCTCGAGAAATCTTCTGCCAAAAAGTAGGGCCTAAAGGCTAGCTACTTTCATTTTCCACCAATTTTTAGGCCCATTCAGAGCCTCTAAGTGCCTCAAAATTGACCCCGAAGATTTTACTAGGATTTTTGAAAATTAAAATTTTAATATCTCAAATGACAAATTGTATTGAAGTGATTTCTTTTCCATTGGCTTCAATTTACCATTCTGGAGGTCTATGTAAGATTTTGTGTCCAACTGTGCATAAATGCAAACTTACTAAAATAGTAACCTTGCCAAATTTAGCCCTTATTGAAAAGAAACAACATTTTTTTGGGTGATGCAAGATTTCTCTTACACCCTGGATGCTCTTGCATCAAAATTACACCCCTATGAATCACAATTCAAATTTATATGATATTCTTAAAACCAACACTAACACAATCTCTTTAACCACACTAGTTTACAAACACTTGTTGTGACCATATATTCTACTTTAGTGATAGATAACACTATCTATTGTTTCTTGCTCACCCAGATAATTGCACCTCCAAACATAATAATAGAATAATCACTAGTTGATCTAAGGTTATCCAAATCTCTAGCTTAATTGGAATCCACAAAATCCCTATATTGGAAACACTTTTCCCACATCATTAATACTATGATAAGTTAAATAGTAATCTATAGTTCCTCTCAAGTACTTGAACACTGTTTTACCTACGTCCAATGTTCCTTACTCCACTTAGCCATGAACTTACTTAGAGCTTCCATTACTTGGGTAATTTTTGTTCTTATGCAAAATATCACATACATAATATTTCCTATTATAGTGGCATATGAAACATTTCTCAAGTCCTCCAAAGCCTCTATTGACTTAGGAAATTTCTCTAAACTTAAATTGTACCAACTTTTAGGAGTTTATTTATCAATTTATTAGCCCACATTACAAATCTCTACAAAATAGTTTTAAGATACTTCCTTTTATTTAGCCACAACATTTTGTTAGTTTTTTCCTTATATACCTCCATACCAAATATGTATTTAGAAACACCTCATTTTTCATTTTGAACTTACTACACAATTGAGTGCTTTAAGTTCCTTAATTAGTGTCATTTTTTCCAAAGATTGACACATTATCATATAAAATAATAATCAAAATGTGATCATATACCTACTTGTAATAAACATGATAATGACCCATATACATCAAAATTTTGATTCCACATACATGGCAACTACCTTAACCCACATAGTGACCCCTTTATCTTACTATAGACACATAAAATATGCATGCATCTGATCTGGATTCACTAATTTCAATTCGTCCTTAATCATCCCTCTACTAACCATTTTAATCAAATAATCTTTATCTGATTAAAATTCATCATATTTCATCTTTTAATTAAATAAATCAATCTTTATTTAATTAAATCATATTTCCCCTTCTAATTAGATAAATCAACTTTATCTAATTAAATATACCATTCTATTTGATTAAATCATATTCTTCTCTGTAATTAAATAAATCAAGTTTGTTTAATTAATCTCTAAAGTCATCTCTTTAATTAAATAAATCGATTTTATTTGATTAACTTCAAATGTTCTTCATTTAATTAAATAAATCAAATTTATTTAATTAAATTACTAATGCATCAATTTCCTCCCATTTGATTTAAATAGATCCAAAAATCTAAATCAAATGTCATGCCAACTAATCTCTATCTAAAGTTAATTAAATCCTAATTAACTCTAAATCTAATCCTCAAATCCTCTAGCTTTTACAACTTGCACAATAAATCAATTTATTTGATTTATTATTTCTTCTATTTTCATTCAAAATGGCATCTTTATGGAATATGCTTCAAATTTGAAATCTCCCCCAAAAAGGGACTTGTCCTCCAACATGGCATTAACTCCTCTTACATGTCTCCAACTTGGCATTTAAGACACTTTCTTCTTCCTCAACAAGCCAACTTTCAAAATTTCAAATTTCTACCTAATATCATTTATGGGCACAATGACCAAAATGTGTTCATTCCTTCCTCCATTGACATGTTGACAAGTGGCATTTTGTCATTAGTTGATGTTTTATCCCACATCCATCCTATTCTCCATTCTTCAAACCTTCCTCCTTATAAATAGAGGCCTTCTCTATTGTATTTGTGGGACACAATCTCAAGCATTTTTATCTTGATCACTCATCATCTTGCATCTTCATCACATCTAGAGCTTATTAAAAAGGGGTTGGGAAAGGGCTATTTTCCACATCAAAATAGCACCAATCCCCCTATGAGATGATGGTTTGATCCATTTTAGATAACTTTACATGCTTGTATGCTTTCTTTGTATGCTTTTTATCATGTTTCCTTGTCTTAATGTGATTAATAATTTCATAGGGATATTGATTATTGTTTTTGCTAACTTGGCTAATTCTCTTTTGTGTTGATCATGTTAGCATAGGAAAAAATATTGCTCACACTTACAAATCAATTTATGTTTACCTTTCACCTTGAATCGTTTAGGCCATTTCATGTATATTTCCTCCTCTACATCACCATGCAAGAATGATCTCATTAAATTCATCTACTCAATCTCAAAATCATATGTAACAACATGGATAACATCATCTTGATGGAGCTCAACTTATCTACCAAAGAAAATATCTCACCAAAGTCAATTCCCTCTACCTAGGAATCCTCCTTTACCACAAAACATACCTTTGACTATTCAAGTGATCAACCTATTCTAAATTTCTTCTTAACACCTTTTATTGAATTAGTTTCATCCCTTTTGGAAAATATACCAAGTTCCAAGTCTTGCAATATTTCAATGCCAACATCTCCTCTTCTAGACATTCTTCTAAGAATTTTTCTCTTTGGAAGTGAGATATTTTTCCATGGAACTTAATTTACTATTAGCAAATGTTAGAGAAAAAAATAAATATTGGTGGGTTGTATGTAGATTAGGTGGCCTTCATTTCCATTTAGATCTTCTTACTATTAAATCAGTGAAGAATTTCTTATTGCAGTTGTACCATATTATTCTTTAGAGATTGTGCTAGGTGTTCTTTCCTCTTCTTCATCCAAACTATCATGTATAATTAGCCATTCATCTTTAATTCTGCTATTCTAATTTTGTTTCAAAATGCACCTTTTCACTCTCTTGCATCTTCAACTATTCATGCTTAGACAACACTCTAAGTTCCCTAAAAGTGACATCCTTGGAATAGAGAAATTTTAGTGTCTAAGGGTTCCAAATTTTGTATCCTTTAGCATTTCATTGAAGCCATTAAAATAAAACTCTTTGCATTGAAATCCAACTTAGACAATTTTCCTTTTGCATTTGAACACGTCTTACAACCAAAGACTTTCAAATGTGTTACAACTAGTTTTTTAGCAGTTCAAATTTTATATGATGTCTTATTCTCTAGCACAAAATTAGGACAACCATTTTTCAATTAGCATGAAATATTCAATACTTTAGCCTATAAGTCATGTTCTAGAACACCACTAAACATATTTCTAACTTGATCTAGTAAAATCATTTGTTGTGGTGCTTATGGAGTTGTCCCTTATTTTATAATTTTTGTGTTTTCATAGAATGTATCGAATTCATTTGAACCAAATTCTCCACTATTATTTGTCTTGAGCACTTTGATTTTCCTACTATTTTGGTTCTCAACTAGAACCTTAAATTCTTTGAACTTGAGAAATGATTGAGACTTTCTCCTAAGAAAATAAATCTAAACTACCTAGAATAATCATCAATGAAAGATGTATAATACAAAGACTTACCAATGGAATTGACATCAACAAGAATGAAAATATCATTGTGTATGACATCCAAAATCTCCTTGCCCATGTACATCTAGAAATAAGGCACATCTATTTTATTTTCTTAACACACAATGTTTGAAAAAGTCAAATCTAATAGAACAATAAAAAAAATCATTCGTTATATGTTTCCACTAAGGTTTAAAAACCTTTTTCACTCAAATATCCCACCTTGAGATGTCACAAAAACCTTGACACACCCAAACAATGTTGACACATTTATCCTTTTATCTAATTTTATCCAATCACCATTAGAAACTCTTGTGAGTTTAATCAAAGAAGATACCTCAACCTACTGATCTCTCTCTTCCTAAAGATATTCTATTTAACTTCCATAATTCAAAGTTTTATCTATTGAATCATTCAATTATAGGCCTTAGTGTGTTAGCCATAGATTCAATATCACATCACCTTTCCACAATATCCTTAAATATTTTCCTTTGTGACTAGTTGTTATGAACTCCTCACTATTATTTATACTATATTATTATTATTTGTTTCGTAAGAGAGTACTTTATTAATTTTCCAAAAAAATTAAATGCATCTACAAAGCAAGAATTGAGCTTCACTATCATTGAGAACTATCACCAAAATATAACATAAAAAAATTTAACCCTAGACACTAACCTTGACACACCCCACCAGACCCCCATGGACGACACCTGAATAGACAAAACCCCTATCCATATTGTATTTACAAAACTATCATCATGTCATGCCATAACCACCATTTGGACTTATAAAATTACAGAAAAGACTAGAACTAGACTACATTACCATTAGACGATTACCAACAAAAACAAGAGACCACCTAATGCTTATAGGAAGCCATTAGCTTTAGTGAAGACATCAAATTTTGGAACCCAATAAAAGTCGCTCATAGCCTTCAACTACACCACCTTCTTGAGGAAGTTTTCCCCAACTGCCGCGATCATCCTATGCTTGACCAAGGTCATGCCCTTTAAATGTAGTAGCAGGGGATAGTACTTGATGACTTCACCCGAGATTTTTAATAGTTCTAGGTTGCATGGATGTAGAGCACCTGAACCACATAACACTGTGTAGAGAACATCATCCAGACCACCCAACAATTACTTTTTGAATAATTTACAAACCAGGGCCTTTGCTTCCACATTTAGTGTACAAATGTCAAAAAGACCCACTAAAAACATCGAAGCAATCTGCGAATTCACCCTGAACGTCTCGTGATAAGCCAAATCCCCTTTCTAAGCACCATTTTCATGGCCACCATGGTCAAGGGGTCGATGTTGAGAATATTTGCTTAAGATGCTGATCTGAGGCCTCGCAGAAGGCATTTTGCTAGATCTTGTAGTCCAGGTGAATTGGTGTATCTGCACCAAAACAAACCAGTGTGTCCATTGACATATGCACCAAAAATGTCGATCGTTCCTCCATTAGCCACCACCAGATCTCACAAACTAGAGAAAGAGCAAAGAAAAGGAGAGGTAGATAGCTTCAGCTCGACCAACTTCACAAAAGAAATGCCAATAACCACAAAAACCACCTGATTTATCATGTTGTACAAAGCATGCGTGCCACCCTAGGAACCACTTAGAAATCTAAATACTACCATCATTTGAGTGAATGAGTACATATAGAGGTGAGATGAGAAATCATGAAAAAGCATTTTGAAACCTGAGCCAATCTGCCATAGGTACGAAACCAATAAATATCATAATGGAACCCAACTCACAACAATACAAATAGAGAGATGGTCACTCATTGAAAGTTGTTAAAAAAACCCCCACTAACAAGGCATCCTAATCACCCTCCCACATCAACCACTACCACTCAAAATGGACTTGCCACAATCCATTTGGGAAGTCGCCCACCCAACTTCCCACTTGTCTTGAATGTAACGCAGTTAAGACGAAGGGTGTAACTCTTTGAAGTTGATACCGTCTGCTCCCTTGTTTGAGAGCATATTCACCTCCTTATTTCCTTCCCTTAGAGTATGGTTGATGGTCACCAACTTGAAGCATTCTAGGAGTTCCAACATAATCTCTAATTTGGAACCCAATTTCTAGTGTAATGACCCGCCACGTAACCATAAAGAATGTTGCAAACACAATGGAAGTGTAGTAATTTTTTTTTTAAAGTGTGATATTAACATGTGATATGAACATCACTAACGCAACAATTCTCGAAGATACGTGACAAAGTATTACATACAAATCCCACAATACCAAAGTCATATAACCATTGCATATAAATTAAACTCATAAATTTATGATCATACATTCAATAACATTAAAACACATCACATGAGATATATGTACAATAATGATTCATTCTTACATTTCATTCAATATAATAAATACAATACTCATTTTCAAACGAGATAGATCTTACATAAGTGTTACAATTATAAGTTACAAGAATTATCCTCGAATACAATTGAGGAGTGATATAAAAACAAGGTATCCAATTGATATAAATGAGACATAAGAGAAAGTACAAATCCACTGGTACACGCAAGCTCTCTAATCAGGAAGTACCTACCATCATGAACAAGAACTGGGGACCCAACGGTGTAAGGTGCACGTTCCACCCAACCAAGTGGTACCCATAGGCCCATCCCTTGTGCTAGGAGATAGTAAAAAGGTTCCCTAGACAAAACCGACAACCACTAGACATAGGAAAACTCAAGAAAAATTAACACAAGTACAAAACACAACATGAGGGTTACATTGCTTCTAGAATAAAGAATCAAGTACATACATTTTTACAAAACAACTGATTGTTGTCGTAGGAAGAGTGTCACACATAATTTTCTATGAGTTACCCTGGCGTAACCTTCCTAGGCTACCAGACCCCCATCTTGGGTTACCCTGACTGCCTCTACCGGTCGTCGGACCCCCATACAAACTATGCTTCTCATCTCACTTCAAGCCTATACAAGCACATGAGTCATGAGAGAACATACATTATCTTTAATTATGTGAGATTTCTCCATTAATTATTTTAAGTTATCACTTGATTAAACCCTAAGTGAGTTACCCTGGCGCCCCTTTGTGTGTTAGACCCCCACAAAGAGCCACTCTCCTACTGAAAACACTAGGGTCAAACCACATACCATGGGTAAACAAGGTGCACAAAAATTGGTAACAAATATTGGCCATACTGCAAAGGTCAACTCAACGTTTGTAATAACCGAGTGTTCAAACTAATCACACATCCCGTTCGTACTAACTGGGTGTTCAAACTGGACTATATCCACGTGCACTACCCAAGGAAAATCAAAAGCTGAACCATCTCATTTAACAATCCCCTCAAAAAAATTATATATCTAGAAGACTTACTAACTCAGTTAACCCAAATTGCCCAACTAACGTAACAAAAGAAATTGCAACTTAAAAAGCATTCTAGACAAATAAATAAACTATCGTTAGGATTTCCTAAATCCAATTAATTCAATAACACATCACTTGCAATTATTCAAAGTAAATATAATTCCATTTGCAATAATAAGGAAATAAAATAAAACTGTTTATTTAATTCCAATTTCCACAATTACGCATAATAATAAAATTCAACTCCCTATTACAATATTTTCATTATAAAATCCTCTACTTGTGCATTTAAACATTTTAATAACACAATATCTATTTAAATATTAATCAACTTTCTCTCTTAAATCATTTTATTTTAAAATTAACTAGTCCATGCATTGCATTTGCATGCTTTTATCAAAATATACTTTTAAAATGTATATATATTACATATATTAAAATTTACATATAATTTCCAACATATACCAAAATATAAAAATATATTTAAATTACAATTTTCAATTAATTAAAAACAATATCTTCTTTTTAAATTATATTATTTAAAATATCTACTTCATGAAAATTGCATGTATTTTCCACACGTAAAATTTAAAACACATATTATATATATACATATATATAAAAATGAGTGTTTATATTTATTAATAAAAATAAAAACAAAATCGAAAGGCTTTTTTTTTTCTATACTATATTCATAGCACTTGGTGGGAATGCTGAACACAACCAATTTTCCCACATGGGGTGCGACCTGTGTGGCAGTGTCGGCGTTGCCTGTGAAGGTAGCGCTGGGCGCTGCCTCACAACCTGTTTCCCATTGTGGGGGACGGCTATGAGGTAGCCCCCATCACCCTCCCTTACATATAAATTTCCTCTGTGTTTAAAGAACATTCGTCGTACGAATAATGAAATTCTGTTTCAGCATAAATTTAAAATATAAATTTTATAAAATGTTTTCCCATTATAAAATTTAAAATGAATTTCCTATAGGAAATTTCCCCATAACAAAATAATAATATACATCTAATTTATATATATATATTATATATCAATTCAATATATATAAATTTATCAAAACAATTGCTCCACCAGGCATATTAATTTTCACAAAAGATTTAGAATTATTTTTTTACAGAGGTTTTCAATTTTCTTAGTTTAACTAAAAGATTTCACTTGCGAACCTACAAAGGTTTTCTATTGTTTAACTATAATTTTCTATGAGGCTCTCTGATTTTACTGTAAGGTTTTCTACAAAGGCACAACATCTTCACAGTAATTTTACACACAGAGGCTATCAACAAGTTTTTCTATAGGCATGTTTTCAACAAATTTTTTCTACAAAGAAGTTTTCAATATATTTTTCTACAAAAGCTTTAATCAAATTTTCTTCTTCAGGTAATCTTTCCATTTAACAATTTTAACAAAGCTTATACTATATTGAATTTTTGTACAGGCAATCTTTTCAAATCAACAACATAAATAAATAAATAACAAGGACCCTGTTTTTATGAAGCTTTGAAGAATTGAAGGTTGGAGCAAAGCTTCGCCTTTTGAGTTCAATTTCCAAAGCCCTTTCCAAAATTTCCTCTTTCAGAAAGATGCAAGATACTGAGCCAAAAAAATTCCTGAGAACCTCTTCCAATTTTTTAACCAAAAACCCCAAAAACAATTTCCCAGCCAATTTCCTCTTTCTTCTTCCGTGAAGTGACTTCTTGCCTTTCACAGTTATCACAAATATTCTCTCTGAGAATAATCTTTCAACAAGAGTTTTGCATTTAATTTTACTCACACACATGGCTAATCTAAAATATCTTTTAACTAACTTTTAGATATTTTTCCCTTTTTGATAATTACAAAGAATTTGTACTATTTTAATAATTTAAAATTCTACAATTTAATATTATCTTCTATATGCAATTAAAATTCAATTTCACATAGTAATATCTAAAATAAATTTAATCTATTCACTTAATAGGTGAATTTAATCAATTAATTTATTTATTTAATAAAATAAATTTTATCACAAGGAATAAATTATTTTACCAAATAAATTAATTTAATAAATAAAATAAAATAAAAAGCTTTTAACAACATTATTAAAAATTAATTAAATACGCACTGAATCATTAGGAACATTAATCTAACACTAATTGCATAAAATAAACCTTGCATAAATAAATAATAATTAACAAGGCAAACGTGGACGTGACAACCAAACATACCAGACATAAACTGACAACACACTGTGACTAGGTTTGTGGCTAGACTAGGAAAAACCTCATTACTATCTCCCAATCAATAATACCGTTGAGCCTGGACACGCTTAGACCTGTGAAACCAGGTGGAGTTGATGTCATGTACCTACAATCCTGCAATCAAACATACGACGTACTTGTATTTACATAAATCATGATTCAAACACATCATGAAGAGAAAATCGCGGAAATCATAAGGCACTCGCAAGCGAGTGATGCAATTATGTTCTCCTCACCAATACAATGTCACATTGAACTGACAAAATAAATATCAATTAAACTACCATGAGCATATTCAATATTATCTCACATAACAACTATGCTAATTAAAAGCATAACATAAAACAATAAACATCCACATAGTATATCATCTCATCATAAAATAAATCCATCATCGCTTCACTGTCAGCAATCATAAAACAATAACAAGGTATCAAGGTCTATCAAAGTAAAAACATACTGTCAAGAAACATAAGCAAAACATAGGGGTACTACATCCAGTGAGACATATGTCTGGTTCTCAGTGCATTGATGACTAGGGAAGAATCTCCCTCAATTACCAAATTCTTAACTTTCAACCCTCGGTAAAGGCGCAAGCCCAAGATCAAAGCCTGCATCTCTGCAACATTATTGGTGTCAATTGGGAGAGGTGCAACCAATATTCCTACACATCTAGATTGCTAGTCTCTGACAACACACCCTGCCCCAGAAACTCCTAGGTTGCCACAGGAAGCCCCATCGAAATTTAGCTTCAACCACCCAACCTCTGGGGGATGCCAAACCACATTCCTTCTTTTGATCTGCATAATTTTTCTCCCTACCCCAACTTGAGGTGGAATAGTGAGACCATGCCAATTTTTCTTCATCATTGCATACCATTCAATGAAAGTTGTTTTACCGCCTTGACGCTCTGCCACCCTCACATTGACAGTTTCCACTATGCTTGCCTCTATTTTTTTTAGAAGAGATTGTCTGGACATCGCCTTCTCCTAGGAAATACGCCTATTCCACTCCTTACACAATTCCCATATTATCAATGATGGACATGTGGTCCATAGACCACCAAAAATTATGTTCTTGTGAAGCTTCGGCCACCCCAATAGCAAGCTCAGTAGATGTTTTGGAAATTTCGTTTGCTAGTGGAGCTTTGCACACAACCATATCTAGTAGAGTTTTGCAAAAGAATAATTTACGAACAAATGATCTCCCATTTCTTCCAACTATTTACAAAGAATACATCTTGAAGAGCCCGAATAACCCAAACAAGCAAACCTTTCTACCATCAACACTCTTCCTTGTGCCACAACCCAAGTGAAAAGTCCAGATTTTGGGAGACATTCTGTGCTCCAACACAAATTGGTGGGAAGTTGGGGTTCAGGAACATTTGACCCAGCTAATACCCTGTAGCCATCCTTAGTGTTATAGGTCCCATTTAGGGATGCATTCCATCTTAGCACATCTCTACCTTGTCTTGGGCACACAACACACCAAGCCATCTCTATATCATAGATTATGACTATTCTAGGATCCAAACCCAATTCTCTTGGAATTTTCCATCGATAATTGGGGCATCCATCTACCCAGGAGACCATCAAATAGTCACCCACCTTGCTTCCCCATTCTTGCTTTGTTAACAACCTGACCTGTGCTAAGTAAACTTTATCTTCCAAATTACAATGCCCTTCCCATGAGTCCTCCTAGAAGAGAGCATCCTTCCCCTCTATCTCCCACATTAGATGATCTAGAATCAAATGTCTACAACTACTTAAGAAGTTCCATATTCGTGACCCTTTTGGGAGTGTCCTTGCAGAGAAAATGCTACACTCTTCCTCATCCGTATATTTTTCTTTCACTATCTTGACCCACTTTAGCTCTGGTTTTGAGTGTATTGTCCATAATAGCTTAGCCCCTAGGGCCTGGTTCTACATTAGCATATTCCTCAAACCTGCCCCATCTGCCTCTTTTTCTGGCATATCTTTTTCCACTTTATTAGCGAGAACTTATGCTGATCAGAATTTCCTTTCTAGAAAAAAATCATCTTTTGATTGATGTCTTTGTTTTCCCCGATTGACAAAGGTAAGCACAAGAGCATGTATATGGGGATAGTTGCAATTACTTATTTTAACAATGTAAGATGACCGGCCCAAGATAGCCACTTGTTCTTCCATGATGCTAGTTTTGATTTGACCTTTTCAATCACTGGATCCTAGAGCTTTCCTGTTTGAACACCTTTAGCTAGTGGAAGGCCCAAATATTTGCATGGGAGCTTCCCTCTACGAAAACCCAAAATATGAAGGATCTGAATTTTATTAGCAATGCTAGTATTGAAGAAAAAGACTTTGGATTTGGCCTAAATTACCTCCTGACTAGACGCTTGTGTGTTTTTTTCTAGAATTTGTTTGAGGCCTTTAGCCTCCTTTACTGTGGAAACACCAAACAACATATTATCATTGGTAAATTGTTTATGAGTAACTTCAAGAACTCCATGAGTAATATGAACCCCTTCCAAGTGGCCCTCCTGCCTTGCCTTCGTGAAAGCTCATCCACAAGCTTTCACCATAATAATGAAAAGGAAAGGGGAGAGAGGATCCCCCTACCTAAGCCCTCTTGAGACACTGAAGAAACCTTTCAGGGATCCATTTAGGAGGAGAAAAAATATTGGGCAGGCAATCCATTCGAAGACCTAATTCAACCACTTCTTGTCAAACCCAAAGGCTTCCATGACCTTAAACAGAAAGTTCCAATTCACTTTTTTATAGGCCTTCTTGATGTCCAACTTAACCAGCATAGCTTGTCTTTTCATTTTTTGAATTGAATGTATTGCTTCTTGAGCAATAATGACCCCGCTAAAAATAGACAAAGCCAGTTTGTTCTTTTGAAATAATCTATGGCAGGATAATTTTTACCTGATTAGCTATAACTTTGGCAAGGACTTTATAAATTGTGCTATAGAGGGAGATGGGCCAGAAGTCATCGAGTGTATCTGGTTTTTTTTTTCAAAATTAGTGCTATGAAGGTATTTTTTATCTCTTTGAGAACTTTCACCGAACACCTGGAGTCTTCAATGGAATCAACCAAATTAACACCAAGGATGCCCCAGCACTTTTGGAAAAAAATGACAGGAAATTCATCTGGGCCTGGGGCCTTATCCGGGTGCAATTGAAAGAGTGCCTCCTTAATCTCCTTTTTCTGAAAACTTGCTTTGCAACATCACATTTTGTTCTCCAGTTATGAGATGTGGGATACCACTTATGAGAGCTCGTTGATCCTGCAATTGTGACCCCTCTGGCTCGTTGAGAAGGGACTGGAAGAACTCCACTATGACAACCTTGATGTCTTCAACTTTATCCAAAATTCTGCCATCATTACCTTTAATGCAGAAAATATTATTTATTTCCCTTTTGGTCTTAGTGGAATTATGAAAGAATTTAGTGTTCTTGTCTCCTCCCTGAAGCCACACTTCCCTAGATTTTTGGTGCTAGAAAGTTTCTTCCTTAGCAAGCAAATCATTTAGTTTATTCAACAACTCTTTTTCTTGGGAGAACCTAGTAATATCCATCCCCTGACTGATAACCCCTTCATTCAAAGAATGCAAAGCCTCTTCGGTTACCCATTTTTCCTCGAAGATGTTTTTGAAGCACTCCTTATTCCAAAGTTTGAGGTGTTGTTTAATCAATTTTATTAATATTATTATTATTGTATATTTCATTTGATGAAAATTAATTAACACAATGATTAATTGATAACTAAATAAACAATAACTAATAAATGATACATGTATTAAAAAGAAAACAATGATAAAAAAACATGTGAACAATTGATGCAAAATTTAGTCGAAGTCATGGAAACAAAAGGAGTTAAATCACTCCCAAATGTTGAGTAGACTTCTTATATTCAAGATGTGGTAGGACATTCACCAAGGGGTATGGAATGTTATACTACAATTTTATTATTCTTCTTTCCTTACTGCCATTCTCCATCATTTCCATTTCTTCCTCCCCATTCTCTTCACTACCAAGACTGAGATAGAGATAATCTTCTCAGATCAACACTGCTAGTAGGAGGAGAGTTGTGTTGAGTGTGAAGCCCAACCATTTCCCTTTCATCTTCATCTTCTCATGACTCTTCATTTTCCTCAAAGAGAACATTGTATATTCTTTTGCTTGGTGATAAACAATGATGTATTGTAATCTTGTTGTTGTAAATAATAAGAGCTATTTGCCTTGCTTTTCTCGTGGATGTATCCAATCTTTGGTGAACCATGTAATTTGGTGTTGTTGATTGTTTATCCATATTTGTGTATCGTTGTTATGATTTTATGAGTTATTTGATATTATTTATCTACATTTAACTCAACAATTGGTATCAAAGCCATGATGTTCGATCAATTGGCATGAGAAATTCAAGTTCAAGTGGGAGCAATATTATCTGACAAAGGAAGTTGTAGGAAATCACAAGGTCAAAATCTAGAGAGAGAGATGCTAGTTGTTGGTATTGTGGCAAGCAAGGACACGTCAAGAAGAATTTTTGGTCTTTGAAGAAGGCTGAAAATTATCCAAAAGAAGATGAAGTGAATTCAGTATGTGAAGAGGATGCTTGTGTTCTTATTTTAGCCTCGGAAGAAACAACATCAAATTTTTGGGTGCTCAATTCAGGAGCATCGTTTCATGCCACTCCGTGTAAGGAGTACTTCAAAAATTTGCAAAGCGGTGACTTCAGTAAGGTTCTTCTTGGAAATAATAAACCTTGTCATGCTATTGGCAAAGGGGATGTTTTGTTAAAATTAACAAATGAAAATAGTTGGTTGTTGCGAGATGTTATATATATCTCTCAGCTCAAACAAAATTTGATTTCAACTGGACAGTTGATTTCTCAAGAATGTAAAGTTACTTATGAATCCAACAAATGGAAAGTAACAAAAGGGGCCTTGGTAATTGATCAGGGCAGCAAAGTAGGCACCATGTATGTAGTAGAGAGTCACACTGAAGCGGGAGTTGTTCACTCCACACTGACTCCTTCGTTGTGTGAGGCTTTGGCTACGAGGAAAAGGGTGTTGGAGCAATTTTAGCGTGAGAATATTTTTATGAATGAGCTGGAGCAAGCCTTCATTGAGGAATTTCTTAACATATTGGAATTTGATCAAATGTTTGTGCAAGATAGTACAAAAGCTTCTATTGGAAATATAGAAAAACCAAAAGGAAAAATCTGACTTTCAGATTGTTCAGGTCCAAAAGTTTTAATCACAAGGTGCTAGCAGAGGATGCGATAAAGGCTCTTGTAGTGTTGAAGGGGAAGAAGACTCGTTGGATTTTGAGACGTGGTTTGATAATGTCATAGATGTTGACATATATCTTGTTGGTGTGGATGAGGAGAATTCCTAGATGGATGGTATAGAGACAACCAAGGAGGTAAGAGGAAATGACACAAATGTTTCCAATCATGAGGTGGATGTCTAGGACATCTATTGTCATGTAGTGTCTGGAAGAATTTAACCCAAAGGCAATAGATACTATGAAGGATTTTCTTGCTTCATAGAGAACAAGTCATGATCCCCGTGTTATTGTGTAGAAGACTAAGGCAGACATTCTGGAGGATGGTTTTTGATGGTGTAAATATGGACAAAAAATGGCAGGTTTAGCCAATGTGGGGAAGGAACCTGATAAAAAAAAAGATGAAAATAATAAGGAAGCTGAAGCGAAATTCAAACAAATATTAGAAGCTTATGATGTGTTGAGTGATCTGTAGAAGACGGTGATCTATGATTATTATGGAGAGGGGGGGTTGAAGAGGAAGGTGCCACCTCCTCCCTCAGGATTTGTCAATGAAGGAGGGCCAAATGTTCTTAGGTTCAAACCAAAAAGTGCGAATGATATATTTGCAGAGTTTTTTAGTGGAATCCCATTTAGCATGGTGGGCAGGGGTTTTGGAGGGCCCAGAGGTTTACGCTTTTTTGATAGCATATTTGAAGGATTTACGCGTCGACAAAGCATTTTCGAGACTTCCTTTAATGATAAAACTCAAGGTGTTCCTTGTAAGGCTGCTCCTATTGAGAACAAACTGCCCTACACTCTCGAGGAGCTCAATCCAAGTGGAAGACTATTGGGGTCATTTGATGATGGAGATCCTCTAACAAATAATCTTTATGTAGGAAATTTTTCGCAGTAGGTGGATGAAAATTTCCTTCTACACACTTTTGGTCGGTTTGGCCCTATTGCAAGTGTCAAGATAATATCGCCAAGAACATAAGAGGAGCATAAACAACAACACAATTGTGGCTTTGTTACTTTTATTAGCAGAGCTGATGGTCAGAATGCAAAGGATGAAATGCAAGGTGTTGTTTATGAGTATGAATTAAAGTGGATGATGCCAAAGCCTAGCAGTAGTTGGATAACAATGGAGTGAATTGTGGCCAAGCTAAAAAAATGTAATTATCCAGACAAGGACACAAAACCAAAACCTGAGCACAATCTAATTGAAGACTTGTTCCCTATAGAGGATGAGCCTGAAGCTCCCATTCCTAATATGAATGGTGCATATGATCTTGATGGGAGTTGGAGTGCTCTCATTAAGGATATTCCATCCAAATATCCATGGGATAGGAAAGAAGATAACTCACAAGGGGCAAATAATGGTAGGGCTAGAACTATTGATGATGTTGATGGAATGGTGAAAATAATTGTAGAAAAAGAAACTGACAAAATCTTAGGTGTCCATATCATGGGATCAAATGTTGAACAAATAGAGAATTATGCAAAAACAGGGGAAGCAAAACTGGAAGAATTGATAAGAGTGTTGTTGATTTTGGTGCCAGAGTAACCGTTGTAAAAAATGAACAAGGTGGAATATTTGATGTTTTCAGTTTTGGCATTATTTTACTAGAAGATGTATGTGGCATGATGCCCATAGATCTATCCATGGAGAATGAACTAATTGTTTTGGTGGATTGGGTGAAGGATTTATATCAAAATGGAGAAGTCTTGCACGCAACTGATCCATATCTTGATGGTGTTTATGATGAGGAAGAGGAATAGATTGATACAAAAGAGGTGGCTTAATTTGGGTTGAAACAGTTATTTTCAGAGGTAGTGCAGGGGAACGATGCTCCAATTGTCCAAGTTCAATCAACCTTTGAGATTCCAAGTATGAGTCGACATCTGGAACTATTATCGATGCATCTCCATGCATGGCAATTTATCTCTTTCATTTTCAAACTTATGGAAAGACGTGTATAGAGCTAGAGCCATTGAATTTATGAGGTGGTGGGATTGTAATTATGCATGTATTTGGTGGCATAATGGATCCTCCTAACTTCTATATGGGTTATATTATACAAATTCCCTCTCACAAATTTATAAGGATACTAGCGCATCATTAGAGAATCTAATTTGTGAATATTATTGGAATTTATTTCTCCTGAGCCTAATCTCACATCAGCCCCCTATTTCACCTACCCGTAAGGAGCCCCCATTTTCAACGACTTTTTTTGGGATCTTCATCCTTGTAGCTCCTGACAACCCCAAAAGTTAATGTGGTAGGAATTTTTGAATTCCATAATTTATTGTGGTAGGTGATTTCAAATTTTGAGAGGGAATGTTTGAAAGATAAAAAGAATTGAAGGTAGTTAGTTCTGTCAGTTGAGAAGACTCAAAAGTTGAAGAAGTATCAATTTTTGTAGTAGCAGTCTGAGGAAAAAATATTTTTGTTCTCTGTGTGATTCAGAGAAGTCTGTACATAGTAGCAGCTATATTTTGTTTAATTGAGCAGTGATTGCTCCTGAAAGAGCTTTGTGTAGCTCTTGCCAGTGAGCTCCTAGTAGCTCCTGGAGTTTGTTTGTTTGTTTGGTTGAGCAACTCATGAAGCTCCCAACAGCTTGTAGTTCGTAGCTTAGAGTTTATTTTTTGAAGTTTATGTTTAATATTTCATGTATTGTCATTTCTAGCTTAGTTAATACAAAAAAGGAAAATATTGCATGCCCATATTTGTGTCTCCTGTTCTTTGTTATTCCACATTTGTATTCCCTTGATGTTTTGGGGAAACAGAGCAGCAACTCTGTGGTTTTTTGTGCATTCAATTTTTTTTGACAAATATCCTATAGCCTGTAATCATCCTTGAAATGTGGACTTCATCAAGGTTATTTGTTAATGCTAGTAATCTATTCCAAATACCTATTTACACATAGATAATGGTAGGATAGCTTAAATTTTTTAGTCATCTTTAATATCATGGGTCTTATCCATTACTCATACCAAATTATCTTGTCGACCATTTTACTAGTGAGTAGAATGATTAAAAGAAGATGCCTTCTACACTTTCCACATTTTTTTTCTCTCAATTAGGCATGCACATATCATTTTTTATTTTTCCTTTGTCAAACTATATAAATCACAATTTAACAAGTAGAACTACCATAGCTTTTGCATCAGTAGCCACTTATTTTAAATTGTTTAACTAATATATCCACTATAATATTCATGCATCGTGAGATCAATCCGCATTGAAAATTTCATTGGTTAGTATTTTATTCCCTTCTTAAATTATTCCATACATCTTGCTCTAGTAGGTTTGGAATAATCAACTAGGCTACCCTTGTATTACATTTTTGCATTGTGTCATAATGTATAACTTATACTCTTAGGAAAAATTGGTATAATAGCCTACTGATGTATCATCTTTCCATCATTTTAATAGGTTGCAATAAATTTCAAACCTCTATCTTATAGATGAAATAACAATATTGAATGGTTCTTTGGTTATTAAATTCTAAGCATCTTGTGTCATATTCACTATCATCTTCACATTTAGTAGTTATTATGAATATAGTCTGATGATGAGACCTCTCGTATGATTCATTACTAGTTGATGTAATATTAAGTCTATAACCTAAAACAACAAGGACGTCTTATGCTATAAATAATTGATGATGAGACCTCCTATATGATTCATGACCAATGGATTTAATAGTAAGTCTATAACCTAAAAAAAGTCTTATTCTATATATATCACTGGTACATTGGCATTAGGTTAGGATGACCAAATCACCATTCCACACAACATGTAATTTGAGAATTTAAAACCTCAAAATTTGTAATGAATTTAAACATTATTTTCCTTCATGGACCTTGTTAGAACTTTTCCTTTCATCTTACAAAAAGAAAAAAAATCTACTTAAATCTTATGACTATACTCCTTATGTATTGAATGAAAATGACGTGGCCCTACCTCATAGAGATGCATATAGATATGATGCCTTTACATTTTCATTATCTCTTCATAATGTTATTATGCTTAGTGATACTAGTTTTCTTACATAGTTACTTCTATAACCCTAAGTTTAAATATACTTTGGATGTTTCGTCTTATGAGGAGCATATGAATATTGTGATTTGCTTCCTTCGCTACATTTCAATTTGAGTTATGATTGATATATTCTTAGAATCTCCTCTTAAATTCCATGGATTAATGAGAATCACTACTTTGTGATAATTTATTATGATATATGGCTCTTAGTGAAGAATTAATGTTTATAAATTATTAGTTTCACACTATGAGTATACATATTCTAAGAAATTATTAATTAACTTACAAGAATTTAATTGATGAAACCTTTCAATGGTTTGAATTGTCTTGAATTGAATTCATAAATAGTCCATTCACTACATTTAAAAAATTAAAATTTATTGAGAAATATTGATCTCTTGTTTCTTTTTTTTATAATAAAACCTTGTCGCAAAGAGTTAAAATGGAAATAAAGAGAAATTTGAGGGATAAGAGAATGCATTGCAAATATTTAAATGGTGAAATGATTATGAGCTTGAAATAAAAATTGTGATACAAGAATAATAAAAACAATAGGATTATGATTGTCAAGCTTTTAATCTTGTAGTTAATGTTGGTGTAAATAGGTGTTTTACCTATCTAGTTGTCTAATAGGTCCTATTTACATGTTAAGTTTACTTAGGTCCTAGGTGTTTTTCTAGAAGTCTTAGTTTTCTAGATAAGATCTTATCATATCTTATCTATTTGGTTTTTATTTAATGCTTGTGTCCTAGATCATTTAATATTGTTGAGGTAGTTGTCTCATTGTATAGGATTAAGGCACATGTTACAATCTTGTCTAATCCTATCTCTCACCTTGCCTTTATAATCAAGGACTCTCGTGCAGATTTCTATCAATCTTACATCCATAATCATAACAAGCTATTCTTGTCATTTTCTACCTTGTGAGAGATGTTTTGGTCTAGCAACTATTCATAGGGGTGTTGGGAGTCACCATTAACTCCTTCAGGGCAGGTGCATAAAGATTGGGGGCCAAAAAGTGGCCACCCCACTTTCAAAATTCAAAAAATTCATAATACAAGTGTGTTATAATGCACTCGCATTATTGCTTATTTAAGTAAAAAAAGAAGAAGAAAACTTCATTTTATTTCATTTTTCTGTTGTTGCAAAGTATTTTCACAGCTTGCAAACCTTCCAAGATGTGCTCACATTTTAGGAAGCCAAAAACTGCTCCATTTTTTTTCCAAATCTTCGTCAAAATACCACCACGATGCCAGGGAGGTCAAAGGGGTAAGTTATTGTTGTTTTTTTTTATGTGAATTTGGTATTAAATAAGTAGATTGAATATGTTTTTTGATGTAAATTTATTTAACTTTTAGGAATTATTATGCACCCCCAAATCCTCCTCAAAATCTCATGAAAATCCTAATTCAATTCATTCTTAAATACCTATTGAAGAAAAACATCAACAAATACCTCCAAAAATTTCTCATTATGCTCCATGAACACAAGAAAATTTAATGGGGCAATTTGAAAATGACAAAAAATAAATTAAGGATTTAATTGCAAGGTTGAGAGATCCTTCAAGAATAACCTCGCATAGAACCGCGCTTGCTCAATCACTTCAATTCATAACATCTCATGTAGATTCAGTTAGAAAAAAAAAAAATAGTTGGTCCAAGAAGAGATGAGAGATTAGACAATTTTATAGAAAAAAATCATCATATAAACTAGTTAAAGATGAAAAAATACAAAATTTGACTTGTATGTGTTGCAGGTATGAGTGAGTATGGTGGTGTTGTCATTAATGTTTTCATTGATGTCAACACAATATAGGTTGTTGCAGAGAAATGAAACAAGTGATTGTAGGTTGTGCATGTATAGTTGAGATGTTGTGAGTACATGGAGCTATCTTTATGGTGTTACAGGTGTGTTGATATGATGAGTCACCGAGTGCTTTTGAGAAAATTAATAAATAAGTGAAGTCAAAGTTGTGTGTGTGTTCAAAATGTGCTCCGATATGTGCTCCACATTTCTTCTATGTTGATCCTATGCTTGTACAGATCTTAAGTGTTGTTTATGGGAATCCTTGGGTGATATATGCTGGATTAGAGCTTCTTGTTTGATGAAGAGTGAAAGTTGTGTTCACCAGTTTGTGAACTGGTCTGGCATAGTTGTTTGTCTATGGACTGGGAGAAATGTTTCTGCTCCACAGTCCTCCTTTGGTTTGTCTCAGGTCTTTTAGATCTGGAAGAAGGCTTATAATGGTGTTATATGTATCCTATCAAAGGTGTTTGTGGTTTGGTGCTCCAAAAAACTAGTTTCAGAGTTATTGTGTGTGTCTGTACAGTCCAGATGGACGGATGGAAAGTATTCTTTGTATGAAGGTTGTTGCATTTGATACAGATGAATCTAAAGGCATCTGAGATGTGTTCCAGTGTATGGTGAAGCGTGTTATGTGGTCCACATGTTATCTTCTTGTTGTAGAAGCGTGTACTTCAAAGTTCATTTGTGTTTTCATTAGGTTTGGCCGACTTGGTGTTTACACATCATGTGAAGGAAAAGTATCAATTAAGGAAGCGTGTTATTGATCCGAGATGTTGTTGTGGGTCTTGGTTAAGTGTTGGTTTGGTCCACTCTCATTCTCTTCCATTGCAGGAATGTTGAGTTTCTGACCTAATTTGAATTTGTAAAATGAAGTTTGTGTAGCCAACCTTGGAGAAAGTTTCTAAGGTTGAAGATGGTATAAATACAAGTTGAGATGTTATTGATTTCATGTATCAATCATGCCACAAGTTTGAGAAGAAAAAGTGTGCGAAAGTGAATTGAGGCAGTAGTGCTTTAATGTGTTAGACTCTGGAAAGCAGTGAGCTAATGGTGTCTACAATCTTTTGATCAAGGTTGTGGATGTGTGTAATTTGTCGTGGTGTATTTTTTTGTTATCTTTTTGTGTCTGTAGGCAGTGAGCCTCCTTGTTGGACAGTGAGTCCTATATGTAGGTAGTGAGCCTCTTTGTAATCAAATTTTCTATTTCTTTATATTGTGAATTAATCCTCATCCTGGTTTTTCCCTTATTGGGTTTTCCACGTAAATCTAGTGTTTCTTGTGTTGATATTGCTTTATGTTATTTGCATTTCATATTCATACTTAATAAAAAAATAAAGTGAATGTGAAGTTGATAATTTTTTGAGATTGGTGACAACTAATTCACCCCCCCTCTTAGTTGTCTTGTGCCTTTCAACAATGTGCACTATTCACGAACCCTAAAACTAATCAACCCTTACATCTTGCATGTAAGAGGTTCCCTATCCATTGGTGCAACCACCAAGGGATAAATAAATGTTTTTGGGAAAGATGGTGACTATCCCTTCCATTGTGAAGGAGAGTGTTGAGGTGGATACATTGTAGTTGATTATTTTATCTCATTTTAGATACTGAATAGGTTAATCTTAGACCTTTGACGGAAACACCTAGCAGTGGAGGTGGTCATCGAAGTTTCACTCAGGTAATACAAAGTATTTTTATTTTTATTTTTAAGAAATTGTATTTTGTAATTGAATAATGTTTAATGACTTGAAGGTTCTAGATAGTTTGTAAGTATTATTTTTACTTTTTAATTAATTTTATTTTAGGTTGCCATGTACTTCATAATCTATGAATTTCATTTGTTCATGTTGTTGACCTCCAAAAATATAGGCTAGTGGTGTTAATTAATTATCCACCTTCTATAGACCACTTTATTGTATGCCTCTTGGGACCTCCATTGAATAAACCTAATTGTTCTATGTGATTATGTTATTTGTACAACTCTTAATAAAAACTCATAATCAATTATCTAGGAAAAAAATGAATACCTAAGGCTAATTTGTATGATTTTTATCATTCATTGAATCCAATCCTATATGACATTGATCCACATACATGCTTCTGTAGAACATCTATTCATCATGAGACACATCAACTTCACTATCTTTATTAAATTCAACATTCACCCCTTTTAATAATGCTAAACTATCCTATATACATTAACTTTTACTTCTAACATGACTCTCCATTCCTTGATATAGTTTAATTTGATACATTTATTTACCTCATTATCCCAATGAACTTTATTTATCCTTTACAACAATACATTGTATTATACAGTGTTATATATATGATTATTTTATGGCTAAGTATTTCTCTAAACTCTTTCTTTACCCTTAGCCACTATTAAATGGTGAAGATACATTCTGAAGTTTTCATCCAATCAAAATATGGTGCATAGTATTTCATGTTTATGATCACATAGTTATACCCCAAAACATACACTACTTCTCACACTAAATATTACATAATACTATATTTCTCATAAATTTTAAGTTGTGATACTAAAATGGTATTCATATGAAAATCTATTAGGTTTAAAATATTTTAGTGTTTCTTTTTCTCTAGTAAACATCATCCTATACTAAACCAAATCACATTCTCAAGTAAGTATTCAATATGAAATGGTAAAATATTAACTCTAAGCTAGCCATGATACAATAAATCCTAATAAATCCCATTGTTATTTCATATTCGCTATAGTTATGGGATTCATAACTAGACTAAAACTAACACAATAGTCCAATAACCACCTATTAAAATATGAAGCAATATATAGCTCAATAAGTACTCAAATTTTTGTTGACTATGTCATACATTATAAGTCATGGCTTGCATCATCCTCAATACGGTCCACACTCATTCATTCAATTTAATAGGGGATGCATCCAATTGTTCACCTTACTGAAAATGGTCTCACTATCACTATTATAAATAAAGGATACAATGAAACATAGTTATTCATAATTTCATAAAAAATATGCATAGGGACCCACACACTATCAATGATTAAATTCATAAATATGGATGCACACATTATCAACAACTATGGGATTACAACAATTGTTAGTAAGAAGACACAAGTTGAAACCATTTTGACCAAAAACTAACTTGACCCCCTTACAAAATTTAGAAATCAATATTTATTTCTAAAATGTAGTCATAGGTTTCTAGTTTTGGTAATGGAATAATGTTGTTTTATTTTCAGATGAAGCAAGTAGACACTCCTTATATTGATAGGATAGTGGAGCATGGGGTCGCTTATCAGTAGTGAGCTCGATGCCTATGGCATAGGTATGAGGCGGATTAGTAAATTCCACATTATATTTGTTGTTTTAGTTGTCTATTATTGAAAAATAAAATGATTATTCATTTGTAGTTTAATTTATATTTGGATGGTTGCTACAAGACTTCAAAATTCTAGAGCATGAGCATGTCATTGTTGTGGATGAAGAGAGAGATCATTTGGTTGTGGTAAGTGATTATTTTGTTAAATATTTCATTTTATAATGTAATGTATATCTATTAATGTCTATACTTTTTATTGTAATAGGTGCAGCTCCATGAATCTTTAAACTAGAGGTCCAGTGAATGAATTTAAAGTAGACCACCATCACAAGCATCTCCATCCCCCCGATGATCAAAGGTCACTCATGATCTATTTCCTTCACCTGGAGGGAAATGACTATTTATTAGGGTCCTCTGTTGTATGCTTGTATGGCATTTTTGAACATATATTTTGTATTGCATATATGTGACATTGTATGCCCATATGACATTCTTGTAAGCCTTTATGGCTTTTTTGTATATATGTTATACTTATATTGACATATATTCATGTATGTCTATATGGCTATTTGGTTAATACATATCTTTTTTATTGATGGTTTCCATATTTGTATTATAAATGATTATTTAAATAAATGAATAATGATTTGATGTAACTATAAATAATTAATATTATTCGAATCCATTCTTACAAAAAAAATCCTATATTATTTCCTTACAATAAACGAAGTGCTTCAAAACATGCTAAGATGTTTATCTCTCAAGCATGTAATGAAAACATAAGGAAAAAGAGCTAATTAAGGATTATATTTTTAGATTTTGATAATAATATGTTGCCTCCATTATACAATGACAAGCTTCAATAGATACTTATAGATGGTTTACTTCAAATATTTAAAATCCAAGTGTATTCCATGCTTCATAACTTTTTTCTAGATTTATGTATTATTGTTTGTAAGCATTATCACACTTTATTGAATAATATTCTCTTACATCCATTCATTCCTAATATTTTGTTGTATTGATAAAATGAATACAATGAGGATGTCACACCCCGATTTTATAGCTACTATTGCATAGGGAAATTGATTGTAATGTTTGAATCTTTATGATGAATAAAACAATGATGTTCTTGTTGTCAATAATGGTATTCTATTTAAATGATGGTTTCGTTTGATTGTTACTTCTATTAATTAAAATCTTGATTAAATGTTGCATACAAATATGGAATAATGTTATTCTAACTTATGAGATATTCTTACCTTGTTATGAGCATATGACTGCCGATGTCATGTCATGGTGTGCAGGTATGAAGACTGTTCCTCCGGACAGAGGAGAGACATCATTCGGGGAGGAACTTGGTCGGGTAAACAGTAACGATTACCAATTGAGCATACACACACATTAGTATAGGGTCGAAGAAACCAAGTCAGTTATATTGGTCTAGATAAGTCATCCTTAGGCTTTAGGAGTTATATTTACTTCTTTATGCTTTGAAAATGATGATTACTCATTTGTCTGACTTACTGTGCTTTGACCTTGATATGGAAAATGTGAATGGATATATGTTAATAGGTCAAGTGAGTATGTGTATACATGTATATAATGTACATGTGTCCATATGTATATATATGTCAATACATATGTATGCTCGACAGATGGATGTGCCCATATGTACGTGTCGACATGGTATACATACATTTACGTGTACACTGCATATAGTGATATATATATATATATATATACATACCCACGTTACCTATTGCCTGTGAATAATGATGTTTATAATATTGACTAGAATTTACGTATAATCATATTTACACGAATACGTATGCATGTATATTGAAAGTATGATGACTGGCTCACAATATACATATGTAACAATTAATACATATAAGTGTAAATATTTAAATATGTAAATGTTTATATATTTAATAATATATACGTATATATTTATATTATAGTTTTAATAATATATACGTATATATTTATATTATAGTTTTACTTAAATATATATATGTATATATGTAAATATATTTAAATAGTAATATATATATATATATACATATATATTGGAGTAAATAAATCTATAATAAAAATATATAAATACATATATTAAATATATAAGAATATTTGAATTTAATATTATTACCTAAAGTGATTTAGGAAATCAATTTTATATTACCTTGGGTAATTTTGGAAATTGAATTTTAAAATACCTTGGTAAAATTATAAAACGATATTTACTTTGCATTATAAAGTCTTTATTAAAAACTTTATATTATTACTTTGAAAATAGTTGAACAAGTCAAATATGAAGTACCAAATACTTGATGTTTTAATTGAAACGCATCAAACTCATGAACACATTTTTAAATGGAAAATATTACATTTGAAGACTTTAAAAAGGAAATATTTGATTTTGAAATCAATATTAAATATTTTGAACTATGGGAAATCGAAATATTGAGAGAGTTAAATATTTGAGATATAAAATACTTCATAGTGTAAAATCGAAATATAATTTAAAAGGTAAAATCTGAAGGAAGCTTTTCCCGTGAAATGGCGGATGAAGGAAAAGCGCAGAAATGTAGGAAGAAAAAAAACTCAAACCCAACTGGAAAATGGGCGACGCAACAAGAGAAGGAATGAGTTGTAAGGAGTCTTACCTTGACCAATTCACAAAATGGCGAGTCATTACCTCATGGGCGCCTAAACATATAAGTTCCTGTAGGTGGCGTTTTTCCTTTTTGAGTTGAATTATTCATGATTTGTTGGCTCAAATAATGACGAATCACCTCCATTTTTTATGACTAAGGGTTTAGAAACCTGCTAGGACTTCTTTTGAGTATTTCTGGGCTATGTGTTGTCATTTAACATGCCTTCTTAAGTGGAAAATGGTTGCATTTCGGGCTTAGAAATATAGACGCCATGCCATTTATTTTCTACCACTTGTGCAATCCGAGTTTAGCTTTTTCTCTGAGTTTTTATTTCTAATTCGTTGAGCTGTTTGCATACTCTGTTTTGCTGAGTTGGAAAATACAATGACTTTACCAGCAATTTCCATAAACGGTGAATTTCCCAAATTAAGTTGAGAGTGATACTATTGTGAGTTTTGTGTTGAATAAGGAATTAGTGGAGAATACATTTTTAAGATTAGATTGATAGGGAGTTGTTATAGAGTGAGAAATCATTGAGATTCTTGGCAGCTTGAATTTAAAGAGGGATTAGAAGATCAATTTTTGAAAGGAGAAGTTTTTAAATACAGGCATGGATTTTCTTCATTTTGTAATTTCAATTTGAGAGCTATTTTCTATTATCTTGTGTTTGTTTGTTTTACTTAGTTTTTAAAGAATAGAACTATAAAGCAAAACATTTACTAGATAGGCATAAAAGAGGATTATGTGAAAATAACTTAAGGGAATAGTTCTTTTATCATAAAAAGGGAATTATGTGTAAAGAGCCTAAGGGATTAGCTTTACTTACCTTGCATTATAGGGAAATAATGGAAACGGATTTAAAAGAGAGGTTTTAAAATGCATTTAGAATGAAATTTGCATGTTATGTATTATCTCCATATGAGGAGAATATGATTGAAATAGATACTAAGTACTAGGATGGGTTTGAATGCATCATGAAAATATAAACAATCCACAACTTTAGTTAATAGGTTAACTCGATGAAGCTTGTGTAACTCCTAGGAATTTTGGTTTTCGGTATAGGAGAAGGATTTTATAGTTACATGTTATTCTATTCATTCCTAGTAGGATAGTATGGTTGTAGGATGTCTGGGGTGACGAATTCACCCATTGAAGGACAAAACCTATGCGTAGAGTAAGATAGCCCAAAGTCAAATTGGCCCTGAGTAGTGTTTATGATAGATGACCTTCATTCGAAGTACTGAATGAGAATACTTTGGCCAAAGTAGTGAAAGGTACGACTACCACATAGACGCGAGTTAGTTGAGACTACACTGTCAGTTCATTGTGATCCGAGTACTAGTTCGAGATTGTGAAATAGCAAGGTACTAGTTGTGTAGGACACAACACTATGCTCGGTTGGTAATCATTAAAGGATACCCTACCAATCTCTTCTTCGAAGGGAGGGCCATCTATCTAATGATAGGTGTGCGGGGGACCGCATTATAAGTCTGTGGTTGGCGGAAAAGCGCCCGAGTGATGTTTCTCCTCCACAGCAAGCGGCCGATGTACCAAGATTTGAAAGGACAGACTCCTGGACCTTCTTACTTCTATTTTTGCAAAAGCTTACGAGCTATGTATGTAACTGTATTACATTTGAACTCTTATTTATATTTGCAATGAAAATGAAATTCATGTGGAAACATATTGTAACTTGTACATATTTATCAATAAAGAAAGGAATTTTTTTATTGTATTGTCTTTGTTACTTGTTACCTTTACATGTTTAAAGTGAGAATTAGAAAATTTTAATTTACGCAAGGATTAGGTCGTTACAGAGGATGTGATGATTTTTATCATGATGTACCTTTACCTTTTTTAGTTTCTCACTAGTATTTTATGTGTGGCCTTTTTTATTAACTTTTTGATGGTGATCTTCACACTTATTTGACCTATATTTTTTGGTTAATTATTATCTTTCCTACACCACTATGTGTTTGTGGTTTTGTATTCTATATTTTTGGCATATAGTTATGGAATCAAGTTTTATTCAAGATAAAGTACAAAAAAACTACACTATGTTTTCAATAATTTTATTCAAGTATATTCAAGTATCCATCCTCTAGTTGATCAATCACTACTTCAAATTTATAGAGGTATTCTTCATGCCCACACTTCCCTTCATCTCAAAAAAATGTATTCCTATATTGACCAAAACGTTTATGATTACATTGAATTCAATCAATGAAGGAGACTAGTTCTTTGGTGTAGATAATTCAGTCATAAGAGTATAAAGACACCTACATTGACCAAAAATTGTAAAGTAGACTTATTATGTAGACACCCCAACAAGTTGGAATTGTCAGTTTACCCCCACGAGATGAAGAATGTAAACAATGTCTATTGAGAACTTTTTACTAAATGCAACTTACACTTTTTGGAACATCTAAAATATTACCACCACGATGGAATGACTTGGAAATATGAAAAAATGAGAGAGGATATTGTAGAGAGACCCTAAATGACCTTATACCTTTAAATGAAATGTTTCTAAGTGTCATTGTTTTTTAGTAACATCTTGTTAAAGTTCACCACTTTTTGGCACTTAGCACTCTTAAGAGAAAGCACCAGTACAATGTAGCCTGGAATGATCTGCCATAATGGGGTGTTAAATAGGATCTTACCTACCTTAAACCCACCCACCCTGACATGTTGGAACTATCAGTTTGGTCACACACAAAAAAAAAAAGGCTATCTTGTAAATTTCTTTTGAATGCAACTAACACTTTTTCCAACATCTGAAACATTGTTTCCATGGTGGAACAACTTAGATATATGAAAAACTGAGAGAGGTTATTGTAGAGGGAGGCTATGTGGCCTTATACATTTAGAAAATATTTCTAAGTTTCATGATTTTTTAGAAACAACTTGTCAAAGTTTTCCACTTTTTAGCACTTACAGATCTTAAGAGAAAGTGTTAGCATAATGTAGCTTGGATCAATCTGGCATGCTAGGGTGAAAAACAAGACCTTTCCTAGCATAATCCCACCCAACAAAATGTGTTGGAATTGTTGGTTTGGCCACATGACAAAAAAACAAAAAATAGGCTACCTTGCAACTTTCTTTTGAATGCAATCACCACTTTTTACAACATTTGAATTATTATCACCATGATGGAACGAATTGGATATATGAAAAACTAAGAGAGCTTATTGTAGAGGGACCCTACATGACTCTATACCTTTATATGAAATGTTTCTAACTTCCATGGTTTTTGAGAAATAACTTGTCAAAGTTTGCCACCTTTTGGCACTTAGGGCTCTTAAGAGAAAGCATTGGTACAATGTAGCTTGGATCGTGGGGTGTGAAACAAGACCTTCCCTAGCATAAAACCACCCAACTGGATGTGTTGGAACTATTGATTTGGGTGCTCGATGAACAAAAAAAAAATTATGCCTCTTGACAACTTTCTCTTCAATGCATTTAATATTTTTTGTAATGTGCAAAAACTTGTCACCAGAAAAATATGGATTTGGAGATATGAAAAATTGAGAGAGGTTATTGTAGAGGGACCCTACAAGACAATGTACCTTTAGAAAAAATGTTTCTAAGTGCCATGGTTTTTGAGAAATAGCTTGTCAAAATTTACCACTTTTTGGTACCTAGGTCTCTTAAGAGAAAACAACAATACAATGTAGCCTGGATCGATCTGACGTGTTGGGGTGTGTGAGTATGATCATAACCTAAGATAAGTCTACCGGATCCATATAGATTATAAGAAATACTTAACTAGTTAAGCTATAATCCTAATGAAATTCTTGAAAGCATGAAACCAAGAATCCATTAAACATAAACAATGAAGAAATGCATAGAGGAAACCTAGTTAAGTGCCTCAAACCTCATCCCATTGGGGGATTGGTGTTGCATTGATTTGGAATGTTGGCCCTTTCCCAATCCCTTAGATTGAAACAAGCTTGATTTGATAGATTGATGAGCGATAATGGAGATTTGAACAACAATTGATGAAAATTGCTCAAATGAATGCTAATGGATGAAAGTGTGGATGAATTTCAACAACATAACTTTTCTCAAATGATTATGGATCCATTTCTCATATAAATGAGGAGTATTTATAGGAGAAAATGGCCAATCAATGGATAGGATTGATTTGACCAATCAAGGGATGAGAAGCCATGAGATGTGAAGGCATGGATCAAGGATTCTCAATAATGGATGAGAATGCAAGTTGGCATGGATCAAAGAGTTAATCAATGGCTCTCATTGATTCAAAGAAGCACACTTCCTAAATTTTAGGAAGTTGTTAAGAAGTTTGTTAAGAAGAATATTCCATTTTTGGAGTTCAAATGGAGGAATATTCCAAGGAAATATTCCCTTGCAAGTGGATGGGTGAGGGAAATTAGCAATTCGATAATTAAAACAATGTTTTAATTGTGCAAGTTGAGTGAAATTATGATTCTCATTAAATAATTAATTTATTTAATGAAAGAAGGTCAAATGACATTTAATTCAATAATTAAGATTATTTAATTAAATGATAGGACATAAGCAATTTAATCAAATAACTCGCATTAACTAATTAAATAAGATGAAAATTAGTGTGAAATGGGGTGAATTAGCCAAATAATAGTGATTGTTTGATTAATAGGAGAAATTGATGCGTTTATTTAAACAACTATGATCATTCAATTAAATAGTCAAAAAGGAGGTGAATTTAAGATGAAACAATGTTAGTAATCAGATTCAAGTGTGCAATATCAGTCAAGATAGTTTTAAGTGTCTACATTTTCCCCTCTTTGAAGTGAGGTACCTATTACATTGGTTCAAAGACTCACACTTTTTAGATTAATGCTACTTCTCAGATCAATTTTTTTTTAAAATATTAATTTTTTCGGATGCCCCATTGTTGCCCTTGCAGAAGGAATTAAGTTAGTACCATGCCTCATTGTGAGATCAGGTGAAAATTTTAATTTGTGGGTCTAGATCAAGACAAAGGTTTAACATTGATTCAGGTGTAGAAATAGGTTTCGAGATGCGAAAACAAGCTCAAAAACATGAAAAATGCCTCAAAATATGCCCCATAGCTCAAAAATTGATGAAACGAGATTAGAATGCCATTTTCCCCTCAAATTAGGGAAAAAACCCTAGTTTTTAGGCTTGAATAGAGGTGGAGGGGTCATTTTCAAATCATTTGCAGTCATAGCCTTAGAGAGATTTTGCTATTTTTTCTCTAACACCTTGACAAAATGGAAAATCGAGAGCTCCCACAACACCTCGTAGACAAGGTATGAGAGTACTAATGGGCAACAGATGTAGGACCTCCGGTACGCAAAGTGAAAATTTTCCCGTTTTCAAGTTTTTAGGTCATTAAGGCTAGGTCAAAAGGGTCATACAATAGCATCACTATACAACGTCATTTTTGTCCCAATCGGTGGTGTTTTTTTCAAAGTGGTGACACTATTGAAAATAGCGTCGCTTTTGCTTAGGTAGGTTTAGCATTGCTTTTGAAAAGATGAAGCGCTTTTGCATAGGGTGTCACAATCAATTTTAAGGTTTAGAAAAACTATTGAAATATCATTGTGCTTTTGTAAGGAGCATCAATTTTTCTCTTTAGGTTTAGCATAGCTTTTGAAAAGTCAACACACTTTTGAAAATAGCATCACTTTTGACCTTTTGGTATAGCATCGCTTAGATAATTCCATTGCACTTTTCCAAATAGCGGTGCTTTTGTAATTTAGGGTTCAAAAACTTGAAATTTGATAAGTTATTTAGCAAATTTTGATGTGGTGCGCTTCATTTGTGTAGGAGATTGTTCGATTGATTCAATCGAAGGAGTGTCGACCTGGAATTTTGTCTCACATTCATGATTTTATTGACTAGTCAAGGATGTTTCTTGGAGAAATTAGGCTTAGGTTTGTGGCCCAAATGCTCGAGATCAGGGCACACCTTGCCATGATGTTAGTGTTGATTGAGTGATGGCATAGTGAGATGCCATCTTTCCACCTTCCTATTAGAGAAGCCACAGTCACCTTAGAGGATGTCTAGCGCATATTATGATTGTTGATTCATGGTGAGTAGGTTATTTATGATGTGGACACTGTGATGATTACCTACTATGACATAGATGGGGTAGATACCCTCTAGATAAAGATTGCACATATTGACATGTAGAACTACATAGGATGAGCACCAGAATTTACCTTGATTATTTGAGCTTTGATTTGTGGAGTGCTCGTGGAAAACCAGTGGGGTAGAGGTTTCAATATTGCCTGGGGGCTTTCTTGGACACGAATAATATTAGATATGACTCTCTTTATGTGGGGCCCCATGATCTTGGCATCACTATATCACGATATACATTAGGTCATCTACATGGATGGATGAAGCATAGGAGTTGGGGTTACATTGTTACACATCTAGGATTGGGAGCACATTGTTGTGCTTAGACCTATTATTAATTTGGCAGATAGATGTTGATGTAGATGATCCCATAGTATACCATTACAGAGCTATGATCACATTCCATCATACAAGTCCATCAGGCATTCCGTATTGGAGACGAGTTATTGATGATATGGAAATGTTTCATTGGAGACCATGGTTGCAAGTATCACCATGGTTTGATGAACATCAATAGCTATTTTTTGCCAGACAGGTTAGGTACATGTAGGGTTGTGAGCACATGATGATTGAGAGGTACCTTCCAGATCAAGTTGCTCAACAATTTGGGGAGATTCAAGATGTCGTCCCCTTGGAGTACCATGACATATTTGCACACACCACTAGAGAGATTGAGTGGGGCCTGCTGATTCCACCCCAGGTGGTAGTTGATGATTTTCATTAGCTTGTGCCCTAGCCATGTGTATACATTGGGGGACCATACGATGCTGATACTACACCCTCATATGATACGTGGTGGTTACAGTTTGCACTAGTTCGTCTAATAGGCCTAATAGTTGGACAAGTCCCTGGTAGGGGGACTGGATAGGGTAGGGGGCACTAGCAACCTCCTCAACAGTCTCCCTGAGATGGACAAGATTGACAGGGTCACAGAGATGGGCACTAACAACACCCATTGAGACCATCATCACCTCCACACCAATAGCAACCATTGAGACCACCATCACCACCATGCCAGCATTAACAACATTAGGCACAGGGTCCCGATCCTTGGGATGCACAGATTTTGGCACTTACTGCAAAGAGGGACCAACTTCATCAACAGGTCCAACATCTAATAGGGGAGCATGATACAACCCACATAGAGGTACAAAGGGTCATTGGTGAGTAGGATCAAGACTGACAGTAGGTCTAGTAGCTCACTATCTAGCTTGCTAAGGAGACTAGGTGGAGGCAACAATTGGAGGCTATTGCTATGCATACATAAGGCCAGGTCCCAACAATAATGTATGGATAGGTGATGATGGAGGCCTCTTATTACCACACTTTGTACCATAGGGTGGTGCCCCTAGAGTGACGATATCCAAACTTTTCTCACATGAGAAAAGTTGCACTGAGTACCTTGGTAGGACCCTCAATGAGACAGCCCTTAGGGAGCCACTAATAGGACCAGTCCCATCATGAGGACAAATAGAGCCAAGGCTAGCCTCACACTTTTGTAGACATTTTTGGATGTATGGCCCTGATTTTTGATGTGTATATACATTCATTGACTAATTTTTGATACCCTCTTGTATATCTATTTTTTATGACATTTACACATTGATTCTAACTTTGTATCATGACAGTCAGTTTTTTGAGATATATATGAGACGATCCGATTCGGTTATGATATGATGTTCTATGATTTGATGTGAAGTTTCATTTATTTCATGCGTTATGTTTATGTATGGATGTGCATGTTATGGATGGATGCAGATATTCATGTTATGGATGTGTTTCTTTATTTATGCATATAATACGATGTGATGTATGATCCATGATGCGATGTTTATATGATATGCAATGTATGATTTATGTTATGGATGCAATGCTATGGATGGTTTATTCTCTTTTTCAATATCTTTCTATATGACATGCTATGAGATGGATGCATTTCCTTTGTGTATCTCCCATATGATGATTCCATGTTTATGATATGTTGATGATTATGATATGATGAAGAAGGATGTATATATGTTGATGTTTTGTGGATGTAGGATGGATGCCTTATTATTTTTGCTGACTATCATGATACCATGTTAGCACAGAAAGAAGATAGAAGAATAAGATGAATGGATTAACCATTGATTTCAAGATTGATTCAGAAGTCCAACAAGTCTATGAGGCTTCGACACTTTATTAGATATGGTGACGAGATTGATGTTTTGCTTGTTTCAGGGATTGGGATACTTCATCATTTCATTCCTTATTTTTGATATAATACATAGACACGATGCATCAAGGTATCAATAACCAAGATGGCTTTGTATTGAGTGCAATGGACTTTGACTCTATAAATAGATAGGATAATCCTTGCTCACACCTTAGCATACAAAAACCTCGTTGGAATGTAGTTTAGAATTTTAGAACATTTCAGACCAAAGCATACACAATAGTCAACAATCTATTCAAAATGACCTCCCTACACACAACAAATCAAGTATTTTCCAAAGTTATTTTACAAGAATATCCCACAAGCACAACAAATGAAAGATAATGATTGATGCACTATTCCTTTCTCTCTAAATCATTTTGATAGACATCATTGAGAGGTCCTTAGAATGGGTCAATAAGATAAATCATAAGAAAAGATCCAAATGATCAAACAGTCAATGTTATTCATATCTATTGCCAAAGGTGTGTTTTGTTTAGGATAAATATCCAAATTGATTTCCAAAGATAATGCCCATTGTAGGAAAGATGTATCCTAGGACATGTTAGTGGATGTTGGCTAAGACTAATTGACGTTCGATATGTCGTTGATATAAGGTTTGATTGACATGTTTGATAATGATCAAGTGTTTGTTTTTTTTATGTTTAGGTTTACACTTCACGACTTGCTACACTTGTTTCCATTTTTTTTAACAAAGGTTGATGATGATGATTAGTTTATTATAGATGGAAATTTATTGCAAGGGAAGAAAAATAGGATGGGTGATTTTGGAATTTTTGGAATATTTCAATTTTTTTGGTATTTTTCAATGTTTTGAGGTTGTTTTTGGTCTTTTTGGGTATATTTGAATGTTTAGGTTTTCAGGTTATGTGAGGCTATTTAGGATTTTTGAATGTTTTCCAATGTTTTGGGTTTTCAAGTTTTCAAATGCTTTTGTGTTTTTTAGAGTTTTTACTAAGACCTAATAGGGATTGACCTACATCCTTAGGGGCTTATCAAATATTATCCTTTCCTATGTTATACACATAGGACCACGTAGTTCGACTAACTTTAACTAGTAACAGTTTATTGATGATATACGAACACTAGATGGATTTTTAGTTTATTATGACAGACTCCTAAAGACTGACCTAGTGTGTCAAGGGCACATCAATGATAGCCTTGCCTATGTTCAATCTCAGATGCAACATAGTTCGACAAGGTATGTTTTTTGTATTTTTGATGTTTTTGCAAGTGTTTTTGGATTTTGATGAGATTTTGAGAAAAATGATACCTAGATGGTGCAGGAGCACATTTGCATGATCATGTCTCCATTTTGGAAATTCATGAAAAATGGTCAAATTTTGTATTTTCACTTTGTAATAGGGTTAAATAAGTCATTTTAGGTCATTATGGGGTCACTTGATTCAAAAAGTGCAAAAAATGTAAGAAATACAAAAGTTTTCAACAAATATTGACAAAATTGCAAATTATGTAAAAGTTGCCTTAATAAGTTGAAGAGTCATGAACGATGGGAGGTAGTTAGGATTAGTTAGAAGATCAAGAGACATCTTGGAATGCCTATAAAAGGCAATTGTACATTTTTATTGGGTGTGGGTGGTTGAATTTTTTATTGGGAATAAAGAAAAGCATTGTTTTCTTTCATTTTACTTCAGAAATTCACTATTTCCAGCCCTTGTACAGATCTGTACAGGCTCAAGTGTGTAGCTAATGGTTTGTAAATGGTAATAGGCTCAACCAACTCCCATTTTCTTTTTGCCTCATGTAAATTGGTTTAGTTTTGTGCAAGATATTTGAAATTTGGTGCTGATAGGTAAAACCCAGATTAGGGTAAATAGAGCTATAAAAAATTGTGGTTCTCCCTTTGTATTTGGTGAAATCTCTTAAATTTCAGTGAGATTACTCTTCCATGCATGAAATTTCATATTATGGATTTTTTGGATCAAAAAGATAAGATTGGTGTGTGATAAATTAAGATTTATGACTACTATAGTCTGAGAAAATAGTGAATTAAGGGATAGTCAAGTCAAGCAGACCTAGGGTTTGTCAAAATACACATGATAAAGGGATTTTAATTATTAAATAAGTTTATTCAGGTCTGAATAAATGTGTTTAAAGAATTGGAACAAAATATTTGTGTTTGGAGATAATAAAACCAATAAGCCCTGTTTGTGTTGAGACCAAAATAGGCCTAATTTATAGCTATATAGTCTTGATTTGTTCATTTATTTTCAAAGTAACATATGTTGTATTTTATATATGTTAATAAAAAATTTAATGGCTACTCTCAATGCTAATCACAATTAGAAGATATGGTATGGATAGAAAATTGTGTATGATAGTTCCTTTGTAGGCCTAATAGCATTGAATTCAGTCAATGAATGAAGTATGTTCCAAATGAATGGTTCGTGTTTTTTTGGGGTCTGAGAAGAGTTTGAATATGTTGTTCTAGCTTAATTGAAGATTCCAAAAGTATTGTGTTGGTAGTTTGTGACTTGAAATGATAAGTTGGGGTTGTGGTTGTGAAGGGCAATTGTTGCACATTTAAGGACAGTCATGAAGTAATGGTGAAAATATGAATGGGAAGTCAATGTAATTGTTTGTTTTTGGTTAAGTTGATATTACTAAAGTGTTTTGAAGGTCATTGAATGATATTGGGAACTCTGAATTCAAATTTGAGTGTTTGATTTAAGTCTTGTGAAGAAAAATGTGAACTAGTGACGAGTAATCAAACAAGAATGTTTTGAGTTTTGTCAAAAGAGAATGAGATAGGTGGTTTTATTCCTTTGTAATGCATCACTAGATCATGATGTCGATATCATGTTATGAGATACAAGACATGGATCAAGAGTTATTTGAAAACCAGAGTGTAAGAACCTATCCCCAGTGTCTAGCAATGTTTCATAGTTCAATGGACAAACCAAGATAGGTAATGTATATGCAAAGAGTTCAACAGAGTTTTATCATGCTAGCTATGGGCTATGGGGTTTCATGAGACAAAATGGTAAAGATCCTATCAAAATATTGCCATGAGTAGAGTTGAATTATACACCGAACCTTTGTCAAGATCAAGATAAACTGGAATATCCGGATAAAGATGGATTCAGATGGATAGAGGTAACATTAATTATGCTTGATTTTGGAAGACATGAATTATGCTTGATCCTGAAAGATAGTCTCTGTAATATTAACAACCATCTGAAACAGGCTTTCTTAGCCTCAATTTCTTTGCACTAGTTTATCTAAAATATTTTTTGACACTAATTTTTATTAAGGTTCATTCCCCATATCTTATTAGCATATTATGTTATTTCTACTTGTTCTGTTAGCATGCAATATATTTATTTTTATTTTTTCTTCATTAAAGTGTTTCCATCTTACCATTGAAATTCCTTAAATTGCATATTGTCAAGTTTGGTTTCTATAGGAAATTGAAAATGGTTGCAGGCTTCTCTTAGGACAGTATATGTCCTCCAATTACTTTGTGGGATATTGAATTCTGAACTCAAATCATTCCAATCTTTTAGCTTTCCATCTTTCATAATCGCATTAAATATTTTGATTCCCTTTTGGGCCCAACACTTGGTTGAGCAGTCTTGGATTAAGGCTAGGGCTTATCATTATGTTTTAGATTCCACCAGATTGACCTATTGGCTAAGATGGTCCTATTATCACTCTTGATGAAGTGAAAATTAGTTAGGTTCTTTTTCACCACTTCCCATGCCTTCCATATAGTCCTGAAAACATTAGAGCCTGCAAGTGTCATAGGTCTCTCTCTATTGAGGATATAACTGAATGGCAGAAGTTTCCATGACTTTGCTTACTTGGGAACAACATTTAGAATGTTTTTCCAAATGAGTACTTTTCATGGCTCCTCCCCTTCTAGGGAACCAATCACCCATTTAGGTGCTAGGAAAATTCCTTGTAGCCTCAGTTCTTTTAGACCCAATCCCCCTCTTTTCTTAGCAATGGTGCACCACTCCCACTTAATAGAGTGTCTCTTCCTTTTTCCTTTCCCATCTGCCCATAACAAGTTCCTTATCCTTTTATGGATGTCATTAATCTTATAGGAACTAAAGAACTAGACAAAGGAAAAATATATGCTATAAAAAGATGGAATTTTTTGACACACCTATAGTCTACTAGCCAAGGAGAGGAACTATCTATTCCATTTTTCTATCTTCCTTTCAATATTGTCCCTTATCCAAAGCAACATTTTTTTTAGATTTGGATCAAATACAAAGGGAATTCCTAAATACCTCACCAACTTCTAAGGACCCCCCCATTGGAGGTCAAATCTCTCCAACTAGTCCGATGGGACATCTTTCCATCCTAGCAAGCAAGATTTAGTGAGGGAAATTTTTTCCCCAGAAGCACGACAAAAGATATCTAGCTTTCCCATGAGGTTTTCTGTGTTTTCTTCCTCTAACCTCAAAAGGATTGAGGTGTCATTAGCAAATTGCACGTTGATAAGCTCATTATTATCAAGCAAGGTGATGTCTTTAACTCTTGGAGATGAGGAACAATCCCTTAATACATAGTGCAATGCATCAAAAGCAATAACAAAGAGTGCAAGGGCAAGGGGACACCCTTGGATTATAGACCTTTCAAGAGATAAATCTTTAGCGAGGATTCCATTTACATAAACCTGTGTTGCAACATCTTGAAAGAGGGTTTTAACCATGTGGCAAAATGATTTGGGAATCCAAAAGCCTCCAATATCATCAAAACAAAATCCCATTCAATCCTATCATATGCCTTTTCAATATCAAGGAGAAGAATTGCAGCTTCTTGCTCTGTCTGCTTTACCCATTCCATGGCTTCCCAGCTAGGGATGAGGTTCTCTAAGATATATATCCCCTTAATAAAGGTTGTTTGGGTAGATTTTATAATGGAGGGTAAGACATCAACCAACCTTCCTACTAATAATTTTTTCAAGACCTTATATGACACATTAAGGAGATTGATAGGTCTCCAATTTTTGACTAAGGATCTATCACCCTCCTTTGGGATCAACTTAATGATTCCTTTATTAATACTTCTTCCCAAGGAGCCTCTATCAATGGCTTCATTGTAAACTGAGTAAAGTTCATCACATATCCACTCTATGAAGGTCATATAAAATTTAGTTGGGAGGCCATCTACCCCTAGTGATTTGTCATCTTTTAATGATAGAATGGCTTTCCTTATTTCATCCTTAGTAATCTCTTTTCCAAGATCTGTTGCCACATCCTCATTGATTCTTCTGGGAATAATTTGCTTTATAAATTCCTTAGACTTTCAACTAGCCTCACTACCATCTTTTGAGGTAAAGAGGCTCTTGTAAAACTGAAGGAATTGCCTCCTTATATCCTCTTGGTTAACCAAGGAAGAGCCATCAACTCAAATCTGGTCAATTTATTCCCTTCCCTTTTTCTCCTTGATATATCCAAAGAAAATTTAGAACCCTTGTCACCATTTTCCAACCAATTCATTTTGGCCCTGTCCCTTAGGCATTTGATCTTGATGGCCTATGGTCTCCTTAGACTATTTTTTTCCATGACTAACCTATTGGTTAGATTATCATTTGTAGGGCTTGGATGAGGTTCGGTTTCAACTTGGAGAAATTCATATTACAAGAGAGTCTCCTTCCTTCTTCTATCTTTGGATCTTTTCTTTCCAATGGTTTGAAACAAGATTCTCCATCCTTTTACATTTATTTCCCATCTATATATAGGAGACAAGCTTCAATACATCCATTTATTTATTAGTCTTAAGGACTCTATGGAATTCTTGCAGTCCTTATCTTTCAACAGGTTAGTGTTGAGGCAAAACCCCTCACCTTTACTAGCCACTCTTGCCAAACCCCCCTTAAGGAAAAATTTATCCCTTATAGGGTGATGATCTGATAGGGAGTAAGGAGTTACCTCCACCTTGCATCCTCCCTTCACTGAGATCACCAAGAAGAAGGAATTACTCGTGTAAAACCTATCGAGTTTGCAGTATATCCTCTTCCCCCCTTGTGCATTGCACCAAGTATACCAGATATCATTACAATCCTTCTTTTTCCCCTCAATGGGATCTTCAATTCTTAGTTTAGACTTCATTCTTAGCTAGTAAAACCTCTCATTGCCTTTCCAGTCTTGGTCAAAGCCACCCCACTTGTCTTCCCCTCTTTCCACAAAATTAAAGTCCCCCCTAATGATCTAGGGGATTTCTTGCATACTGTATAACCGGTTTCACAGGTGGATCCATTCCTTGTAATAATTGGGGGCATAAATAGAGCATATGCCAAAACAAATCTCTTTTTTTCTAATGATGAACCATACTGCTCAATTACAAGGAGAGGCCCCATAACCTGTTACAAATTGTGCCCATTCTTGTGCCAGGAGGATAACATCCCCACCTTTTCCCCTTTGATATTTGGTGACAAACTGGGAGGCCTCTTTCTAGATCACTTTCAAAAGGTAAAGCTAATGGATTTAACTTCTTGGAGGAGAGAAAAATATTTTTCTTTCTTTTGTGTTAAGAATCTCCTTACTACATGTTTTCTATTTGGGGACTCTAATCCCCTTACATTCCAATAAATGTAGTTGAGATTCATTAGGCTTGGTCTTTAGGGGGGCTCCTTATCACTTTTGAAATTATCAAAGTATTTAGGGAGTCTATTTTCTATTTTAATCCTCTTTGTAGTGGTTACTAGAATTACCCCACTATTCTTTTTCCTTTTTTCTTTTGTCAAGTGATTGGGTTATTTCCCCATAGTGAGTTTACTGTTATCTAGAACATTCTTCCTATATTTTCAGGTCTTCTTTAATATTATCTCCATGGGACCTCCTCCCCTTCAGTGGTATCCTTAGTAGACAAATCACCTTTGTCATTTGTAGATTCCATGTTGTACTGAGAGGCTAACCCATCAGAGTATGTCACTCCAAGAATGCTAAGAGGAGCCACCTCTTGCTTGGGGACATAAATTTCACCTACCCTCTCATTACCATTCATCAAGTAAATAGTGTTGAGAGGAGAAGATGTCTTTGGCCCCCCTTCAATCACATCCAATTCTCCATTAGGGGTTTGGGGGCCAGGTTTCTACCCTTCAAATTCATTTACCATTCTTTTAACATGTGATGAGGCATCCATTTTATTTATCAGAGTACCAATATTAGATTGATTATCACCAAATTGGTTTAAATCATTTCCTTGTTTAAAGCATTTTGAATTGAAGGTAAATAATTCTTTTATTGGTTTCTCTTTATTCTTCATTGGTCTATTAGCTTGTTTAATTTTTAGTAGATCTAATTGTTGAGAATTCATTTTACCATTATTTGTGATTTCTTTTTCCTCCTTAGGTCGGGGAGAACAATTAACCCCTGACACTTTGTTACGGGTGTCTTGCCTCATCCCTCCACCTCCAAGTTTTAACCCGGGTGGGAGTTATTAATTTCTTGCATAGGGTTTCCATATGATTGGAAATCTGAGCTGATTCACTATTTCCTTCATCTTGCATCATGGAAAACATTAAGAGACCCCCCTCGGTGAAGGTGTAAAATCCTGACAAATCTTGTATATTTCCCGATAAAAATATTAATTTTAGTGGCAATTTTTTTCATTTTTCGAGAAAAAAAAATCTCATTTGGAAAATATTTTCTAATCGGTAGAAGTTTGTGGAAAATCTTGGCGAATTGCAAATTTTTTTAAACCAATAAAATATTTTCATTGGAGATTAAAATCTATTTTCAAACCTAGAAAATATTTCCATTCGCGAATTAAACCTGTTTTCAAAACAGAAAAAAACAATTTTGTTGGTGATTAAAACTTTTTCTCAAACCAAAAAAATATATCCATTGGAAAATTAAACCTATTTTCAAACTCATAAGAAAAAAGCATTGGCGAATCAATATAACTGCGACCATTCGATGCATTTTTGATGGATGGTTGTAGTTGCTTTACGAAAGTAAATCTCTGAAGCACTAGATTTTTGAATTGAATCCTTTGGAATAACACTAGAACTATTAGATGTGGACACGTGGCGAGATCAAGGCTCATCGCTCATCATAGTAATGAACCCGATGGGTTGAAGGATTTTGGTGATGAATCATGAGTGATAGAAGAACTTAAGTGGCAGAATTATGCATGTGCATAAAGTTTTTTTTAAAATAGGGACCGTTCAATGAATTTTTGATGGACGGCTATAGTTGCATTCTGAAAGTAAATCTTTGAAGCACTAGACTTGTGAATTGAAACCTCCAGAATAACACTAGAACCGTTAGATTTTCATAAATCAATGGTTGAGATTTTATTAATTATTTAGGTTTGTTTGTCGTCATGCTCTTGTTTACCATTTAATATTGCCTAAGTCGGACCAAAATATTTTATGAAAAAGCCTTAAATCTTAAGTATTTAATCCTGAGGGTCAAGTCTCATCAACCTAGCACTTGTTTTTAAGGATTCAAGTGTTGAAATAAATGTTAATTGTCATATCAATGATAGTGGTGAATTTAAAAATTATAAGTGTGATGTCATACTCATTGTGTTCGTGCTAACTTCTATATATACTTCACCAACTTGATGTTCTTCATATCATTTATAATATATTTGGATTTGATTTATTTCTTCTCTATTCTCAATTTAACTGAGATATTATGGAGTCTTCATGGCGTGTAATGCTACCCAAATTTTTTTGGGAGAAAATAAGGGATGATGCATATGACAGATGAAAGTTGGGTATGGTTTTTACAATTCCTTGTGTGCAGGTTGAGGATGCTATAAGAATAATTGTGGGTAGGGAATGGCTTCATAACAACCCTCGTGCTCTATATTCTAAGGTAGCTTCAACTTTCTTGTCCAATTGCATGGAAATTTTGCTTGATAAAGATTTGGTGAATACATTGGCAATATGTTTTGCAGCCTTTCATTTACTCTATTTCTTTGTTGGAGTTGGCATTGGAGCATTACAATTTTGAAATTGGGTTAGCGCCTATTGGTGGAATCTTTAGGAAAGTGGAATTGCATGCTTCTACAATGTAGGCTCTTTCCCTGGTTAATATGAGATGGAGTTTGCTATGTGATACGAAAACTGAATCATTAGAGAGTCTAGAGTTTTGGAGGAAGGTTTTAGGTGATTCACTTTTCTTCTCTGTTGTTAGTTTGTTATATTCGATTCACGTTCTACTCAAACACCCGGTTGATGGCCTTAGCTAATGTTACAAAAAAAAATAGTAATGAATTGTGTGATGTGTCACATGTCTATATTTTATTGTACAACATAATAGTTCTTGTAATATGTACTTTGTGATTGGTTTTTTGTCACAATTAATAGATTTTTTCCTTTTGGCCATGCTGGTTATGTACTATGTACCTCAATCTTTAGCAATTAAATTAAAATAATTTTCGTGGCTCCATTCTTGTAAATCCTTTTTGCTTTGGTCAATATAAAAATGTGGCTTTTAAAACTAATAGTAATTATCAACATACAGTTATGATCATAAGTGAGCAAAATTTATTGTGACTTATTAGTGGTCATTGATAATGATTAAGGTAAAATGACAAATTTAATTCTCTTTTCAATGTGTCGAATTACTCTACCTTTCATTTATTCTATTGAAATTCTCAATCTTTTTAAAGAAAGTTTGGTTGTGGTATTGTGGGCGGCGATACAGATTAATGCCATATGAATAGCCAAAGTGATTGATTGGATAGCTTTATATTGAAAACTGCATGATGTACTATAGAATTGTAGATGATGATGTCAATAATCCAATGATTTAGTGAAACAAGATTTGTAATGATTTCATATCGTTTGAGTGGCACTGGTGATTTTGAAAATTGACAGCTTGTCAGTTTGAGGTATAGTTTGCATGTAGCCAGGCTGTCAAAGTCCATACATCAATCAAATTAAACATTTAAATTGTAAATGTTAGGCTTAAGTTACACAAACTGATTAAGTTGGTTTTTTGGTTTGTGTGAATCATAATTATGACTATACCCAACCTCACATGTGACACGTGTGAAGTGTACACAGGGGTCAGGCTGGTAGTGGCACTATTGGTGACACTTTTGGCCCATAAATAAGGATAGTGAGCACAACTGATATCATTCGTTGAATTGTCATAAGGGTTTTCATTTTTTAGGGTTAATAACTTAATAAGGATTTAGGAAGAAGATGATGCGGTATTATTGGGGATACTCTAAATTCTCCTACCTCCAGTCATGTAGTTACAGAGTAAAAGACCAATTTCCTTCAAGTTCAAAATGGGTGGAATTGGAAAGAAGTTGATTTCGTTCACTTGACTTCTTAGACAGGTTTTGAACTAGGATGAGGAGCTCTGATGGAGATAAGTGTTATCCTAGTGCATGGAAGCTGCAAGTAGAAGATGGGAGAAATTTTACTACCCCTCATCGTCTGCATGATTCTGATTCTCAAAGGGGATAATTAAATTTTGTATCTTCACAACTCCTGATTCCCCAACATGTTTGGCCAGGCAAGTCCCATGAATTTATTTTCAGAGAGCATCTTCTGCATGGGAGCAATTTTACAACCCCTCATATTCTGCATGAGTCTAGTTCTGAAAGGGGATAAGTACATTTTGTATCTTCATAGCTCCCATTTCCCCAGTCTGATTGGCCCCCCTTTCCCCATGCATTTATTTTCAAATCCCATGGCTAACCCGTCAAGTCCCATGTGTTTATTTTCAAAGTGCATGGTTGACCCGACAAGTCCCATTTATTTTCAGAGAAACATGTATTACATTTATGATTTCACTAGTGGTCCAATAGAGGCTTGGCGCTTGCGCTTACATTTGTATTTCTACCATGTAATAATGTGACATTGTAATTCAGTTGTAATAAAATAAATGGTTGTGCTATTAATGTGACATTGTAATTCATTTTATTAAGTCCTTTGCAAGTTAAGTGCTATTAATGGTTGTACTATTAAATTATTAATGTGGCATTGTAATTCATTTTATTAAGGCCTTTGCAACGTTAAGTTACCAGCCCCTTGTCCTTGATGTCAATCTTAGCACATTAAATTTTAAACAAACTTTAAAACACATGTTTATTATTTATATCATAAATTACTCAACCATTCAATGAACATTTGATGTATGGTTGTAGTTGCATTCCAGAATGAAATGCACAAAGTACTAGGCTTGTGAACTTAAACCTTCGGAGTCACCCTATAACCATTAGATTAACAAAGATCAATGGTTTAGAATTTGTTGTCAATGCAAGAGTAAATCATAAATGGCTTGTTTTAAATGTCGTCAGCAATGTACTAATTGTGTATTGTGTAGTTCAGAAGTAACACATAGATGTTTTGGTTACATTCACTTTAATGTTCGAAAAAACAACACTTTCTATTGATAAGTGATTTTATTTTGAAGTTAGAGGGTCAACACATGGGGAGATTTCAGTCTTTAGTTTGATCATTGCAATGCACCACCCTGTTTTGGGTTCCACAGTTCCACTTCCAACAAAGCCATTCCATTAACCCAGTTTCAAGAATCAAAATTCAGGTAAGTTAAATAATTCCCGCAGCTACGTTTCATCATTTGACGTTTCTTAAAATCTTATTTTGTCAAACTCTGAAGTTTAGGTTTAGGGTTAAGAGGCTTAAGAATTAAGAAAATTTAAGGACTAATAGGGAATTCATAATTTCACATTGTATCAATATGTCTACCACCAATACCACTAGAGCAATGTCGGATAAAAAAATACATTATGAAAAATTGCTTAAAACCCCAGGTTTCACTAATGTATACCATGATATTTATGATCTTGAAACCTATGGTAGGCGTACCTCAAAACTTATATTTTTATCTTAGAATAAGGTTGCAAAGAAAATGCAAGTTAATAGTATCAATGCACCATGGGTAACTGGATTAGGGCACATAATGTTACATGAGGTTTTCCCTTGCCCAGAATTTATCATGGTTTGTGCCCTAAATTATGATGATAAAAAAAGAGCAATTGTTAATAAAGATAGGAAAGAAGAATTGTTATCCATTAATGCAAAAGAACTTGGAAATGTGTTTGGGTTTACAACCAAAGAATTTGGAAATGTCCACAGGCACATTGACCTAGAAAAGCTTGCTAGTGATTATGAAGCAGTGGATGAAATGGAGAAAAATTATTTCTTAAATATAATAGTTCAAGATAGAAACAAATTGAAAGGTGATCATAATCCCCCTTATGATTTGGATATTTTTAAACCATGGGTTCAAGATACTATTTTCATGTTAGCATTTTTCCTCAGAATGGATAGCAATTTGGAAGTGGGTGCAAGCCTCCGTGAAATGGTATATAATATCCATTATGGTGTTCCACATGTCAAATATAATTTTACTGGGCACATTTTAGAATCCATGTATAAACAATTTTTAATGATTAAAGGAGGTTCCACCAAGACATTTAGGTTCACAACCTACTTGTGCTATCTTTTTCTATTCAAATTTAGAGGAATGTTTCAGACCAACAAGCTTCAAATTCAGCCCTATAGTAATGTTGAGGAAAAGAAAATGGCTCCAGTATATGAATGGACCACTGTGATAAGGATGCATGATTCTCAAAGGAACTACAGTCATTTTGTAGACTAATTTTTGGATCCATTGCATCAAGCAATTACAAATACTCCAATGCCTAGATTGCCTATGTCATGTAGAAACTGCATTCAACTAGGAAAAAAAATACAATTGGCTGATTGATACTTAATGGAAGAATATATTGTGCTAAGATTTTATGGATCAATAGTACAACCGTACAAACTTCCAATACATGTGACAAAAAGGGTTTTTGCTTTGGAATATGTAAGGAAGATGCAGAGTACTAATGAACTACACTTTACTGGTCAGCAAAAGAAGACCTTATTTCCTTCTTTACCTTTTTCATGTGGAGGGATCACATTCGAGAGAAAAGCATTTAGTGTGGCACATAATCTTTTGAATTTTTTTAATTTTGTTTCTATTTGTCACTAGTAGTATGATCCATGTGACACCATTAAATCAATTATTGTGCTCAATAATAATTTTGCAAGTAGAATTCAACATCGAAGTAAACCCTTGCTTGAAAACTTGAGAAACAAGGATTCTTGGGATGAGGTCAAAATAGCAATGGAGAAAAGTGTTGTTGAGAATGGTATTTATTTTGAACAATTGTTAGCAAAAATTATGGCATTGCATTGAAAGACAATTAGGAGGTACAAAATTTTTTATGAAAAAAGTCATAAACCATCTAGTAGAGTAAAAATTCCAGATTCTCTAGAGAAGGAAGTTACAAAAAAAAATTGGCCATGATAAAAAATTACTGCCTTTTGGTCTATAAGGAAGGAGCTAGGTGATCCAAGAGCTCTTGTAGAGTATGGAGATAACAAAGAAGATCATGAGTTTAGAAAATTGTGGAATATAGAGCATCTGGATGAACAAGAAGATAAAGAAAGTTATGATGAATCTAATGATGATAGGGAAGAAGAAAGCCATGTCAATTTCAAACTTGGTTTAAGTGAGGCCACAAAAGAAGCATTTACTACAGGAGCAGCCATAGCTAAAAAATGGGTTATGAAGGTGGTTCTTTGGGGTCCCAAAGACAAGGCCCTTGGAAGGTAATAGATGTAGACCATTGAAAACTAGTTGATAAATTTGGCCTTGGGATTGGAGGTGAAAAAGTAGACCTAGGGCATACAAGTCAATTTTTTAGATCTTCAAATCCTCATCCTCATGGTTAGAGACAATCACAACTAGGACATGCCCATGGTGGAGAGCTTAGTGCAATTGGAACTGCCTCTAGTGGTGATGGTATGGGTAGTAGTACTAGTAGTGGTCAACATGTGCTACAAAAGAAAATTACACACTAGAGGACAACAATACAATATACCATAGAAACACTAGGTGATCAAGGTATACAAAGGAGGCAAAGGATTTTGATAGGTCCAAGTCACACTACCAGTGGATCCACCACAAGGGAGTTATTTCCAGACACTCCCCCACTGCTAGTTAGTCTAGCTGTGACATCATTAGCAACTGCAAGTACTCCTATTCCTTCACCATTCAAGCATTCCATTGTTCCTGAGTCCCTAGGTTTTGATTACATTGAAGAGTTTAAAAAGAAATCAGACATGAATAAAAAAGAAAAGAAGCAGTTGGTGGAGAGTGCATCTGGTATAACTTTCAAATCCTACAACAACCATGGTATTACCCACATTTTACACAAATAAAGAAATCATTGAGTACACAATTCTTGTTCCCATAGTTCAAAACAAACCAGCAAATCAGATGGCTCCATCTGAATTCTAGGTGAACAATATTCAATTGGATTTTTTTGGACTCAAAAATACTGACAAAATTAATGTATCAAAGAAGAACAATGAATTGGTGTACACATCATTGCAAAAGCAAGATAGAGAGAAAAAAAGGTCGCAAAGTCAAATTGAAAATTTATAGGTAGACCTAGCAAATGAGAAAGCAAAGAGGAAAGCAACAGACAACAAGAGCAATGAATTAGAAAAAAGAATAAAAAAATCTGTCTCTACATCAACAAGCAAAGAGGATAAGCAGAATGAGACTGCAGTGAATGAACTGAAGCAAAGGCTAGATGAGAGCAACAAGAATTATAATGGGGAAAAATCCACTTCAAAAAAATTAAGACTAAGCATTGCAAATGGAAATGCACAGTGGGAACAAAAATTGGAGAGAAAAAGCAATGAAAGATTGAAGGCAGAGCTGATGGAAGCAAAAAATGAAATTAAGTCTTGTCAAAATAAGTTATCTTCATTTTGTAAAGAAACAATGAGGCATATGAAACAAAAGATCTTGGATGAAATAATGCATAGGATTGATCATTTGTATGACATGTTTCAATTGATTGATGCTATCAGACAACATCATAAGAAGCTCAACAAATATTTAGTGGACAACAATAATATGTTGGCATTAGAGAAATATACAAATCAAATTCAACAAGCAGTCTACAAAGCTAGTGACAATGTTTTGAAATCAAAAGGGATTACTAATCAACTTTCTACATCAATGACGTTGTCATCTATCGTTGGAAAGTGTTTGAGAATGCGTGAAACAAAGGAATATTTGCATTTGGATGCAGACAAGATGAAGAAGGTGGATGAAAAGGTAAGGAACTTCATAGAGCTTGGTTTTCCAAAGGCTTTTGACACAAATGAGCAATTTGTTGGAAAGAATGATTTCAGAAAGAAGATGGAGGATGCAAGGAAGATTGATTTGGGACAGTTTCCTCAGAACCCAGATGTGGTGAACTATTTGGATTCCATCAAACCATTGCTAACCTTGAATGCAAAATTGACTGAAGAATCCAAGATAGATTCCAATTTAAATCATGAATTGTTAACAAATCTTCAAGTCAAACAACATCAGTTAGAACAAATGACAATTCCACCACCTGAACAGTGGAAGTTGCTAGAAAAGGTGTTGCAGTGATTTGATTTTTGATAATATGTGTTTCCAAGTTCAAACTCAGCTCTGTGTAGAGTTTTCTTTGAGAAAGATTTTGCATGGTCAATTCCTCTATGTATTCCTTCATGTGATAATCAATGAAAAAGCTCAAATTCATACTTTAGTAATGTGTTGATGTTCAATTATCTGTATTATTTATTTTATCATTTGAAGAAAAAGTTTGGTGATTTTAATCGCTAAGTACATGTACAAGTTTTACTTTTAACACAATGAAAATACGAATTGTAAGGTGATTTTAATTCCAGGCATCCATAATCTTAGTGAAATTGCATTACAATTCACACATCAATACTCAATATCCATGACTACTTATCAGATCCACTAAACATTTATATGAATTCATGCTTTAATCAAGGTACTTTAACTGGTTCATTAAACCAGAGCCAAAATTAAAACATACATCAATGCATAATGACAAAGAAGATTAATGAAAGATCATTGATTAGATTTCATTAATAATTCATGTAAAATGTTACAGCTGGAGAGACGATAGACTCAAAATAAAGGAGAAAAACAAGCTTAGTCGCTAGTCCTCTGAGCTTTATAACCTTGTCACAGAGTTCTAAATTTTCATAACTTCCTAATTCCCCGACTTGGTTCACTTTGTTGAGTAACTGAGTTGCAAGTCTTTGTTGGTCATCTTTGTAGTCAGTGGAGGATGAAAGAGTTATTTCAATATAGAAAGACAATGGTGAAGTTCATGCATACATAACTTTTGAGTTACGGTGTGTGGATTTATTTTTCTTTTGTTGAGTATTTTTTCAGTGGATTATCTATTATTGGAATTGGAATGATAGATTTTTGGTTAGCTTCAATGTTGTGGTCACTATCACTCAAAGTCGTGGTTTTGGTGCTTTTCCTAACCTTAGTTGCTAGTCTTTAGAGTTTTATAACCTTGTCATGTAGTTCTAAATTTTCATAACTTCTTGATTCCTGACTTGGTTCACTTTGTTGAGTTGCAAGTCTTTCTTGATCATCTTTGTAGTCGGTGGGTTAGAGGTTTCAAAAACTTTGAAACTTCAGACTTTGGTTCTAAGGTTCCAAGTTTCACCGACGATGCGACATTATGGACTTATCTTGTCTTTCAAAGGTGTCATCATCTTGATCTGACATCTCATTGAATGCTATATACGGACTAACCTTGAGTTGTCTTTTCAAGAATTTGTCTTTCTTGGTCATCTTTGTAGTCATTGGGTTGGAGGTTTCAAAAACTTTGAAACTTCAGACTTTGGTTCTAAGGTTCCAAGTTTCAGTGACCACACGACATTATGGACTTATCTTTCCTTTCAAAGGTGCCATCATCTGAAATTCATTGAATGTTATGTACAGACTAACCTTGAGTTGTCTTTTCAGGAATTTCAAAAAGCATGTAGGTTTAAAGGCTATCTTTTCAAGGAATGAAATTGAATGTCACATTTAATGCACATCCTATGAAAAATAATGGCATAAGTGGGTGGAAAAGTTTTACTTAGAAATTTAGTCTACATTTTCATTATTTTCCAAGGCTAGTACTTCTCAAGTGCAAACATTCTATCTCCACGAATTTTCACTCATGTAGAGTGGAATTCAAAACGAATGGTATGGCATTAAACACATCTTGTTGATGACATAACTTGAGGTGGAAAAACTTTTGCTAATTTTTCCAGCTATTGCGCTACATTTCCTTCTTCTACAATCTACTCTTCTAGGTGTTTATGTGTTGTGAGTTCATGTAGTCCGGAATTGGAAATCGTTGGCTTGGCGTAAGGGATACAAAGCTCAGAACTTTTAAGTTAGAAGAATTTTGGGCGCACCTGGAGAGTGACGAGAAGTCTAAGCTGGATATAAAAATGTTAGAAAGCAGGCTAGCTCACATTGGAGGGTTTCCAGAATTTGTGTTGAGTGTGGACCTGATAAGTCAATGTGTGAGAAGGTACATTCCAGAGAAACAGGAAATTAAAGCTGCAGACGGGACTATAATTGCAGAAATTTCTCCTGAAGCTATTTCCCGCGCGCTGAGGATTCCAGAAAGGGAACCTGTAGAAGACATGTATGTCATAGTGGTAGGTGAATTTTTTAAAGTGAATGAATACTGGTGTAATAACTCCATGTCCAAAACCTGGTTGAAGTCTGAAAGGAAAGGTAAGTTGCAACTGCCAACTAAACTCAAAAGAGTGCATTTTAAGGAAGAAATTGCAAATGTTATTGCTTTATTGCACCACGTTCTTGGGAATGCACAAGTTGAGTTATTTGAGGATTGGATGTGCTGGTTTATCTTGATAATTTATGATGAGAACATTTTCATTAATTGGGCTGAAGTTATTTGCTTCCATTTGAATGAGAAATTAATTAATTTCCATAAGACTGCTACTTTTTGTATGTGTTCTTGCTTGACGTATATTGTAGCTAGTTAGAGGTCCTTTTGGCTTGGGTTGGAGTCGCAAGGAACCCCAGATTCTGATATTCCTATGTATAAACACTTTCCTCAGTTCACTAAACAATTTGGAATGGGTGATTTTGTCGTGTTAATGATGTATTTTTAATGGAGGCCGTGAGGAATCTAGATGGAAATCCAGAAATGCACCTTTCTGCTAAATAAATTTCTCTTGTATCAAATTTTGGGAGTTTTTATATCTAATTTTATAAGTTTTCCTATCTGAGAATAGGGTGTTTTGAGAAAGCTCCATTGAAATTACCTCGATATCCTAAAGATTTACTGATATTTTTGGAAGTTTGTCAAAAAATAGCCATGGTTAATATTAAGTATATGAGCATGGGGAAATGAGGGTATGTCTTCCCATTGAAGACCCCTTCTTTTATGTGCAAAAAAAACTAGGTGGCTAGGGGAGTTGAAGGAGTTCTCAAGGAATATAACCTCCAGTATCTATCTATGAGAGCTAATTTTGATAGTAAGGGTTTTGTGAAGCAAAATCTCTATGGAGGGAGCTTATATCAGCATCACCCATCTATCAAAGATTTTTGGGAAGATTGTGTCGATGAGAACAAAGTTTTTAGAAGAGATTATATGAGGCTAATGCTAAAACAAATAAAGTCTTTTGGTCTGTCATTTCAAATTCTTGAAAATGTAGCTGAGGATTCAACAATCATAGATCTTGGATATGAAAAATTTCCTGATAAATCCCACCCTAGGGTTGATTGGAGCCAAATTGAAATTTTAGATATGAGGGTGCATGCTACCCCAATGCTTAAAAGAAACCAGGACTGGTTGGATGGGAAATGGTGGCAATTTGTTGGTCCTATTGAGGAGCCTAAGTCATCACAGAAGAATGAATAGGGTTCTACACAAGCATCTGGTGTAAGTGTATCATCGGGGAAACCCTTTGTTAGGTCCTCTAGTGCAAATTCTCAGTCAGGAGGTGATAGTGAGGCCAAAAGAAAAAGTCAAGTTGAAGACCATATGTGAACAAGACAGTGTGATTTCTCCTACCCCTAAGAAGAAGACCAATCAAGAAAAACTTGTGCCTGCAGGTTCTAAAGCTATCTTTCAACAGATCACTAAAGATAATATCTTTCCTCCTCTATCTAAACTGCCTTCTTCTTTGGTTGATAATCTACCTATCACTCCTAGCACTCCTAAAGAAACTATTAGTGGAAATGAAGATTTTGGTTTGGTAGTAGCCTCCCTAGGATGGCTGAAAAAAGCAGTGGAGAAGAAGAGAAAGCATATTTCTACAATAAAAGTTGGAGTGGATACAGTTGCAAAGTAATTTCAAAGCTCTGCAAAACCTAAGAAAGCCAAGAGGATGTCAAGGATGGTGACTGATGCTACTTATGGAAATCAAATGTTAGAAATTTCTAAGCCTATGAAGAATTTAAATGAAGATGAAATAACAGAGGCAGACTACAAAGTCACACATGTTGATATGGGGCCTCCAACATTGGAAGGTGATGTGTACCATTCCAATTATTCAGTCAATGTCTTGATTAAAAGAGTGAAAGAACAGAGGAAAGAAAATATAAAACTATTTTCTCAAGTCCTCACGCTGGGTCACTTTATTTCTTCCATGGCCACTCCTCCTACATCTAATGAAGCCTCAAGTTCTTAGGTAGAGGGAATCTATGTGCTCACCATACAACAAATTAAAAAGAATTTGAGTTATTCCAGAGCTGCTTGTGAGGGGATTGATAAAATATATCAAGAGGCTATCTTCTTTTTGAATAAATCTGTGCTCTTTTACACTCGAGTTATTAACAAGAGGAAGGAGTTAGTAACAGAACTTTAGCAGGTCAGAAAATATCAAACTAGTATCTATGTGCTCTCTCAGGAAATGAAAGAATTGATGACTATGGATCAAAAGATATTAATTGGTGAGCAAATTGTGAATAATCCTAAGGAGCAAGACCCTTCCTGGTCTGATTCATTGGAATGGAAATTGAATATATATGATAATATGGTGAAGGAAATTAACCAAACACTTGATCAATATTTTGAAATGTTGAGGGAAATTAAAGAAGATTTTCGTATTTTGGGAGTGGAAATTACTGATGAGTTTGATGAAAGGATTCTAGATATTAAAGAGATCTCTTTGAAGTTTAGAGAGATATTTACAAAAGAAATAGTTGATCCTGCTACAGTGACATGGGAGTCCTTGAAACTCAGTGGAATGCAGATCCACCTAAAGTCTTATAAATCTAGAGAAGAGAAAAGATCTGCAATGTTGGTTGAGTCTGAAATTGCTTTGGGAAAATGGAGAACCAGGTTACAGATTACTACAATGCCAGGGAGCAAGGACATATTTTCAATTGTCACTAGATATCAAGATTACAGGTCCATGATGAGGGCATAGGAAAATGTACTGGAATATGAAGCGGTTGAAGTTCTGGAAGATGAATCTGAAGAAGATGAAGCAGAAAAGTGATGCATAGTTATTTTTAGCATTTCATCATACTTTCTTTAATTTTAGTTCTTTAAGTTAAAGACTATTTTAATTTTTGGGTGTGGTTGTCTTCAAGAAACTGTTACCATAGACAATTGGTTTATGCTTCATGTTAGGGTTTGGCCGATGCAGTTAGGATCTTTTGGGAAAAACTTTGATTTTCCTCATTAGAGCAAAAACTCTTTTATGCTTTCAAGTTTGTTTTACAGTTATCTTTAAATATAGAAACTCATATGGTGAATTTCATGCAGACATAATCTTTGTGTTGTGGTGTATGGATTTATTTTGTTTATTATGAATATCTTGCCAATGGTTATCTATGTTGGTGTTCAGGATGTTTAATAGATTGCATTGCTATCATATGTTTATCTTTGAATAAATGCTTATGGCAATGGTTGAGTTCAGTTAAAGAAATTCATTAGTTCTAAAGTGATTCAAGTCTTTGTGCTTTAGTTTATTGTTTGATATTGGCATGCCTTTCAAAGCTTTATGGCTAAAAGCTACACCTTTCTTTTCTTTCTGGTTAAAAGCATTTTGAATTTCTATTCAATGCATATCATAAAAGGTAGCTGCCACCTTGTAAAATAAGCAGAGAATTAGTATGAAATTTAGGTGATTTGGTAGATTAAGCTTTTATTTTTTAAGTTGTTTGGATGCCTTTATAAGTTATTTATGTTGAACTATTAGCTTATAAGTTATGGATGTTGGACTGTTAGCTTCTGTTCAAGGAATGGATTAATATTCCTTTCAATTATTTATCAAATATTATGTGAATGGAAATGCAATAGGAATTTATAAGTAGTGTGATAAATGTTGTTCTTTAAAAATGATGCAAAATCATATATCAAATTCAATACCATGGAATACAATATAAAATATAAAATATCACAATTTCATGGAATACAATATAAAATATCAACTACAATTTGGAATATGATTCATGAAGTGCAATATAAAATAAAATATCATGAAGTGCAATGATTCACAATTTCAATTTTCATTGAATACAATATAAAATATCATCAACTACAGTTTGGAAAAATGGAAACTGATTCATGAATCATGAAGTGCAGTATAAATACCTAAAAGCTGCTAATTCTCTTCCATTTTCCAAATGGAGTCATGGTCCTCAAACTGACATTCATCTTGAGATAAAGTAAAAGAGTTGTCTTGATTCTGAGTCTACTCTTCATTTTCTTCAGCTTGTGTCTCAAATTCAACATTCATTGTGTGATTTTTGTCAATGTGTTTTGTCCCAGTCCCACTGCCATTGCCAGTGCCACCAGTCCCAACCTTTAGAATTGGAGTATTGCACAACCTGATCCCTCTTCTTTCACATGTGGACCTCTAGATTGCGAGTGCCCTTTCAAAAGGAAAATTAAATACATTATACGCAGTTCCTTTCATCCTCAAGCATTTTTCCAAATTCTTGTCTAGTTTGTTTCATAACTTTGATTTCAAAAACCCCAATGTACTTTTATTGATCCTGGTTCAAAGGCCTTGTCCATGCCCATGGATTTATACTGGTCCCTCATAGCTGTTGCAAAACTCCTAGATTGTTTTCTAAGCTTAGCTTCATTTAAAATTCCTTCTAATTTTTGCTCATTGTATATTACAATTTTGGAAAATTGTTCGATCAAGATTTTTACTTGATCATGAAATTATTTTGGGTTATCTCAGTTTTCCCAAAATTGAGGATACACAATACCCATGGCTTCAAGTATTTCATGTCGAGGGAATATTTCACAGATCTTTGAGGAAAGATATTTTGCAATTTCCTTCAAATTATCACTAACATATTTAACAATACCTTTAAAATTTTCCTCATTAACAACTACTTTTCTACTAGAGCACCTAGTTGTCTTACATTGGTACATTTGTATCTCATATCCACGTACATAGATACATAAGTTCTTGCTTGCATTAAACTGTAAATAATTATCAGGATCATTCAAATTAGTGATTTTCTACCACATAAAATAGTTTGGGCCTTCTTGTGTTAGATCTAGATATAGATGATCGAGGACCAAGCATGTATGTTTACGTAGATTGGCATATTCATTAATATACATAGTTCTATCTTGGGCTTTCTTCACAAGAATTCTCATCACATCCAGCATGGGGAGAAGACTAGCTAAAGTAAAGAGTGTCTCTATATCACTTAACCTATGTAAGAGGTCAGGAGCTTTGTCTACTATGCTGTGATTTTTCGTACATCACTCTAATCAAGGATTGATATTCTAAAAGAATTCGCTGCGCTGGTCCATGCAGGGAGATCCATTTGGTATCAACATCATTGAGAAGCTTGTTTCCCGGTGTTATTCACTCAACAAAATTTTGAAATTTTGTGAAATGTTTGGGACTTCGGCAGAAGTATGTGTAGATCTCGCGGACTAGATTTTTGACTTTTGATACTGTAGGAAACTTGCTTACAATTTTGAATGCTAAATTCATTTTGTGGGCCATGCAGTGAATGCCAAACATGTATGGTGCAAAAGTAGTTTGTAACTTTTTGCAAACATCGGTCCTTTGACCTTGCATCACTGCAGCTCCATCAACTCCTACACACACCAACTTTTTGGCAATTGTCAACTCATCCATACCTATAATTTCATTCAAAGATTTCTTGACTAGTTCAAATATATTTTGTGATGTTGAATTGTCCTTCAATTTATGAACATAGAGAAGATGAGCTTGGCGAACATGTCATTCTATAGTATACAAATGCATACAAACCGAAGAAGTATTGTCTACCATAGTAACTTCATCTAAAGATAATGCAATGAAATTTGAATCTTTTACTTTCTCCTTTAAATCTTCCTTTTCAACTACAACAATACAATTTTCCCATTCCCATCCAGCGTTTATTGACTAATGTGAGAAGGGATAGTGAGGAAAATTCAAAAAAGATAATAAACCAGAATATTTTGGGAAGTCTATCATAGGACGCCCTCTAGACAAAATATGAAAAAAAACACTCATTTGAATAGTTTTTGACATATTTGTTGCTTCCATTACTTTTTGAAATTAAGCCTCAAGTGTACCTTTACATACAGAACTCTTCGACATTATTTGGTCATGCTCTTCATAATCCGTATCATACCTAACATGAAAGACATTCTTCCTTTGATTTCCATCGTACAACTAATTGTTCCTTTCTGTCTATGATTTATTTTTCATAAACTTTACCGATATGTTTTTCTATAGTGTCAATCTTTAGCTACATCATCTTTTCTCTTCCATATTTCCAACTACAAATCATACATTTGGCCAATGTTGCATTTTCAATATTGTTTTCTTTTTGAATCCCCACTAGTACAATGAATGGGTACTTTGACAACCAACCAAGTTGAAATTTCCTTGTCATTTCCCACTTGCGCCCCACTTTTGATTTTCCTTTTCTTTTCTTTCTCCCAACATCATCCTGATCCAAGTCAATTATCTCATTTTGGTTATCTAGGGTATCCCTTGGAACATCTTCTACAATATTTCCATCCTCATTTGATACATTTAACTCAATGACAATCTCACCTTGATCTTCTAGTGGCGGTGAGGTATTGTGAGTGCCTTCTTCATTAATATTTGGTGGAAGAGTTGATGATATAGCTCCATCTTGACTTGATGGATCGGAAGCTTTAGAAATTCCAAAGTAAGACTATATGGTACGTCTAAGTTTTGGGCATTTTGATGGCCTCCCAGTCTCTTCAATGAAATTTTCTTCACCACCCTGAGGAGCAGCATGAGTCTTACCCTTGTTGCTCGAGTCGCTCGACATATTGATCTCTCACTTTGAATAAAAACTGGAAATATATGTCTTCTTGTTTAAGAAGGACAAAGAATATAGATCCCATTCCCTACTCAATATCATATTTAAGAATGAAGCAAGAATGGAAAAGAGATAAAGAAAACTTATTATTATAACTAATATCACTATGAATAAATGATCACTCACCTTTAACTCTACATTTTCAGCTTTCGCCGACTTCCAAATCAAGAAGTAGAACCTCAAAACTAAACAAAATGTGTAATAATAAATGACACTTTCGATTGTATTTATATCAATCCATGATTCCATATTTGGAAAATTTCATGGGATTTTTAAATGGTATATTAAAAATTTGGCGAATCTCGCGTGCTTATACAACTATACATTGTAATTTTCAAGGTGAATGTGTCCTCAAATGTAATTATTTTTTAATGTTATTGGAAAAATAGGTCCTCATAAGAAACTATTTATAAATTTTAATTGGCGAAATGGGTCTTCACAAGAAACTATTTGTAAATTTTAATTGGTGAAATGGGTATTGATACAATGTTGTTTTAATAGTATTGGAAAATATGTGGGTGTTTTATTACATGCTTTCAGGATTCCAGGTGAAAATATTAGTCGGTCCATTTGAAATGCGTAGTTTGTTATGGTGAATTTGTTGCTTAAATATGCCTCATAAAAAAAACTCATTGGCGAATGGACATGCATTGGACCTATAGTTCATAAAATCCGGGCGATTTGGACACCCTGTTGGTTTGTGAAAATTCACTAATTTTGACTTGGCCGATTTCTAGAATTTTCCACTAAATTTTTCCTTGTCTTGCATTATTGTCTCTTTTCTCAGCTACACATGAGGTTTGTAGTTTAGTCCTTGAATGGATCTAGGGCTCAGGGGGGATTTCCTCTTAATTCTTCTAGATTAAGACAACAATTAACCATCTCCTCCATATTTTTTTCCTTTTCTTTAACCACCACAACACTTGTCAAGGGAAGTGCATTACTTTTATCTCTTTCACCAAGAGCAGAGTTATTGTTTTTATTTCTAATTAGAGGAAAATTCCTTCTAATGTGTCCCTCTCACTGACATAGATAGAATGCATTAAGCCCACCTAGGGTTTCCAAATCACAAATAAATGTTCCATTTTTCAATTTTATTTCCAATTTTTTAGGGAGGTAAACCCCTGGATACAGTGATACCAATGCCCTCGCATTGAGTGCGGAAATGAAGCTTTGATATCATCAAGTTTTAGAATGTTTCCATACAGTTCCAACAAAAGTGAAACATATTTCCACACTCGGGGAGGGACACATTTTATTACCATCCATCTTGGGTTGGAAAGTGCCAAAAATTCTTCCTCCAATGCCTCAGGAAGCCATGCTAGGGCACGAAATATTATTTTTCCAACATGCCAGAATTGTTTTCTAATTACTTATTGAGATTTATGGTTAAAAAAAATTCATACAATCCTTTTTGCACCATTCAACAGTAACAAAATTGAAACCCTAATTTATTTTCCCACACATTGTGAAACCATTCATTCATGTACTTTCTTTCCATAACCTTAGTGGTATTAACAACAACAAAGAAAATTGTAGATTTTGAAAGCCTAGCATCTTCAAAAGAAATTGCATCATCAAGCACCTCATTTGGAATCAAGACCACTTGATTGGGGGGATTCAGGGGTGCTTACCTTTTTCCTCCGATCCATTGTCCTTGACATCCTCGATACCTTCCACAACAAACTTTGTACCTTGCGGCAAGTGGTTCCTTTCACCAGTAATAATATCTTTTAAGGATTTATGAGGCACAATTCATTCTTTAGATTTTCCAAACCCATTTAATGCAATATCTAGGAAATCTATATCCCCCTCCATAATTAAAACACCACACCTAGGTTACCACACATGTGGAAACAAATGTAGAACACATGGAAGGAGAAACTAGTCACAACCACAGAAAGCAAGACAAGCAATAATAAAAGACAATTAGAGGGTAGGGAGGGCCGTACCCTAGAGAAATGATGAATGAGCGTGGAAGATGGCCAAGCCTCCTCCATGGTAGGCTAGAGAAACCTCACCAACACCGAACAAACCCTTCACATGCATGACCAAAGCTCTCTTCAATGTTATTTTCTAGATGATTTTCTTTTGTATTCATTGGTATCCATTTGTATATACTTTGTCCTTTTTGTTTTACTGCTTCAATTTCTTTGATGATCTTCTCCTTGCTTTGATAGGAATCCTTCTTTTTATGTTGGTCCCAATTTATGTATGACATGATGGGTGGATGACAATTCATGATATGACTAGTTGTAGTATTGACAACATTTTCCTCATAAGAATTCTTTGTGCTCCCTAAGTTGGTGTTTGTATTAGAAAAGATTTCCCCTAGCATTATGAAGGTGTTAACAAGACCTAATCCTTTTCCTTGATAATGTATCCTCTAGTCAATAGCAACTGAATATGACTTGTCGTGAACACATGATATTGCTATGGGTCCCTAATGTTTAGGAATATTAACCATTTGCTCTTATTCTATATCTTTATTTGTTGATACCACTTCAAAAAATGTTGGTGTTGATTCAAAATATGTTGATGATGCACAATCAGTGTAAGAATCAAGGATCTCGACCGTTGCTTGCTCTTGTGTAGGGATATCAAAAGTGGAAGAATCTTGTTTTGGAATAAGAATGCCTATATGTCCATCAAAAAGAAACATCTCAGGGGTGATATCAGGGAATATATTTAGAGTTTAAAATGGTTTGGAAGATTTCCATTAGCTCTTTATAACATTATGAGGAAGTGAGCTCTTTACCTTGAATTAGGGTAGAGAAATGATCACTTATGGGTTGGAAGATATTATATAAATCATGGAAAAGTTGTGGGGATAGGGGTTATTGATCCTGATGTAATTTAGAGAAACTTTCGTTATCCTCAAGAGCCTCCTCTTGAAATGATCCTTGGGTGGATGATACATCATCAGTAAAATACTCTTCACAACATTTTGTAGGTATGGGTGCGATAAGGGATATTTCTTTCTCCTTTGGAACTTCTTCAATATTGCCAAATCATGAAGTCATATGAGAGGGATATCACAATTTGATAAATATTTGATGCCATTATGGACGGTATGAAATATTTCTAGATACTGTTGATTGGTGTGAACTTTGTCTTAAAATAGTATCTTGATGTGTGTTTGATTCCCCATGTTGGGATGAATGAATAACACAAATGTGTCCCACCGTGGTATCAGTAGTATGGTTTACATTATTTGAGCTTGATGCCTTTCCTGAATCTTTCTCTTTTGTATGATCAGGCATAGGGTAAATGTGTAGATTTTAAAATTTCCATTCCTAGATTTTTTTCAACATCAATTTCTCCTTGTTCAATAAGATCTTGTATTAGATGCTTGAGTCAAACAATTTTGTGTGTTATGACCTTTGTATCGGTGAAATTCACAAAAATGATCTTCTCTATAGCTAGGAGGTTTGACTTGTGGATCTTGATAGTTTGTGAAATCTAGGAGTATGATAAGATTAGACTGTATCAAATTCTTCAACATATCTTCCATAGGTTCCCCTAAGGGAGTGAATTTTCATTTAGGAGCACTATTTTTTCTTCATGGTCCACGTTGAGTGTTTGCAACATTGATCGTTGGTTGATTTTTTAGAGACTGCGTGTTTGTTTATGGTATGTTTCGTTGTGTGTTTGTTGGTTGATTGTTTGTTTTTCTGGGAGCACTTAGGACCACTTTTGCATCAACAACACCATCGTTAGTTACATTCTTGTTCTTATCCCATATGCGGGGCTTTTCATAGGAACTAGTAGATGGTCGGTTGTCCTTGTAAGCTTGTGTGTTCCCTTGTGCAATAAGGGCTCTCTTGATGTTAATGGCCCTAGGGATAAGCTCTTCATACAATGTGACACATTACATTTTTAATTGAAAGGATAGGTCTGTGTCAACATTGGAAATGGTGATTCCTATCTGTTTTTCTTCACAAATAGGCCATTTGCTTTTGCTAGATTTTTGTCCCATCATTGTAGGAAATTTGTGAAGGATTCACCTTGTTTTGTTTTAGGGTGTACACCTCTTCCAAGCTAACTTCCATGTTGAGGTTGTAGGATAAATGATCTATGAACCAATTGATTATCTCTTGGAAGGTTTGAATTCTCAGAGGAAAATGTAAGAACCAATCAATCATTGGGCATCCCAAACTACGTGGGAAAAGGCACATCAAATAGGAATCATTGTAAGTGACTTCCATACATGTTATGTGAAACTCTTTGATATGATCCATCAGATTTCCCCACCCCCTATATTTTTTAAATTTTGGGGCTTCAAATCTAGGTGGGAAAGGTATTATCGTAATGTTTCTATCAAAGGGGTATGATTACAAGTTCAATTGAACAGGTGGTTTCTTTGTTTTCCTCATTTGAATGTCTTGGATTTGATGTGTGAGCACCTTAATTTGTGATGACAAATCATCTTGAGGATTTGGTGGAGGAGCATATGTGGTATACTATGGGATGGTAGATGAGTTATAGTTGGTATTTTGATATGGAGGGGTTTTGTATGGTGTGTAGGTTGGATTTTGATATTGTGAAGGTGATGGTGATAGTGGTGGAGGTGTGTATTCTCCTTGTACGTTTAGGTTTAAGATGTTTTATTGTGTGTTGGTGAATTGTTGGGGGTTATAGTACAATCCTTGTTGTTGTTGCACAAGCATGTGTTGTTGGATGTATTGTTGGGCTTGTTGTTTGTGTGTGAACAATTCTTGTTGTTGGGCTTGTTGTTGTTGTGCAATCAATGCTTGTTGTTGAGATTGATGTTGTTGTAAGGCTTGAGATTGAGCTTGTTGTTGTTACAATGCTTGTTGATAGGCTTGTTGTTCTTGCAATGCTTGTTGTTGGGCTTGTTGTTGTTACAAAGCTTGATCTTAAGCTTTTTGTTGTTGCAATGCTTGTTGATAATATTTTTGTTCTTGCAACATTTTACTATATTGGGTCAAAACTTTTTGAGTTTGTGGAAAGTGCGGTGGATTTTGAGGGACCATGGTGTGAGTCGGTTGTGGGTTGATTTGATTGTGAGGTGGATTTTGAGGGTTGTTTTGTGCTATCATTCTTTGTAAAATTTGAGATTGGGGTGGAGGAATGTGGATTTGGGGTCCCATTTTATTTTTCATTTCTTAGAGGACCAAAGGTTTAGATGGTACCACTTGGTGTTGTGATATTAGTGGAATTATTTGGATTAATTGGTTAGAAGGGTTCCCTTGATTGTTTTGATGTTGAGGGTTCACACTAACCAAAGGGTTTGAAATTTGTGTGATAGGGTGAAAATACGTGTTAGAAAATGAGAAGCAAACAAAAGAGTGCAAATAACAACTATAAACACCCTACACCTCAAGATTAGCCTAGTTGGATTCAAAACAAAGTAAAAACAACAAATAGAGTGGATTCACCTTGTCTTGAATCGATCCTTTGGTTGGCCTTTCGATCTTTGATGTTGTATGCTCCTTTGGTGGCAAGAGATGCAAGCTATGAGATGAGATGAGGATGGAAAATGAGTGAAAATGGATGCAAGTATGAGAATTTGGCTATGTATGGCTCAAGAGAAAATTTTGCAAAAGTTTGGCTAGCATAAAATGATCTCTCCCAAAATGAGAGAAAAGAGGGGGTACTTATAGAGAATTTTGGACTCTCTAGGGAAATGGATGGTTGGGATTAAACCAAAAAGGCCAAGATGTAGGGCTATGGTGAGTTGAGAACTCACAAGCTCTCACATCTTGACATGTGACATGTAAAGCGACTTGAAAAGGATGATGTGTATATGAGTTGGAAGGAGAGTAAATGACATGGAGGTAGTACATAGTACCTTGGGATTGGGACAAGATCTCCTCATAAAGAAGGTCCTTGTCCCCATGTGGGTGAGAGGACATGTGAGCAATTAAAAATTCCTCAAATATCCTCATGGGGATGAGAAAATGAATTTTAAATTCTAAGGAATGCATAGGGGGATTAAATGTGAATTAAAAATTCACATGGGGAATGGAGTGCCTTCTCCAAAATGAGAAAGTATTTAATAAGGTTGACTTAGGACACATTCCATAAATGACATGGGGATTAGGTTGACCTAATTAAGTGATTAAGGTTGTGCAAGTACTTGACTAGACAAATTAATGACATATTAGAGGCAAGTGAGAAATTATGGAGGATGTGACCCTACTGATGATTAGGGGTGTGCACATCTTAATCATAAATTAATTATGATTAAGAAAGAGGGTCAGATTGTTAAGAGGGATTAGAGAACAACTTGCAAAAGTTGGAGGATGTGACAATGAGAGAGAAAGTGAGGAATTAAAAAATAAATTTTAAATTCTAAGAAGTAATATGACTAAATTAAATAAAATGATATATTTATTTAATTTAGAGAGGAAAAAAGGGGGGGAAAAGTATTTATTAAATTAAATAGTTTGGAGACCTTATGTAGGACACGAAATATTAAGTAAATGAGTGATTTAATTAATACCGGCAAAGAGGATGAAGTAGATGAGAAAAATGATGGTTAAGGAGACGTCTTTGACCATATGGAAGTGGTCAAATTTAAATGTCTACATTTTCCCCCTCTTCGAAACACTATTAGGATAATAGGGTTTCAAATAAAAATAAAATACAGACAACTCTATGGAAGAAGCGACCAGAAAAGAGGTGCCCCAGCATGGGATAGTTTCGATGAGCTTCCCAAACAAAGGGGAATTAAAGGGGATGCCCCAGTCTCATGAGAGAAGGTTTACAACGGAAGATTGGGAGAGAATGGTAGGGTATGCCCCCTCGAGAAGGCGAACGGGGAAGGAAAAGGGCCCCGGGCAACTTCTCGAAGGTATGGAGTGGTATATGTTGTTGGAAATAGCACGAAAAACTAAGAAGATTGACGCTTGAAAGGATGAAAACGGATATATAGTGTGCGAATGGCGGCCCTAGGAAGATAGGGGGTGACTGAATTAGTTGGGGGGAAAAAAGGTTAAATAAAGAGAAAAAATTCCGTTTAATTTAAAAAGTTAAAAAGGGGGGGAAAAGGCTATAAGAGGTAATTCCAAGAATTACCTCTCCTCATTTGGACAACTATCAAGTGAGGAGGAGAGGGAGAAAAGGAGAGGGCGAGAGGGAAGGTGCTCGATGCTGGAGTATGATACCAACATTATCCACCAGGGACGAGAGACAACGATTCTTCAGTGAGTGTGTCATGTCATGCCAGGTTAGCTCCAAAACCCATTTTGTGATTTTTGTCATTTTGTTTAAGTTTTCAAAAAAATTTGAAAATATGGGTTTTTCTAGGGAGGGCGGTATGAAAAATGGGTAGATGGGAAAAAAAAGGTAGAGTAGCGGTGGGCGGGGGGGCGAAGAGGGGGGTGAAATCCTTACTCGAGCCCTGAAAGAGCCAAGCGGGTCCACCCGTGAGCATGGGTTGGTTCGCTCGCGGACATGGGCGGGTCTACCCATGCCCGGGCGGAGGCTGCCCGCAACGGGGCGGATCCGCCCATAACTGGGTGGAAACCCACCCGGTGACCCGGGCGGATCCGTCTGTGCCCGGGCGGGTCCTCCCGAGGGCTTGGGTGAATCTGCCCGCGCCGGGGTGGGTCCGCCCGCGGATTCGGGCGGGTTCGCTAGTGTTCGGGCGAGTCTGCCTAAGCCAGGGCAGGGTTGTCCCAGGTCTCAGGCGAAGCAAGGGGCTTGGTTAGGGATTCGAGGGGACCGACAAGAGGGGGAAAGATGAAAAAAAAAGAGGGAAAATATAAAACAAAAGAAAAATGACATAGTGGCTATGTTATGGATGCAAAATGTTGAGAATCTGTGGATGTGGGAGAGATGATCTGAGGTACTGAGGAGATGCATGGCGGCGATGACGGGCATGGATCACCAGAGGTTAGCAGAGGTGAGACTATTCCACATGCTCTCTTATCCAACTATTAAGGCCCATAGGGCCATGTAAACATCATTGATAGAGCACTGAGACTCGGCGACATCGACATTTCATTTACTGATTAGGGAGATGACAGTTACCCTAGAGGATGTATGGTGGATTCTGAGGCTCTTGATAGTAGAGCTCATAGTTAGCGAGTGTTGGGTAGCGGGCGAGGCACTGGATGAGTCAATGTAGGTTGTATTTGGTGATGATGAGCTACCGATTCAGCGACAACAGCTGAACGTGGACAAATGTTTGTTTTGCAGGGTACCGACATTGTCATTGTACCTAGCGGGGCTAATTAGTGGGATATTGGTGTCAAATCGAAGTGGTCAATTCTTGCATCTCAGGTTTGTCGAGGTGATCTGGCACATCATCGAGGGCCGAGAGGGGCAGTTTGCGTGGGGGACCTATATGCTGGCGCAGCTATACCGGGATATGCATGGGGTATGTTATCGATAGTCGTTGAGTGTGACACAGGTCACACCGCTACAGGTGTGGGCTTGAGAGCACATCCGGGTGACCAGACCGATTGTATAGAGAGTAGGAGAGTAGGATGACAGAGAGGTCGTAGCCTGGGGATGGGGGGAAAGAGGAGGAGACGACGACCCAGAGCCCGAGGAGGAGATGGAGTAGAGGAGGGAGTGGATGAGGCCAGGGCTGCGGTATAGCAGGATAGGGGCCGGAGGTCCAGAGAGAGAGGAGGCAGGAGGCGCGTGCATCCCCAGGAGGTTAGCGGAAAGAGAGAGAGGAGGAGGCCGAGGCCAACGAAGTGCGGGAGAGACGAGAGGTAGACTTGGCCACAGGAGGGCAGCAACGACAGAGGCAGGAGGAGGGCAAGGCTAGTGGAGAGCAAGAGAGGATGACAGGGAGAGGGGGAGCCCCATGGTGATTGATGTGGATGAGATGGAGGCGTCAATAGAGAGTGAGGGGTATGAGCCATGGGAGATAGACATTGATTCTGATGTGCATGGCATCGCACCACTATCGACAACACCACCTAGAGGAGAGGATCCAACAGTGGTATTGAGAGGGACCCTGGAGAGACTGCAACTTAGTGAGCAGCGATTATGGTAGACAGAGGCAGAGCGGGTCAGATTAGAGACAGAGATGAGTGAGCTACAGGCATGATTCACCTAGGGCGAGATGGACTACTCAGATCTGGCCACAATGGTGACAGAGGTGGAGAGGAGATTATTGAGAGAGAGGGATGAGGTTGTTGACCTGTGGGTAGAGGTAGAGAGGTTGCGAGCGAAGGTGGCTAGGGAGAATGAGGAGGGGGATGCAGTGAGATGGGAGAGAGACTGTTTGGTGGTGGAGGTGGTGATACGATAGGTTGTCAGAGGAGGGACAGGGCAGGAGCCGTCAGAGACTGGGGGAGGGACTGCAAGAGATATAGAGGGTTTGCGGGGATAGTTAGAGCGGTTTGGAGAGAGAGAGAGGAGATCTGCATCAGGAGTGGGCGGAGCTTAGAGATAGAGTGTACTATTTAGAGCAGACAGTTGGGGATATGGGATTGATACAACAAAGAGAGGAGGAGATGAGGAGAGAGATACACATGTTGCAGACAAAGAGAGACATGGCACAGGCACAAGTGCAGGTCATAGAGGCAGAGAGGGATGTGGTACAGGAACGTACTCAGGCGTTACAAAGTCAGAGGCAGGTGGCAGAGGCAGAGGTTCAGTCTCTTTGGAGAGAGAGGGATGCAACTGTGTCACAGGTGTTAGGTCTTTGGCAAGAGTGAGATGTTTCCGAGTTGAGACTTCAGGAACTTCAGAGGGACAGGGATGCAGTAGAGGCTTAGGCACAGGCCGCGCATAGAGAGAGAGATGTCGTAGAGATATAGATGCAAACATTGCAGAGTGGGTGAGACACAACACAGGCTCAGCTATAGGAAGCGCATGGTGAGGGGGGTTAGGGGCAGAGGTACAGGGGTTACATGCACAATTATAGGCTCCAAAGACAGAGAGAGACAGGGCCACAGAGCAGGTACAATAGCTGACACTAGCACAGGAGGCCTGGGGGCAGGAGTGGAGAGCCATGAGTGGGGATCGTGACTCATATAGACATGAGTGGAATGTCACTAGGCATCAGGCTGTACAACATGATGATTATATGTAGGAGGTGAGTTACTGGAAGTGTGTGTATGAGCATGTTGTTCCAGATCCGGCGCAGCGCACAACGCACTACATCAGACAGGCACCACAGATGCTAGCACCATCCTAGTCATTAGGGACACGTACCAGAGGGTTTAGTGACTATCGGTGGACTCCATCTCCTTATGGTGGTTACCAGGGGACCCCCACCTGTGAGTATTAGGGGACCCCTATGCACAGAGGGCTAGTGCCTAACTCTCCGCAAAGATCCAGCGTGGGCAGCTCATAGTAGAGTAGTTAGAGGGCAGATGACAGGATACCAATTTTTTTGACAGACATAGGATGGAGGTTTAGTACTTATCGACAGAGATAAGAGGTGCTCTACATCTCTAGATTTTGTACCTTATTTGATGATATATGATGGATATGTGGTAGATTATGCTTGAGACTTGGTGCCAAGATGTACATTGTATTATTTTGATTATGATATGCGACAACCCTTATTGACACTATGCATTATGTTTTTTTTATTTTTTATGATGGATGATTCAGTTTATGTATGCACATGTATATGGATGGATGATTTGGTTTATGTATGCACATGTATATGATATTTCATGCTTATGTGTATGGATGATATGCTTATGATGTTTCATGCCTATGTGGATGGATGATTATGCATGTATTAATGTTGATAATGCAGGATGAATGCATGTGTTATGTAAATGTTAATATGGACATGTATGGGGTAAATGAAACTATGATGCTTAATCTAATCAGTCTATGAACTATGAAATATATTGAATCTATAATGTAACATGAAATATGAATGAAAGATAAGTTCCTAAAATGCAAACCTAAGTGTCAGTAAGGACTTGCATGAGAATGCGGATAGGCGATAGGTGTGATACTGCACCTGTCAAAAAAAATATTAGTACCTTGAGAGGAAAATCAAGAGGGAAAAGAGTCAAAGTTTGCACAACCTAAATCACAAGTCATGGGTCATGAAGAAGGCTGAATGAAGAGTGTATGTAGTGAAATGAAATGCAGTGCAATTAAGAACGTAATTTTCCATCTTCGGAGCATTGATTTTTGCTATAGCATAAGATACCGAAAAACCTGATATGTAAGACCAAGGCGAGTTGGCATCCAATGCGTGAAACAAACATAGTGAACAAAAAGGCTATCCCAACACCCCAAGGTCATGATGACCTTGGTCAGGCCAAGTATTGGGATAACCACAAACACACAAGGATTCCCTAGCGTAACACAAGACCTCAGGGATCTTGGTGGGTACTATGTGGGGCAACTGAGAAGACAATAACAAAGAAAAGATCAAGATATGCCCCTATGTTGATGAGTCAAAGCACACCATGATATGATGGATCAAGGCGACCATGAAAAGTGATCATAGGGAGATCAAATGATAAACGAAATCCAAAAGCTTCAAAAAATCACAATCAATTTCAAACGTCCTTTTCCATAGGACGAAGGGGATGGATGGGATTGATGTGGTCTGCTAGGAAGGATGCATCCTGTTGAGACCGATGATGGAAACTAAACTAGAATGACCCAGTAGACGCAAGATGTTTTCCATTAACCAGATGTCTTGACCCTAGGGGATTTTGTTTGTGAAGAATGAGCCAGGCGAAATGACACACTCTACAGACCTAGGGGCTCGGGGGCTGATCAAAGATTAGCCTTGCCTACGTGAAAGCGCAGAGCCCTCATAGTTCAGAAAAAGACCATGGATAAAGTGGAAAGAGGACGATGAAGGTAGATGATGGATGACCAACACGGGATGGTTAGAATACCCCAGGGGTAGATCAAATAAACAACCTTTCCTACGTGACAGCGCAGGGGAAACGTAGTTCAACTAAAGACGCGATAGGATGAGATCTAGATGGAGACCGACACGATGGGGGGGGCTATATGAAGACACAAACCAACCGACGATCATAAAAATGACATAAGCTCAGTGTGGGATATTGAAAAGCTTAGGATGAGGGATAGCCAAGATGGATCATCAACGCTTAATCAAGAGATATACCAAGCGGCCGAGGATGGGATGGGTGAGGATGATAGGGCGGATGAAAGCATAAAATAACTAGAATGCTAGGTAGATAATGATTAAGCCCTCTACGGATGACGCCTGTTACTAGGTTTTCACCACCCGTACTTATCCAAGGCGTCACCAAAAGGTGGTTTTCACCATAGGATGAATTTATTTCTCTTTACTATTTTTGGATTTTTTTTTGATGTTTTTGTTTTTTTTTTTACTTTTTTTTTTTACTTTTTGATAGGTGGGGTTACCAAGCGGACTTAGGTGTAGAACCTCTTTAGATGCATTATATTGATAGGTTCTTCAAGAGGCTCTCCTTCAAGGGTAGCAAGTTTGTATGCCCCGAAGCCATATTTAGCGATTATGATGTAAGGAACCAACCAGTTTGCCTCAAATTTTCCCTTTTTATCACGATCCTCCTGGGTGCACTGGTTCTCTTTAAGGACAAGATCACCAACCTAGAACTATCAAGGATGAACCTTCTTATTGTATTTATGCTTGAGGCGGTTTTGGTATGCTTGCAGATGATCATAGGCTTTGATTCTTCTTTCATCAAGTAACTCCAATTGTGCAAGCCGTGCAACACGAGCATCCTCCTCGCTGATAAGGTTCTTCAGAGAAATCCTCAATGATGGGAGCTCAACTTCAATTGGAAAGATGGCTTTGGTTCCATACACTAAAGAATAGAGGGTGGTTCCTATAGGGGTACGGATGGATGTGTGATATGCCCAGAGGGTGGGATGAATATGGAGGTGCCAATCTTGACCAGCGTTATTAACCATCTTTTTGAGGATGCGGATAAGGGTCTCGTTGGTTACTTTTTCCTGACCATTACCCTGGGGGTAATAAGGCATTGACCAAAGATGTTGGATATGAAAGGTGTCATAGAGATGTTTCATGGCCTGGTTTTTAAAAGGTCTTCCATTATCAGAGAGGATAGTGGATGGAATACCATATCTGCAGAGAATATGGTAATGGATGAATTTTGAAATTTGAGTACCGGTGATCTGTGAGAGTGGAATTGCTTCCACCCACTTAGTGAAGTACTCAGTAGCAGTAATTATGAATGTATGTCTGTCGGAAGATGGTGGGTAAATCTTGCCAATCAAGTCGAAACCCCATTGAGAGAAGGGCTACGGTGCTAGGAGAGGATGAAGGTCTTGTGCTGGAGCATGAATCAAATTTGCATGTTGCTGGAAAGGAAGGCATTTCTTCATGAATTCACAAGAATCATGTTCTAATGTAGGCCAATAATATCCATCTTGGAGAATCCTTTTAGCCAAATCCATACCATTTGAATGAGCCCCACAAACACCACTATGTACTTTTGTTAGTGCAGTATGGGCTTCAGTCTCATTCAGACATCTAAGGAGTATTTCATCATACCCATGACGATAATGTATTGGGAAGAGCGATGAACAAAGGATTTGTGTTGATTGCATGTAAGATCTAGAGGGAGAATATTATCATGCAGATAGGCATATATGTCTTGGTACCATGGGGAAGTGGGACCCACAATGTCACACACCATGTCAGTCTCAGGGATATCATACGTTGGGATTAAAAGTTGTTCCATAAGGAACTTACACTCTGTTCGATCTTTAGGCATGTCAATCAAAGAGCCAATAGTAGCCATTGCATCAACTGCCTTATTATGCGCTCTGGGAATTTGGTCAAATTGTATGAAGGTGAAATATTTCTTGAAATCATCCACCATGCGCTTGTAGGGTAATAGCTTATCATCTTTTTTTAGGAATTCATCATTAACCTACTTAATGACCAGCAGTGAATCACCAAAGACCTTCAAGTGAGTTATGTGCCATTGCTTTGCAATTCAGAGGCTCGTGAGGAGGGCTTCGTACTCAACTATGTTGTTGGTACACGAGAATGCTATCCTGAACGATTTTAGAATGTAATCACCTTGATGGGTGACTAATAGAATTCCCGCTTCTGACCCATTATGAGTATATGATCCATCAAAATACAATATCTAGACAGGTGCCTCTGTAACTATGAAAACTTCTTCATCTGGAAATTCAGTGACTAGAGGGTAAGCATCCACTAATGGTTCCTTTTCCAACTGATCAGCTATGATTTGTCCCTTTATGGATTTGTGATCCACATACTCTATGTCAAATTCACTTAGGAGCATGACCCACTTAGCCATGCGACCAGTAAGAGTGGTTCTGGATAATAGATACTTTAGTGGATCAATTTTTGCTATTAATTTGACTGGATGGCTGAGCATGTAATATCAGAGTTTCTGTGTGTTGAAGACCACTGCAAGGTAGGATTTCTCCATGGGAGAGTAGTTTAATTCATAGTCGACCAGTGTTCGACTGATGTAGTAGTTTTTTCTTTCTTTCAATGATTCATCATGTTGTGCCAACAATTCCCCCAACGCAACTGAAGTGGCAGAGATATAAATCAGGAGGGGTTTCCCTGGAATAGGTGGCATCAAGATCGGTGGATGAGCTAAGTATTCCTTGATCCTATCAAAACCTATCTGACACTGTTGGTTCCATCGGAAGGTGGAGTCTTTCTTCAAAAGATGGGTGAATGGCTGACACTTATCTGCAAGTTGGGCTATGAACCGACGGATGGATTGCATCTTCCCTTGAAGACTTCTTAATTGCTTCAGATTGCACGGGGGTGGCATGTCCAGAATAGCTTTCACCTTAGCAGGATCAACCTCAATACCCCTTCAAGAGACTATGAAACCCAACAATTTTCCTGGCGTAACACTAAAGAAACACTTTCTTGGATTTAGTCATAACTTGTAATGTTCCAACCGTTCAAAGATCTTTTTTAGGATGTCAGGATGTTCTCCTAACAAGTCATCAACATAATATTCCATGATAATATGGATGAGGTCATGGAAGATGACAATCATTTCCCTTTGATATGTCGCCCCCGCATTCTTGAGACCAAAGGGCATAACATTGTAACAAAAAGTACCCCAAGGTGTCGTAAAAGCAGTCTTGTGTTGATCTTCAGGTGCAATCAAGATCTGATTATAACCAGAGAAACCATCCATGAGGGATAACATCTCATGTCCTACAGTAAGGTCGACCAGCATGTCAATATTGGGTAGAGGGAAGTTGTCCTTTGGACAGGCCTTGTTAAGATCCCGAAAGTCTATGCAAATTCGAATGTCTCCATTTGGTTTGGCAATAGGTACTATATTGGAGATCCAATTAGAGTAGTCAATTGGTCTGATAAAACCTGCATCTAGTAATTTCTCCAATTCCTTCTTGACTAATAATGCTACCTGTGGATGCATTTTTCAGAGTTTTTGTTTGACAGGCTTGGCATCAGGGCGAATGTCTAGATGATAAACCACTAAAGCGGGGTCTAAGCCTGGCATGTCTGAATATGACCAAGAAAAGTTAAGGATACCCTCTTGGAGTAGCTGCACGATGACTGGATACTCTTGTTCTGAGAGTGATTTGGCTACATAGGTGATCTTAGGATTTTCAGCAGTACCCAGATTAACTTCTTGAGTCTCTTCGATCAGGATGGATGATCGAGTAGATAACTGAGTTCCCACAAGGGGAAGATGAACATCTCCATCCTCTAGCACCTCTTCAAGGTTTTCACTATTGGATGCGTCATTTATTTTTACTTTTTCAAGGTCAGGAAGTGCCTTGGGGAGGTTTTCAATAGATGACCGCTTTTTATTTTTCTTGTTCTTATTTTTGCGACTGGAGTGTTCATCCTCTCCTAATCCCATGAGGTTGACATATGTATTCACGAAGATATTGACAGGTGTGTTGTCACGTAGGTCCCAATCAATAAGCTCAGGATGACGAAGGGATAGGCTAATGGTACAGACAGATAGGCATTCAAACATGGATGACGGGTTTGTGTGATCAACGTCATCGTATGTGTGTATGATGGATTCCTCCTCAGGTATGTCTTCCAATGAGCCATTGTCCATAGTAACACTATTGGAAGTATTAGATGATGTTGTAGGGCCTTTTTTCTCTTTGTCATATCTGAGGCCTATATTCTTTGGCAACTTTGATGTATCAATAGGTTGCAACCGCCCCTGTTCTTCTTTACCTAGGCCCCTGCCTTGGTAGTTATGCTTTTCTATGAACTTAGTTGACCAAGGGTATACTTCCTAAAATTATTCCTTTAGAGGAGGATCTGGTTGGGGTTCTTCACGGTATACCCATTGACTGATATCTTCTTTTGGCGCATCTATCTTACTACTAGGGGACCAGAAAGTAGTAGTAGGAATGTTTCTTACACTGAAGGTGATAGTCTTGTCTTCCTTTGGAGTAGCATGTGAAGGTTGACCGTACTCGTGTGGTGATGGTGGCATGGTTGCTACATTAAGAGAAGTATGCATTTCATATTCACCACACCCCTTGTCAATGATCTGGATTTTTGTGACTGTAGGATTGGTGGTGGAGGATGGAGTGGTTGTCGTGGTGGAGGGTGGATTAGGATGACTGAGATGCCCCCATTTCAACCCTAGAACAATAATGTAAATGGGGAAATGATGCTTCTAGAGTGTGACAATATTCAAATGGTTGTGGATCAGCATAAATGGTGATCTCTTGTCCATTAATCAAGATTTTTAGGCATTGATGGTACATGGAGGGGATGGATTGCATGGCATGGAGCCACGGGTGGCCAAGGAGGAGATTGTATGGTAAGTCTAGATCAAGGACATGACAAGTAGTATACTGAACTACCGCTCCAACCTGAATAGGAAGACTGATAATCCCTTCAAAATTTATTTTTGCATTATCATAAGCCTTGATTGTGATGATTTGGTTACCCAAATCTGCTTGGGTATACCACACCTACTTTATGAATTTCAGAGTGCATAGATTGAGGGCAGAGCCATTATCTACTAGGACCCTTTTTATTTTATGACAGGCAACCAGGACTTCAATGTGCAATGGATGGTTGTGATTGGAATCAATATTTGGCATATCATTATGGCTGAAGTGTAGCTGGTAAGACAAAGCTAGGTGTCCCACTAGGGCTTGGAATCATGTGGGATCGATGTCATTAGGTACATGGGTTTCCTGTAAGGCTCTATTGAGAATGTCTTGATGTACGAGAGAAGACTTAAGCAAATTCAAGATGGAGATATGAGCAGGGGTCTTTCCTAAGTAATCAAGAATGTTGTACTAAGAGTTTACAGGAGTTGATTGAGCGGATGTGGGGGCTTCTGGGATAGTAATGTGGGAACGTCGCATAGTAACAACACATTGAGGATCTTTAGCTTTAACATGTATCATAGACACACAGGGTTCTACCTGCTCAATGTAATGGACAATGCCATCATAATTTAGGGGTACATTTTTATAGCTTATATTATTTGTGTTGTTGTCTTGGGGATTATTGTTGGAAGTGTTTGTGTGATTATGGTTCAGGAAGGCATTTTGGTATATCTACAACTGAGCATTGGACGACGAAGCCTGACTAGTGTCGACTTTGATATGTCCTTGATCGATAAGATCTTGGACATAGTTTTTGATACCTTGACATTTATTCAAAGTGTGTCCTTTGATTTTACGGAACTCACAATATTCATTTTCCCTAAACCATGCAGGTTTAGGTTTGGATTTGTCAAGTGGTTTGGTGACAGGATATGTGATCGGATAGTTGACCTGTAGCAATTTATTGAAGATGACACTCAAGGGTTCTCCTAATTGAGCATACTGGCATTTTTCATTCCCTTGGTGGTTTTGGTTTGACTATTGAGGAGGACAAGATGCCCCTTGTGGCATGAATATGGCATTAGGTATGAATGGTTGTTGTCATTGGGATGTATTAGCTACCTAAACATGTTTAGTGTCAGTGACACCATCATTCATTGCATTTTTGTTCTTGTTCCAAAAGTGAGACTTATCACCGGATGGCCTTTCTCTATCATGGTTGTGTATCTTGATGTGCCCTTTGGCAACAAGGGCACATTCAAGGATGGGTCCTTTTTCCACTATCTCAGCGAATGTGGTGACACATTGTAATCTAAAATTATGAGCCATGTTGGGATGAGAGTTCTCCACAAAGAGGGTGACCATATATTTCTCTTTGAGAGGGGTTTTCATTCAGCTCGCTAGTGCACGCCAGCTCTGAAGGTAGCTAGCAAAGGTTTCACCTTCCCTTTGTTTCTCTTTGAGGAGATCCAATGTATTAGTGTCCTCCAAATTGAAGGAGAAGTAAGAAACAAATTTTTATGAAAGATCTGCAAACGATTTTATGGACCCTCGTTCTAGTCCCATGAAACATTCTAGGGCATTTCCTGCCAGGCTCCGTGGGAACAAGCGCAAGAGATAGTTGTCGTTGTGCATAACTTCTTGACACTGGGAGTAAAACTCCTGCAAGTGGGCCTTAGGATCTTTATTCCCCCTGTATCTGTCAAATTTTGGTATTTCAAAATGTTTAGGGAAGGGGATCAATGAGATGGAGGGATCGAATGGATATGGACATATGTCTTCGAATTTGAATGATTGTTTTCCAGTCCCAACTTGAAGATCTTTCAGAGAGGCTTTTATTTCTAACAGATCCGAGTTGACTAGTGGCGTAAGAGCCAAAGGCGGATTGGATGGATATGGATGGTAGGACAATGAAGGATCCTGCTGAGAGAGTGTCAGAATGTTGAGGTATGGATTTTGGTAGTGAGATGATGACATCCCTTGTTGGTATGCCGAGGGATTTTGTTGATAGAGATTTGTTTGATAAAAATGTGAGGTAGGTTGCTGAGGAGCTTGGATGTGATGTTGCAGATTGACTTGCTGACACTAAAGGTATTGTTGCAACTGTTGGGAGGCTGCATAAGGTGGTTGCTGCTAGGACTATTGTTGGTTATGGTAATAATAATGTTGGGGTGGTTGTTGATGTGATGTGAGATGTTGCATGGGCCGAGATGGGATGTTGTATTGTGTTTGAGCTCGCGGACGTAAAATGGATGTGAGGAATGGGGATATGGTTTGAACGGGAGGTTGGGATGGATTTATTTGTGATTGATGTGGTTTTTGTTGTGAAGAGAACGAAGGGTTATATGGTGGTTGTTGCTGTTGGGGCGGCTGAGATAACGTAAGGGTGTTTTGCAAAGGAGGTTGTTGGGTACCAAAGGGAACATTTGGATGGGATGTACCTTGTGGCAATAATGGAGGTGGTAGGTTAGATTGGGGAGGCTGTGGAGATGCGTACGAAGGCAATGGTAGGTTTATGGCCCCATGAGGTGGAGGTAGTGCAGTAAAAGGGCTGCCCCCAGTGCTGACAAGAGGTGGATTCGAAAGGGGTGGTGTTGTTAGCATTAATGGCGACAGTTGCAAAATGTTTTGTGGCATGCCAAAGGAAAAAGGATCATTGGGGTCAGTTGTTTGAGGAGCTCCCATGACTGAGATTGCAGGATGTGGGGGATTGCTAATGGGATACAGAATGGTGTTGCTGAATTTAGGTTGATGCCAACCTTCTACTGGAGGAATATTAGGTACATATGAACTACCTAGTGCATTTTGTGAACCTTGGGGTACGTTAGATGTGGAACTGCTATATTTGGATAAGTCAACACCTAGTGGAAGTTTGACACCTTTTTCAATGAGATGCACCAAGATTTATTCCCCATGTCTTTCGAACAGGCGGTCAGTCATTTGCACATTGGTAGGGTTACTAAAGTGTTCCTCCAATGTAAGTTCGGGTTGGTTGACCATGTTCTCATCCCCAGGTGGTGATGTGTTTTGACCATCAATATTGGATTGTGATGATGTACCATTATGTGGATCTTGAGGGATGTTCGCACCGTTATGGGGGTCTTGTGAGGCATTAGCTGCATTGTTTGGATCTTGAGGGATGTTTGGTTGGGAATTTTGGGCTTGTTGTTTAGCCATTTTCCTTGTTTATGACCAAGTCTGAACGAGCATGCAAGATGATAGGACAGATTAAGATGCTAAGATGATCAAGATGATGATGAAAGGATTGACCCAATGGATTAGTCGACGAGGATGTGGCTCAATGGGATTGATTTGGATGATTGATTCGACCGAAATGGATTTGTTTGATGAGATCAGATTAGGTTGATTGGTAGACAATTGATCAACTTGGATTCAATGATACGATGATTTGATTTGGATTGATGATTGATTAGGATGAATGATAATGATCAAAATTTGAAACCAAGTTCAAGAGTGATCCTTGGTAATGCTAGGTGTTGATTAACCGACTAAAGGGTGGATGTATGATAACAACAGCGAATCCAACTTGAGATAGAAGTGGATTTATTGGGCCAACAAGGATGACCGACTCAGGATGGATGACAATCCTAAGTCAGTTGTGATAGATGATGATTAGAGACGAACACCTAGGTCAATTTGGACAACTTCTTTAACGAAGTTTAATTGAAATACCGGTGATTTGAAACGGGGAAACAATAACCAAAATGTGGGTTTGAAAAGGGTAAATGAGGACTCTGAATGGGTGGATGGATGCTCAAACTAAGGGGATGAATGTTTAGGATGGTGAATGGACTTTCGAAACGGGTGTATGAATGTTCGGAACAGGGAGACGAATGATCGAAACGGTGAAACGAGCGCCCAAAACGGTGAAACGGATGTCCCAAATGATGAACATATGTTAAAATTGATCAGTCAAGGGTCAGGTCTGCCCCTGGATGGGTTAGGTCCGCCCCTGGAGGTCAATTCCACTTGTCTAGAGGTCAGGTTCACTTGTCGGGAGGGCAGGTCTGCCTATGGAGCAAAAGTTGGTCAAACTTGGCTAAAATAGGCTGAAAAAGGCTGGTTCAAAGGTCAAGTCCGCCCCTAGATGGGTTAGGTCCACCCCTGGAGGTTAGGTCCACCTGTCGGGAGGGAAAGTTCGCGTATGGAGCAAAAGTTAGTCAAACTTGGCTAAAACAGGCTGAAAAAGGCTGGTTCAAAGGTCAGGTCCGCCTGTCCAGAGGTCAAGTCTGCCTGTCGGGAGGTTTAAACTTGAATTTTGAAAAGATGACTAAGGAAAAGGACCCAAAATAGAGTAAACATCAATCAAAAGGATATGGATGAACAAAAAATCACTGGTTTTGAACAAAAAAGACAATTTAGACAGCACAATCCTAAGATTAGTAGAAAGGGTATGGGTGATAAAGTATTCTATTCTAGGATGAACATGGTTGCTAAGGAGTCCTCGATATACACCTGGTACGTGAGGCCCAAATCGTGAACACCAACCCATTACAAGCGTGAGTCAGGAACCTTAGCGAGATACTAGAGGCTCAGAGCAACTCTTCACATCATCCTGATGCTTCGCCAATTACAACGTGGTTGGATTGAGGTATAGCTTTCGCTCTCCCCGCTTTATATACTCTGCCAGTACGTGTGGTTGGAATCATCCCTTAGGGTGATGAAATCCCCAAGCAGGTCCCACTAAAAAAAGGAAAAAGGGAGACACAAAAACTTGGTAAGCTACGATTTCTCGTCACCTAGGATCGCCAAATGGTGCAAGGGGATTAGATACGTCAAATAGCTCACCAACAGGAACGAAAAACAAAATTGATTGACACCCCTAGTTAAACTATGTTCCTAAGTTAGGGGGTTAAAAACACTTAAAACAACCAAAAGGAGTGCTAAAAACTAAAATTTTACCTTCTAAAAAAAGTTGTCTAGGTCAGGTCCGCCTGTCTAGAGGGTAGGTCTGCCTGTCTGGAGGGAAGGTCCGCCTGTCTGTTAGGTCAGGTCCGCGCCTCTATGAAAAATCTAGAAAAAATCAACTTTTGGAGTCTATGGAGGGCAGGTCCACCCCTGGGCAAGGTCGGGTCCACCCCTAGAGGTCAGGTCCACCTATGCAGAGGTCAGGTCTACCTTTGCAGAGGTCAAGTCCACCCCTAGATGGTCAGGTCTTCCTATCTATAGGTCGGGTCTACCCCTCTGCAACCTGCACCTGCAAAAAGTGAAAAAAATAACAAACGTGAAAGAAACAGACCTGTTTGTGGGTCCCACCGAGTGTGCCAAAAATGTGATAGGGAAAAAATACATGTTAGAAAATGAGCAGAAAACAAAAGAGTGCAAATAACAACTATAAACACCCTACACCTCAAGATTAGCCTAGTTGGATTCAAAACAAAGTGAAAACAACAAATAGAGTGGATTCACCTTGTCTTGAATCGATCCTTTGGTTGGCCCTTTGATCTTTGATGTTGTATGCTCCTTTGGTGGCAAGAGATGCAAGCTATGAGATGAGATGAGGATGGAAAATGAGTGAAAATGGATGCAAGTATGAGAATTTGGCTAAGTATGGCTAAAGAGAAAATTTTGCAAAAGTTTGGCTAGCATAAAATGATCTCTCCCAAAATGAGAGAAAAGAGGGGGTACTTATAGAGAATTTTGAACTCTCTAGGGAAATGGACGGTCGGGATTAAACCAAAAAGGCGAAGATATAGGGCTATGGTGAGTTGAGAACTCACAAGCCCTCACATCTTGACATGTGGCATGTGAAGCGACTTGAAAATGATGATGTGTATATGAGTTGGAAGGAGAGTACATGACATGGAGGTAGTACATATTACCTTAGGATTAAGACAAGATCTCCTCATAAAGAAGGTCCTTGTCCCCATGTGGGTGAGAGGACATGTGAGCAATTAAAAATTCCTCAAATATCCTCATGGGGATGAGAAAATGAATTTTAAATTCCAAGGAATGCATAGGGGGATTAAATGTGAATTAAAAATTCACATGGGGAATGGAGTGCCTTCTCCAAAAGGAGAAAGCCTTTAATAAGGTTGACTTAGGACACATTCCATAAATGACATGGGAATTAGGTTGACCTAATTAAGTGATTAAGGTTGTGCAAATACTTGACTAGACAAATTAATGACAGATTAGAGGCAAGTGGGAAATTATGGAGGATGTGACCCTAATGATGATTAGGGGTGTGCACATCTTAATCATAAATTAATTATGATGAAGAAAGAGGGTTAGATTGTTAAGAGGTATTAGAGAACAATTTGCAAAAGTTGGAGGATGTGACAATGAGAGAGAAAGTGAGGAATTAAAAAATAAATTTAAAATTTCAAGAGGTAATATGACTAAATTAAATAAAGTGATATATTTATTTAATTTAGAGAGGAAAAAGGGGGGGGGAGTATTTATTAAATTAAATACTTTGGAGACCTTATGTAGGACACAAAATATTAATTAAATGAGTGATTTAATTAATACCAGGAAAGAGGATGAAGTAGATGAGCAAAAGGATGGTTAAGGAGATGTCTTTGACTGTATGGAAGTGGTCAAATTTAGATGTCTACAATTTGAAAAACATGTTGATGTTTTTTTGAATTATTTTGAAACTAAGAAATGTATTTACTGACTCAATGAATTATGGAGATAACAAAATTAGTCACTTAACAACCCTAAAGAATAAAGGTACGTCACTTCTTGGTAGGCTTACCTCACCCCCAAAGGAATGATGTAATCCGTGAAGATGGATTGGACAAATAGGCTATATCAAGGAAATATACCATCTTGATATGCCAAGCAAAAGAATCCCTTCCCTATTTTCTTTATTTCCTCAACCAAAAATCAGGCGTGGTAAGTAACTTCTGGGAGTGGTGCACCTCCCATGCACTACTTCAAAGTATGTTTCAAAAAAAAAAGGATAGGTTGCTAAGAAAAGTGTTTAATGACATCCTTGAACATAGGGGGTATAAACCATATGTAAGATACTTAAAGCTTTAGTGATTCCTGCCCAACCCATTATGCTTAGGTGAGGATGAGGCACTATCATGTTAACACACCCCCATTATAAGCTACTTTCTTTCAATTTCACAAACTTTATATAGCTCGCTAGTAAACGTGCTTTTAGAGTCACTTATATGAGTTCTCCATTGAGGGATGTATCTCATTAGCAAGCCCTTATCTAATAAAGACAAGAAAAATGCTATTTCTCTTCACCCAAGATCGCACAAAGTGCAAGGGGAGAGGATACGTAGCAATTTCTTGGAGTGACCAAAAAAATTTGTGAACTTGGAGTGTTTCTCTTCACCCAATATTGCACGAAGCGCAAGGGGAGTGGATACACACTAGAAGTTCACACAAGCACGAGAATCATGAAATACACTCATTCTTTTTAAACCCTCAAAGGCAATGATTACTTCGTGTTAATAGCATAAAACTAAAGTATGAAGTTTTATTTGTTCAATTTTAAATCAACATTGCAATGGTGAGGATGTATGGGTTCAATTTTAACCAACTTTGACAGATTATAGCATTATAAATTTTACACCTAATTGAAATCTAGTTGTCCTAAAAAATGAAATAAAGTAACATGTGATGGGTTATGTCATCCCATAAGTGTTTGAAACACTTTTACAATATAGATTAAGTGATAATATGCTCTCTTACTTCAATATTTTGCTCCTCTCCAAATCTACAAAACCGGTTAGCCTTATAGAAAAAAAAACCAGAAGTCAATAAATGATTAGAGAGTGGATTAAATTGAAAAATCAAAGTAGACTTGAAAATATAGCTCTTTGTTTTACCTTGCAAAAGCATCAATGGGGCACAGAAGTTCCTCTCTATTAGATACCAAAAGCGTCATTGTAATGCAAAAGCATCGCTCTGGTGAATTTCAAAAGCACCTCTCTGTTGTACCTGTGAAAAAACTAGAGAGGTCAAAATCATCGCAATATCAAAAGTGCCTCTCTATCAAAAAAAATCAAAAGCACTGCCATAAAGCAAAAGAATCATTATATTTCAAAAGTTCTTTTGTATTTCAAAAGTGCGTTGTTCCTCAAAAGTGTCACTCTAGTAATATGCAAAAGTGTTGCCCTGCCTATACATAACCTTCAAAACATAGGAAACTCAAGAAAAATTTGTCAAATTTGGTTAGTTCTACCCTCCTTCTAGTGCCATAATGTGATTATGATCATAACCTAGGCTAAATTTACCAAATCCATATAGATTCTAAGCAATACCTAACTAGTTAAGCTATAATCCCAATGAAATTCTTGAAAGCATTAAACAAAGAAGCCATTAAACATAAACAATGAAGAAATGCATAAAGGAAACCTAGTTAAATGCCTCAAACCTCATCCCATTGGGGGATTGGTGCTGCATTAATGTGGAATGTCATCCCTTTCCCAATCCCTTAGATTGAAACAAGCTTGATTTGATAGATTGATGAGTGATAATGGATATTTGAACAAAAATTGATGAAAATTGCTCAAATGAATGCTAATGGATGAAAGTTTGGATGCATTTCAATAACATAACTTTTCTCAAATGATTGTGGATCCATTTCTCATATAAATGAGGAGTATTTATAGGAGAAAATGGTGAATCAATGGCTAGGATTGATTTGATCAATCAAGGGATGAGAAGCTATGAGATGTGAAGGCATGGATCAAGGATTCTCATCAATGTATGAGAATGTAAGTTGACATGGATCAAAGATTTAATCAATGGCTCTCATTGATTCAAAGAAGCACAATTCCTAAATTTTAGGAAGTTGTTAGGAAGTTTGTTAGGAAGAATATTCCATTCTTGGAGTTCAAATGGAGGAATATTCCAAAGGAATAGTCCCTTACAAGTGGATGGGTGAGGGAAATTAGCAATTAGATAATTAAAACAATGTTTTAATTGTGCAGGTTGAGTGAAATTAGGATGATCATTAAATAATAATTTATTTAATGAAAGAGGTTCAAATGACATTTAATTCAATAATTAAGATTATTTAATTAAATGAGAGGACATAAGCAATTTAATCAAATAACTCACATTACCTAATTAAATAAGATGAAAATTAGTGTGAAAAGGGGTGAATTAGCCAAATAATAGTAATTATTTGATCAATAGGAGAAATTAATGCATTTAATTAAACAACTAGGATCATTCAATTAAATAGTTGAAAATGAGGTGAATTTAGGATGAAACGGTGTTAGTAATCAAAATCAAGTGTGCAATATCAATCAGGACAATTTTAAGTGTCTACAGTGTGAAATAGGACCTATCGTAGCATAAAACCAATCAAACGTGTTGGAGCTATCAGTTTGGCAGTAAGAAAAATAGAACAAAAGTTAGGCTACCTTACAACTTTCTCTTCAATGCATTTGGCAATTTTTTCACCATGCCAAAACTTGTCACCACAGCCAAATGGATTGGAGATATAAAAAAATGAGAGGGGTTATTGGAGAAGGACGCTAAAAGACCTTGTACCTTTATACAAAATGTTTATAAGTTCCACGTTTTTGAAAAATAGCTCATCAAAATTCAATACTTTTTGGCACTTAGGTCTCTTAAGAGAAAGCACTAGTACAATGTAGCCTGGATCGATCTAACGGGCTGGGGTACCAAACAAAACCTTTCCTAGCATAAACCCACCTAGACATGTTGGAACTATTTGTTTGGCCATGCGAAAAATAGAACAAAAAATATGCCTCTTGAAAACTTTCTCTTGAATGCATTTGATAATTTTTTTAACATGCGAAAACTTGTCACCATGGCGAAATCTATTGGAGATGTGAAAAATTGGGAGAGGTTATTCTAGAGGTACCCTACAAGATCTTGTAACTTTAGATGGGAAGTTTCTAAGTGCCATGGTTTATGAGAAATAGCTCATCAAAATTAGTCAGTTTTTGGCACTTAGGTCTCTTAAGAGAAAGCATTGGTACAATGCAGCTTGGATCGATTCAGTTGGGATGAAAAATAGGAACTTTCCTAGCATAAACCCACCCATATGGACATATTGGAACTATCAGTTTGGCTACACAACAAGTAGAACAAAAATTAGGCTACCTTGCAACTTTCTTTTGAATGTAACTGCCACTTTTTGTAACATTTGAAACATTATCGCCATGATGGAATGACTTAGATATATGAAAAACTAAGAGATATTATTGTAGAGGGACCCTACATGACCCTTATGTTAAGATAGAATGGCTACAAGTGTCACAGTTTCTGACAACGAGCTCATCAAAGTTTGCCTCTTTTTTGGACTTAGGGCTCTTCAAAGATTTTTGGTACAATGTGTCCTAGAATTATTTGGCATGTTGAGGTGTAAAAGAGGACCATGAATAGCATAATCTTTCCCACTCGGATGTTTTTGAATTGTCGATTTGATCACGTGATGACTATAACAAAAATTATACCACCTTGCAACTTTACACTACATGCATTTGATGCTTTTTCCAATGTGTAAAAAATTGTCACCACAACCAATTGGATTGAAGATATGAAAAAGTGAGAGAGGTTATTCTAGAGGAACCCTATGTGACCTTGTACCTTCAAATAAAATGGCTGGAAGTGTCACAATTTTTGACAAAGATCTCATCAAATTTTTCCTCTTTTTCAGACTTAGGGCTCTTTAGAGATTGTTGGTACATTTTTTTACTAAACATGTAAATATGTAAAAAAAAAAAAGTTTGTTCCTAAAATAGTAAGCTCTATCAACATAGATATCATCATCCCATACATTTTTCCTAGACCCTTCAAAAATTACTTGAAGTTTCTTAAGGGGGCAACAAAAAGGGGTCATGATTAGTTAGAGTTTCTTGAGTTGGAAACAAAAAGGGGTGTGTCATTATACAAGAAGGATAACAAATTCATGCCCAAGCACTACGTGTTGCTACTACTGATCAACTTGGCCAAAGCCTAAATATGAAAAATTCAATTATGAATTAAGATGTTAGTGTCATGTAGAATGCACGCGTTACAACTGAGACTGAAGAAATAGAAGCATAGGATGACCCTATCTTAGAGAAGAATCTTTAAAATATCAAGATTAAAATGAAGACATAAAATAATACAATTATTTTAAATGATTCATCTTTTTCAAAAAATGCGAATGTTGAAATGGATGTAGATAATGAAAATCAAGAAAGAGATCCAAATAGCCAAATAGTAGATATGCACTCCCAAATTATATGTTGTGTAGTACCAATCAAAGTGTGACATATAACATTAAACATTATATTAAAGAATGTAAAGCCCAAGGAACCACAAAACCAAAACCATATACATGAGGATGCCTAATTGCACAACATCACACCCATGACCATTATGGAAGGTAGTCCAAGAGGTCTATATGTGAAAATTGAAGATAAATTTTAAATATAAATAGATCTCTAGAAAACTATACCTTATGTATAATAATACCATAATTATGTATCACCAAGCATTCAAGTATATTGGTCAAGGAGGAAAATAGTCAAAGGGTTAAAGGAGGACAACTTTAAAGGACACCAAATTTATCACTAACGAGACAAGTATATATTGTGAAATCAATACAAGCATCTTAGCTAAAGGAGGACAACAATCAAAGGATAGAGAACCATGAAATGAAGGTAGTGTAATGTTGCAAAATTGCACCTAGGGAAAATTTCACATTTTAGCACCTTGCCTAGCATTTATGACACCTAAAACGCATTTATGGAAAAAAACTCATGGGTTAGAATTTCATTATTCCAACTCCAAGTGGTCTAATAGTGAAGCAACAGTAGTCTGATGACCCATTTCCCAAAAAATTATGTCTTGGACGCCTGTGTGGCGCGTAGATGTCTGCGTGGTGCACTAGCATCCTAACGGTTTTTTGAGTTTGAAATGGGGAATCTCGAATCCTGGATCTTGAAATGTGTCTCTGCAGCCAAGCCCTCAAGTGTAATGGATATTTTTTGCCCTTGCATGCAACAAAACCCCTCCTTTGATCTCATTTTGGGTGTTCTCTCATTCATTCAAGACTCTCTCTTCATCTTAACTTCATCGCTCAATCTCCTCTACTCTTGGCAACAACACTTATACAAACAAAACTTTGTCAGACTGAGGTCCCTCCAATAGCCAAAGCTCTCTATCAAGCATTCAACATTGTGCTTGTGTGTTCAAGAGGGGGCTGAGGCCTGTTGGTAACGCTCTCTCACTCTTTTCTATTTGTGGATAGATTAGATCTCTTTGTTCATTTACTACTTGGTGGTGCAAGTTCTCCTCCTGAAGTGAGGATTAATTTCACCACTCCCTTTTGTTCATTTTGGTTACTCTCTCTTTATCTATCTGGTTGTCCGTGGAGGTGGGAACACCAAACTAGGGGTTTGATCACAGAAAGCTCCTATACAACCCCAACATTTTTCCTCATTCATCTTGTGTGCAGGTTGATAAAGCTGAGCTTGGAGTGAAGATCTAGACATCTGGTTGTTTGTAAGCTCTCTTTTATCTCTCCTTGTGCTTTCTCCTAGTTTTTACTACTTTACTTGTCATTATTTTTAGTATACCTCATATCTAGATTAGTTAGTGAAGCTTTGGTTAGCCCACTCGAGTCCTTGAGTTCTTTGTTGCTCAGGATGATAGCGCGCCATTTAGACTCTAGAGCGTTGCACTGGCATCTTGAATCCACATTGTAATCCTTTGGTCGAGAGATCCTTTTTCAAAAGAAAAAACATAGAATATTTTCTCTTTTAGGTTTTGAAGCTATCTTTTATGGTGATTAGTCTAGATGTACTTTCTTTGCAATTTCTTCATTCAACTTATATTGAGGTGGTTAAGGGAAGTTCGCTCCTGAGGATTCTCTTGAGAATGAAGAGACTCGTGAGCAACGAATCCCCCTTATCTCACATTTTGGTGAACTCAATGTGAAACATGTCAGATTTATTTCTATAGTGTTTTGATAATTATGATAATTCTTTCTCTAAGGAATATTTTGATATGTTGGATGATGCTCTAGATGATTTCTTAGAAGTCTCTTCCCCCATCTGTAGGAAAATTTATTCTTTGAAAGCTAAAGAGTCGATAAACATTTTGGTGGTCTATGCAACTTCTCCAAGCCCTCAGAATCCCATTATTTACTTGAATCCAACCATCCCTTCTCCTAAGATGGATCATTTTGTATGTGGAATTTCATATCGTGATGATTCACCATATTTGTATTCAAGGTTTGTAAAAGCTATGGACTATGTGTCTTATAATGCTATTGGGAACACATATAATTGTGAGAGGGGGACCAACCACGTCAAGGCTCTAGGTCATGGAGAGCCAAGAGAAGAGGGCTTCCCTAACTTACCTCACTCTAAAGGGGTGTTTCAGATAGAGGTCAAGAATGATGAGGACTATAAAGTACTTCAATCACCCTTTAGACTCAAAATCCAAGTTTAGGCTAGGCGCGGGTTGGTTTGCAAAGTCAATACTATACCTTAGACAACTCTCTATCAGAGGACACAAGCGCAGTTCTAGGATGATAGTGCACACACTGGCATCTCTCAAGCGTGTTGGAATCCATATGACTAGAGGACATAAAGTACAATAAAAACTACAAAAAAATGAACTAATGACCTATCTAACTATTCTTGAATGAGCAAAACAGAACAATAAAATATGAAAAGTACAAATGAAGATGATAAAGTAGATAGATGAAGGCTAAATTAATGAAGATGATCTCACCAAGGCGCCAGTTCACCAGCTAGCTCCAAATGCACGTCCACCTACACACAAGAAAGAGGGGAAAATTGTTGGGGTTGTATAGGGGTCTGCCTCGGTTAGACCCTCGTTTTGGTGTTTCCACCTCCATAGACAGCCAAATAGAAATGAGAGAGAAATATGCAATGAAGAAGTAAAGAAAGTAGAAGATGCAATAAACACTACAAAACAGTAAAGTGCTACTCAACCAAATCACAAAGGAGAGGAGTGAAAAGCTACCACGTCCACCCAAAAGCTCACTAGCCAATGGAGGAGAAAGCAGATTTGGTAAGGTCACCACAACCTCGACTGTGATGGAAGGAGGTCTCACAAGACTCCAATCTGTTGCTTAGAGGATGAAATGAGATAAAATGGATAAATTTGAAGTAGGAAGAATATTCCATTTTCGGGGTCAGTTGGTTGAAGAGGGACATTACAAAATGACCCCAATTGAAAGTGTAACACCTCTGATAGCATCAGATGTAGGAATTCGTTAGGGAAATAAGCACACCGCACAGATGTCTATGTGTTGCATGCACTTATTTGACAAATATTCTCTCACTGACACAAGAGACAAACACCAAGTGTAAGGAAGGCAGTTGGGTGATGTGGAATTTTTCCTTCAGATTTGATTTTCTAAGGTGAAGGTATGTGAAAGGGGTGAAAATTCACTTCTATACATTTTTCCCCCAATATAGCGAGCACGAGTACTAATGAGTACCTCGGTAAATTAGATCGAAGAGTTAGTAGGGTTAGAGATGTATACTTGAACCATCAAGGAAGTAGATTGTGATTTGGTGAGCTCGAAAGCATAGGCTAGAACAAAAGACTCCATAGCCCCACAAAACTATGAAGCTTCACAAGGTACACTAAAGGCCCTTGGACCAACAATGGAAAAATCTTGCGGGATGAAAGCGTTTCGCAGGCCCGCAAACCTGCAAGGAGGTAGTCCCCAAGATCTCTCACATGAAGGAAGCCCCATGAAGTTTGCGCCTTACAAGCCCACAGACCTGTAAGAAGGTATCCCTCAAGATCTCTCACATGAAGGAAACCCAGATGAAATTTCCTTATAGGCCCACAGACCCACAAGGAGGCATCCCCCAAGATCCCTTTCATGGAGGAAACCCAAAGGAGGAGACTCCATAGAGTTCAATTGGAAAGCGGCTTCATAGGCGTACCTGCAAAGCGACATGTTTACCCGTAGATAAAGCATCCCAGAAACAAAGCGACCACATAAGCTATAAAGTAGATAGTCACACAAACCATTAGTAAATTGGAAGGCTTTCAAGGGGGTCCCTCGGGAACCCAACGTAAGAAGAGGGTCCACCCAAGGGATGCATTGTTCGAAAGTACAAAGAGAGACATTTTTTCTCAAATCGATTCATCATCAAGGAATCCTTTCGAAAGATGTTCACTTCATCAAGGAATTTGAAAGGAAAAAATGCCCCCTTGTGAGGGGAAGGTAAAGGCTTCTCCCACCTTGAAGAAAAGTTCTCAAGCTCTTTCTTTGAGAACCCATGATGAAGGAAACATGTTCCATTAGGGTTCCTAGTTGTGAATGTGATTTTGAAAAAGAAATGTTCACAAGTATTTTTGAGAAAAGAATAGTTGGTAGCGAATGCATTTTCTAAAAATTATAGCATCATAGAAATGGCATTATCACACATGAAAGGGACAACTCAAGCAAAGAAGAGAAAAGGAGAAATAAACATAAAAAAATGGCATAGGGGTGATATGATATTTCAAGGTCAGAACCGCTCATAAATATATATAAGTATAATAATAATAGTATATAAATGAACTGTCATCAACCCCCTACTATATCAGACCATGTGAAGAATACACGAGAAGACAAAGTAAAAATAAAAAATTGGGTCAACATGGAAGGGAAGCTTAAATTCCCCCAACACTTTGCATCATCCCCAATTTGTCGAAAATCAATCACAAACATGGAAGAATGATGATACAAATAGAAGAAGGTTTACAAAACAAAAACTACTCCTTTATCTAAGCACCAACAAGGGTGAAAAGGGTCATCTAGGAACACATAGCATGAGTACGGGGGAACACATCACAACACACACACTTCTAATCTAAAGATAAAGAAGAGGCCTCCCCCTAACACTCATTGACCAAGAGGTCATCTGCTTCCCATTCTAGATCATCATAAGGGGAAGGAGGACGAGCCTATAGTGGTGGAATATTAAGGGGAGGAGCTTCCAACCCTCCCACAACAAAGGCTAAGGAAGAAGGCCCCGTAAGGTCTCCTCCACTCGGCTCTTGTGGAGCTATGGTCAGCAATTTCACAAAGATCGCTGACAAGGACGAAACTTCATCCAAAGAGTTAAACATGCAATTGACTAGAGTTCCATGTCATACCTCAATGGATGGAGATGGATGTTCCCAAGATCCACTGCTAGACTCACTGAGTGACTCGAGAGTGGTGACAAACTCAGGGGAAGTTGGTGTTGGTTCTATCACTAAGACAAAACAAGCCAACACAGGACCACCCTTTGAAGAGGGTGGGCTCATCTTACGCCCTCCATCACTAGAAGGGCCATCCTCCATCTTCTAATTTGTTAGGGGATGATAACTCCCCATATATGAGGCAAGAGGCACAGAGGAAGAGGAGGAGGAGAAAACTGCAACAGACACCATCGAAGTATTTGACATATCCATGGATTTTAGGAAAGGTGGGACGTTTGGAAGGGACATCAACAAGGGTGGCTCAACTAAAGAAGCGATGAACACCTACACCTTTTGGGGTCAGGCACACTCACAATAGGAGCCAAAAGCAATACAGGGCTTGGTTGAATGAAAGCAGAGGGGAGGAGAGAGGAGGATGCAACATGAGGCCCTGAATCAGGGGAAGTCATCTCCTCTTCCTTTCTCTGCAAGGCGGCCTACTCAACCTTGAAATCCTTTCAACGGTGCTTGCGTTCATGAGCAAGACAATTTTTACAACTCTTCGAGCTAGAGGCCAAAGGTTACGAAGGATCGAAACACTCCTGCTCATCCATGGGAGTGTCCACCACAATTGTTTCCAACAAAGGGACATGCTCCTAAATGGGAGCAGGAGGAGAATCTTGAGAGGAAATGGGGGGAGTTGACTCTAGTGCCTTGACAACAGGCCTCTTCCTGTTTATTAATTTTGGAGCAAGAGTAGTAGGAGGCCGTGGAGGCCAAGACATAGAGGATTCTCCACGGGGACCTTTTCCCTTTCCATACAAATAATACCAAGGTATGAGTGGTTTGGTAGGGAGATTCGATATCCTAATCTTGGGTTTATGCCTAGCAGGCACCATCGGACTTAGCTAGTACAATTCAAGCCTACTCATCCAAAACTCTTCTCTCGAAAGAGGAGTGGGAGAGCCATCCAAAGGATGGGCAGCTTCTCTTCTCCCTTTTGAGAAGAGGAGGCAAGTAGTTGTTGCACTATCAAAAGGGTTAGTTTTGGCTGTCCCTTGCCCCCAGTCTTATACTTCACATAATTCTTATAAAGTAGGTCCGTTCTTGGAGGAAGTGGAACAACCGGGGTGGGCCAAAAGTGATCCAATGAATATCCCCCATGGGTTACCAAAGGCTGGTATCCAATGTCATGCACTATGTGCACGATGCCTTCATGGGAGAACTTTGAACATTTGTGAATGATAGAGGTGATTCCATTCATGGAAGCTAGCCAAGGTATGCCTAGCTTCAGCCTGAACAAATCCAACTCTAGAATGGCATCGAAGACTATGTCTACAACCCTAGGTCCAACTAGGATGGGTAGAGTTATTGAACCATATGGCTTGAGAGATAGACCATCGTGCGTATGGATGGTAGACTTTGTTTCTTCGTACTCCCCCTTATGCAATGAATTAATCCACAATGTTTCTTCTATAATGACATTCACTCAACTCATGGGATTGACTAAGACCCCTGTCACAATGTTCCCATTGAGGAAAGCGGGAATGTAAAGGGGAGAAGGCTTATTGTTCAAGGGCATATCTTACGAAGTGAATGTCACATCTGACGAGTCGTTTGCAGGCTGCACAGAAGGGGTAACTATAACCATGTTAACATATGCTTTGGGCTAAGTGGTAGAATCAGAGGGATCAATAATCATGTTGGCAGAATGTGACAGAAACGGTTCCATGTATATCTACAACTCACTATTTGCTTTTTCCATCAATTTTTTTGCATTTTGTTTATTCCTATTGAGACAAATAGTACCGTCCTCGATGCGATCCTGTATCTCATGACACAGGTGCATACAGCATTCAATATCATGTCCATTGACTCAATGGTACTGATAAAAGGCATTTGAATCTTACCAACTAGGGTAAGGTTGCTTGAGGGGTTTAGGGTTCTCCAAGGTTATGATCTTATCCTTTAGCAAATTTTTTAGGATGGAAGAATAATATTTTGCTAACTTTGTGAACTTCCTATTGCATCTGAGGTCGTTACCATTTGTACCAGATACTACATTCACCACAACCTTACCTTTCCCAGAGATTGATACAATGGACTTCCCTTCTAAATGGGACTGCAAGGAGGATCCCATGAATTGAACTACCATCTATTGATACTCCCATAGTACTGAACACAGATGCACGAAAGAAGGGTACTTCATAAGGGAAAACTTCTCCTACCAAGGTCTTTGCAAGTTCCCTATGAATACCTTTTGTACGTCAGAATCGAGCAATATATATGATATTTTTTTAGAAGAGCACTTGATACCATGCTATGAAATCAGTAATCTTTTCATTATCCCCTTGCTTGCATCAGATGAGATTCTAAAAGGTCATCTTTGATCCAATGTTGGCTTGGAATTGTCAAAGAAATTGATTCACAAGTTGGTAAAATGAGAAAATGGATTTATCTAGTAAGGAATAGTACCACTTGAGTGATGTATCCTTAAGATATCGAGGGAATAATTTTTCCATCAATGCATTGTGATGGAAGAAATGTGTACACAGAGCATTGAAGGTAGAAACATGCATTTGTGGGTCCCCTTTACCACCATATTTCTAAAATTTTAGAATCTCCATTCCTTGTGGGAAGGGGGTACTTAATATTGCTACTGATAATGGACTATGTCAGAAGAAGGGTTGAAAGATAGGTTGGGCAAAGGCTTGGGAGAGGCTTGCCAACTGGCTTTGCATCTTTCCCATATTCTAAAGAAGAGTGTTTAGAATAGGGTCACCAGATGACATAGGACTGGTGGGACCTCCTCCACAACCACCACTAGAGCCACCTCTGGAAACACCAATGTGGCTGCCACTAGAACCACTATCAAAGCCACCACCGCTAGCAGGACCTCGACCGGAGCCACCTCTGCTTCTGAAGCTACCACCATGGCCTCCACCTGAACCACCTTCGCCAGCACCACCCCCACCACCAAGCCACTACCAAAGCCTCCACCACTCAACCTACCGAAACCTCCACTACTAGAGGTGACAAGAGGGGTGAAACTAAAACCCAAGGGTATTTTGTTTGCTTTGATAGTTTTAGACCTCTTGGAGGAAAAGGGGATGTTGATCAATGAGATCATGTCAGCCATGTATATAGACGTAGGAGGCATTGATACTCCTAACTATCTCTCATGTTCTTCGAGAGCAGCCCCTTGTATAATGTTAGAATTATTTGGCAGGGCACACACTTTGGTCAGAATAGAGAGGCTAGCTAGGATTTCTATGCATGTGCGGTCTTTTCCCAACATATACTTTATCTCGCTAATAAACTTAGTGGCTCTAGCCAACTTTGGGTCTTTCTCTAGGTGATTCCCCAAGTCACCCAACCCTTTGCTAAGGGTGGAGACATACTCTGAAGGTATGTGGAAAACTTCATGCTCGTCTACCAATGATGGTGTGGGAGATGCAGGATGTGTGGGGACCTGATCAGTCTCATCAAAGAATCCAACCTTGCCCCTCGACAACTACTCCTGTGTAGAACGACCAACAACCAATCTAGCAAAAGGGCCTATAGAGAAACTGGGAGTGACCTTCATCTTCTCCATTGGAAGGTGTCATACACTTCTCCTAACAATGTACCTAGAAGTCATGTACTAGGTTGTGATGCTCATAAACCTTAACAACACTCAGGAGTACAACTATCGCAAGGCACTAGAGAGAAGCTTCAACACCAACAAATGGGCAGATGTTGGTTCACATCAAGTTCACCAAAAATGTAAGAGAGGGGGACCAACCATGTCAAGGCTCTAGATCATAGAGATCCAAGAGCGGAGGTTTTCCCTAACTTACCTCACTCTAAAGGGGTGTTTCAGATAGAGGTTGAGAATTATGAGGACTATAAAGTACTTCAATCACCCTTCAGACCCAAAATCCAAGTTTAGGCTAGGCGAGCTAGTTTTTGAAGTCAATATTATACCTCAAACAACTCTCTATTTGAGGATGAAAGCATAGTTCTAGGTTGACAACACAATGCGTTGGTGTCTCTCCAGCACGCTAGCATCTGTATGACCAGAGGATAGAAAGTACAATAAAAACTACTAGAAAATGAACTAATGGCCTAGCTAACTATTCTTGAATGAGAAAAATAGAACAATAAAATATGAAAAGTACAAATGAAGATGATAAAGTAGATAGATGAAGGATGAAGTAATGAAGATGATCTCACCAAGGTGTCAGTTCGCCAGCTAGCTCCAAATGCACGTGCACCTACACACAAGAAAGAGGGGAAAATTGTTGGGGCTGTATAGGGGTCTACCTTATTCAGACCCTTGTTTTAGTGTTTCTACCTCCGTGGATAGCCAAATAGCAATGAGAGAGAAATATGCAATGAAGAAGTAAAGAAATTAGAAGATGCAATAAACACTGCAAAATAGTCTAGTGCTACTCAACCAAATCACATAGGAGAGGAAAAAAATGTTACCATTTCCACCCAAAAGCTCACTAGCCAATGGAGGATAAATTAGACTTGGAAAGGTCACCACATCCTCGATTGTGATGGAAGGAGGTCTCGCAAGACTCCAAGCCCACATTGCTATGGCTTGCTTCACACTTGCTTTGTGGAGTTGATAGAGTATTGTTGTTGCAATGGAGTGTTGAAGTGTTGCTAAAGAGTGAAGAGAATGCTAGAAGTGCTAAGAGAATTCCAATCTGTTGCTTAGAGGATGAAGTGAGATGAAGATGGACGAATTTAAAGGAGAAGTCGGAAGAATTTTCTATTTTCGGGGTCGGTTGGTCAAAGAGGTACGTTACAAAATGACCCCAATCAAAAGTGTAATGCCTCTACCAGCTTCAAATACAGGAATCTGTTAGGGATGTAAGTGCACCGCACGGATGTCTATGTCTCGCGTGTGCGTCTCTGACAAATATTCTCTCATCGTAACAAGAGACGAATGCCAAGTGGAAGGAGGGCAGTTGGGTGATGTGGAATTTCACCTTCGGATTTGATTTTCTAAGGTGAAGGTATGTGAAATGGGAACTTGTATAAGGGGTGCAAATTCACTCCTATACAATAATATAAGAAGAAACAAACAAAATTTGGATCAACAACCCTCTGTTCCTACACATCAACCTACTCAAATTCCTACTTCTTTACCACCTTCTCAATTGAGTCTTCCTCCAACACCTTAACTTACAACTAAAGCACTTGGTGATTATGATCTTGTCGAGCAACTCCATATTACTTTAGCTAAGATCTCACTTTTGGATTTTTTTTAGACCGCTCTGGTTTATTAAGGTATGCTTTAGGAAGCCTTACGAAGATTATCTTTCCTGTCTTCACTAGGTTGATGGATGTTAATGTGTTAAAGGCTCATATTCATGTGGACTCATCGAATATCACATTACATCCTTAGGAACTCCTGCCTCTAGATGTGCAGAAACAAGTAGATCCTTTAATGATTATAGTTAATGTTAATACTATTGGTATTAAGCATACCCTCATTGACACTGGTTCAGCTCTCAACATTTGTGGTATTGATCTATTACCCAAGACTAAAGTTGATTCCTCTTGTTTAGTTGCTTCTTCTTTGTATATTTGTGGGTTCAATAATGTTGGCCAGCATGCTCTAGGAACAATAATATTTCCTTTGCAGCTAGGTCTCGTTACCTTACCCACTCTAGTTTATGTGATACCTAGCCCTTTGCCTTATAATCTTCTTCTGGGGAGACCCTGGATTCATGCTATGGGTGTCATAACTTCCACTCTACATCGTTCTCTAAATTTTTTTGTAAATAATTGAGTAGTTACAATGAAAGTTGACCCATAAGTTATTCACCTTTGTGAATTAGCAGTTGTTGGTTGGGATTTTTTTGTCTCCACTCTTAATAATTGTAGTCCATCCGTAACTTCCGATGTGATGGCATGTTCCTCGACGATACCCTCTATGGAGGTTGTCCCTGAAGTGAACACTGCTAGAGAAGAACCACCTAAAGTAGAAAGTCCTAAGTCCTCCCCGTCTACCTTTGAATCCAATGTGTTTCTTGGTGATGATTGAGGGTCCTTGGAGTTATTTGAGTTCCTTATTGGGAATACAAAGTGAATCCCACTCATCTAAACTTTTGATAACCTTGAATGCCTCTGATGAAGAAATGGATCATACTCCTGCTAAGAAGGAAAGTTGTGATCCTATTCAGGAGACCAGACATTCCTCTACTGAGGAAATTGGTCCTACTCATGCAAAGGAGGTTAATTTTTTTGAATCAAGTAAAGAATATAGTTGTTCTCTCATAGATGCATTCAATTTTCATTGATGGAATGATGCTCTCTATGTGGAACCACTACCTTCCAAATTTTTTCAAATGTGCTATGGTTTTGGATATAGACTCACTTCTCAATATGGTTATGGGTGAAAAGGCATTGGATATATTGAGCAAGGAATCTAAGTCCCTATCCAGTTTAAGCCTCATAAGCGCTATCTGGGTTTGGGATTCTCTATTGAACAATCTAAGAAAAAACCTCAGTTGAGTGTTAATATGATTTTAGTTGAACCACTTAGCCTAGTTCATCCTAAATTGATAGAGGATGGGGCAAAGGATGAAGAAGTCCTTTTGGATGTTTTCTCTTTGGATGAAGCACTTGAGGAATTCTTAGGTGCTTACTCCTCTTTTCCTCCTTTTCACCATAAGAAATGATTCCCATATCACTTGAGTAAACAAGAGTATTTCAGAGAATCTATCTTGAATGTTGATGAGGAAGACCCTCTAGCTAATGTTGATAATGGTGTTCCAACATTGCATCCTAAATATCATAGTTCTCTCCTCAAAGGAGATACTACTAAAGTCTCTATGGATCCTAAGTCCTCTGAAAAGGTGATTAAGATTGGGAAGTGTCTTTCTTTTTAAGAAGCTAGGGAGCACTCTAACCTTTTACATTCTCATCCTAATATATTTACTTGGTCATATGAGGACATGCCCAATATTGATGAGTCTATAGTGGTTCAAAATATTGTTCTATGTCCCAACACCAAGCTGGTTAATCATAAAATTCAAAATATCAATCCTAAGGTTGTTTTGTTGGTTAAGACTGAGATAGAGAAGTTGTTGAAAGAAAAATTTATCTGTCCAACTGATTACTCCCCTTGGATTTCAAATATCATTGTCGTTAGTAAACTTGATGGTTGTATTCATATATGTATTGAATTTTGTGATCTTAACAAGGCTTCTCTTAAGGATTATTTTCCATTACCTAATATAGATATGATTTTGGACTCAACTATAGGCCATGCCTTGCTATATTTCATGGATGGCTTCTTAGGTTACAATCAGATCTGCATTAATCTGAAAGATCAGTACAAGACAACCTTCACTAGCTCCTGGGGTACCTTTTGTTATGTGGTCATGCCCTTTGGGTTAAAGAATGCATGAGTGACTTACCAATGAGCAATGACCTCAATATTTCATGACTTCATTCATAAATTTCTAGAAGACTACATTGATGATATCTTGGAAAAATCTATAACCCATCAGGATCTTTTGGAAAACCTTCATCTTATTTTTGAAAGGCTTTGACTCTATAAGATGAAGCTTAACCCAGTTAAGTGTGTCTTTCACATAGACATAGGAAAACTTTTGGGATTCATAGTCTCTCATCATGAAATTGAATTTGAAATGAATAAGATCGATGCAATTATTAACATGCCTCACCCAGGAACATTATGAGTTGCAAAGTCTACAAGGGAAGATTCAGGAAATTTGCAAATTCATATCTCAATTGGTTGATCACACCCTTCCTTTCACTCGTTTACTGAAAAAAGACGTTCACTTTATATGAAATGAAGAGTTCCAAAAATATTTTGAGTCAATCAAAACTTATTTGGCCAATCCTCCTATATTAGTGTCAGCTATGCAGGATAAACCCTTTCTGATCTACCTTGTTGTGTCACCATATGTTTTGGTAGCTTTGCTTGCTTAGTACGATGATGTCGAGAAATAGAGGGCAGTCTACTACATTAGTCATGTCCTAGTTGATTATGAAACTCGTTATGCATCTATGGAGAAACAATGTGTTGCTCTCCTCTTTAGAAAATAGAAGCTAAGACACTACCTTCTTCATGTCGAAACACATGTTATTGTAAAAAGTGATCTTCTAAAACATTTTTTCTCCCGTACCAACCTTACTAGAAGATTAGAGAAATGGGTGATGTTGCTTTTTGAGTTCGACATAAAGTTTGTTACTTATAAATTGATATAACATCACTGAGTATGAAGCCCTCATTGCTTGCTTACGTGTTGTGATCATGCTAAAAATAAGAAATCTCTGTGTACTTGGTGACTCTGAGCTTATTGTGAATCAGATTATGGGAACCTATTAGGCTAACCAAAGTAAGTTGTCTTAGTATCGAGACCTTTCTTTGTACTTGCTTAATTGGGTCTCCTCTTTTGTAATAGACAGTGTCCCTAGGAGAGAAAAACGACATGTGGATTCCATGGTGAGTGTTGCCTCCCTGGTACCTTTAGATGAGGATATAAAGGAATACCACTTTGTGGTTCAAGTCCTTCATTCTCCTACCATTTCCGATCAACTTGATTTCGATGCTCTTGTGTGTTCTCACATAGACTCAGAAGAATGGTTCTCTAACATCTATAACTATATGAAGACTGGGAACTTTCTCGATGATGCGATGAAAAATGATTGCACTCGTATACGAAAGCTTTGAGTTTGTTACATTGTCTTGTCGAATGTTCTTTACTAAAATTCTTACAATAGATTGCTTCTCCTATGTCTCACTAAGGTAGAAATACCACTTTCCCTTAGAGAAGCCCATTCGGGTTCCGGGGGTGGAAACTTTGGTGGTAAATCCCTGGTGAGTAAATTGATACACATGGGGTACTTTTGGAAAAGGATGAAACAAGACTACTTTGATTTTGTTAAAAAGTGCTTGCAATGTCAACAACATAGTCACCTTATTCATTCTCTTGCACAAGAGTTACAAAACCAGACCTCTCCTTGGCTATTTACAAAATGGGGTTTGGATATTATCAGAAAAATATCACCTCATTCTTTTAAAGGACACACCTTTCTCATTACTGCTATAGATTACTTCATGAAGTGGGTCAAAGCCATGCTTCTTTGATCTTTGAACATTGAAGCTATTTGTAGCTTTCTTCTAAACAACATCATTGCTCATTTTGGGTTGCCTTCTACACTTGTTTCTGACAATGGTATGCCACTTAAGAACAAGGAAGCAAAACAATTCTTGGAGAAGTTTCACATTCAACATAGGTTTTCTACACCATATTATCCTCAATCTAATGGCTAAGCAGAAGCATGTAATAAGACTCTTGAGATCATTCTTTGCAAAATGGTAAATAAACATGGTAAGGATTGACATGTTCAATTAACATATGCTTTGTGGGCCTATCACATGAGTGTTTGTATGACGATGAGAACAACACCCTACAACCTTGTATATGACACCAAAGCTATCATGCCTTTAGAGTTGGAAATTCCATCTTTGTGGGTTAATTAATAATGAAACTTACCAATCCAATCATTTTCATCAGCAATAGATGCTCGACGAGTGCCAATTATAGGCCCTCGATCATCTTAAAGCTTATTAACGATTGTTGTCTGAAAAATATAATCAAAGTGTACTTCCTAGAACTTTCAAGGTAGGTGACCTAGTTCTCTATAAGAATCAGAGAAATATAAATGTGTCGCTTGATCAAAGGGGAAAATTCAGTCCTAATTGGTTGGCCCATACATTGTCATCTTTGTGTATGGATCAGGTGCTTATGGGTTGTCATCTATGGATGGGACGCCTCTAAAAGAACCTATTAATGCAATGCATCTTCACCTCAATACTACGTGTAGTGTCTAATGTGTCATATGTGCAATGTTCACTCTTTAAGGGTTGTAGCATTACGTATGTTGACATTGTTTCATTAACACATTATAAAAAAATTGTGTTATGATGAAGCCATGTGTGTGTGAGAGACATACATGTGTGTTCCCTACTATGCCATGTATCCATGCATTACATACATGAAATTAAGCAACATACACATCAAATAAACAATGCCATAATATTGGAATAGGTATCTCATGTATATATGTATAAATATCAAATGTCATGTACATGTATTTAATTAACATACATTTATGTGTGTTCATTAAATCATGATAACATCTAATTTAAACATACATCCATACACATAAAATCCATAGCATCAATATACATGAAAGTAAGCAACATACACATCAAATAAACAATGCCATAATATTAGAATAAGTATCTCATGTATATATGTATAAATATCAAATGTCATGTACATGTATTGTGCCACTGTCATCAAAAAATTAGTGGCTACCATATATGTGTATCAATGTCTATACAAAAAATATCTACAAAATATATGTCATCACTACAAAAATGATATACAGAAGGAGGCTCTCTATGCCTCGAGCATGTGACTCCCGAAGCCCTCTGGCTCTGGCTGCAATTACGGCTGGGGGTGGGGCTACACAATAGAGACATATTGGGAGTGGTATGAGTGTGACATGGACATGGTTGCACACATCCCCCTAATCTCTCCCTGGAGGGAGGCTATCTACATGGGTCCTATATGATCTCTTGTTGCAGTTGTTGATCACTTGCCAGGATCAAAGCAATTGACTATCTTGTGAGGTCATCGATACAGCTCTATAGAGCATTAGGCCCTTGCTTGGTGGCATCAACCCTCGTAATAGCCATGTATCACTCTACAAGTACCATCTGCAACTCCCCTGATAGCTGGTCACGTTTCCCCCAAAGTGTGGTAGTGTTAGTAGTCCTCTACGCAATCTCCACTTGTGCCTCCTCATAGGCAGTCCTCAAATGAGCTACTAGCTCAAAAAAGTGGACGTGACGTCTTGTTAACATAGGATGATATGCATCTAGAACTACCCCCTGGATAGGCACGATAGGGGCCACCTCTTATATGCACTAGACGAATAACCTAGTCCACCCCTGAGTATCCACTACAACCATAAAAAGAAAATTGTATATTAGTACCACGAAATGTATAGATACTAAAACCAAAACATAGTATACATGTACATGAGATAGAAACTGAAAAGCACTGAAGTGAAATACCATAAATGATTGTCATACCTAGATCCCCTGGCTACCAGAATGGGTCAATGGGAGGAGGAGCACTTGGTACCACATCACCTATGTCAGGACTGCCCCAAACACTATAAGGGCTGATGGCACCAATGAAACTAGAGTAGCTAGTGGAGGAGAGGACATCCTTCATCACCACCTTAGCCTTGATGAAGCTACTCTAGCCTCCTTGATCTGCTCCTACTGCTTTGGCCATCCCTCCTCCTACTGCTACTCCTCCTGCTCATCTTTGCTGCCTTGATGCCTCCACCTCTACTTGGGTGGTTGTGGCAACAATTCCCCTTGTAAATTAGGATCACCCATGGGGGCATCTGCTAGGAACACTGGGGTAGGACAGTGAGCTGCCCACCATGCAAGAAAATCTCTGGCTACAACAACATTATCCACTATTACCATCACCAGTAGATTAGTGTCATTAGCCTTGTCATCAAATAGGTAGACATCTACTATGGTGGGATGTAGATGGTCCCCTGGCCTCGTTGCGCTCTAAACAACTCGAGTGTATGTGGGGATAGGTGGGGGAATAATTTAGATCCACCCATGTGGCCACATGACCTAGCTCTAGTAGTATGGCATGATAACAAAATCAGTGTGATCGAGAATGAAGCAGTTGTGTTGTAGGTTCTGGAGGAACCTACCATCATTAACCCATTGGAATAGCCAGTGGGGTCTACATCTGATCCAATATGGCATAAAGCTATCAATTTGCAGTGCTAGAATTATAGATCACCATGTCTCCACTATCAAGTGAGCTCATACCAATGGGCCATTGAAACAATGTAATCCCACACCTACGAGAATCCCTCTAGCCTCATGCAAGTGATGTGAGTGAAATCCCACACTTGCAAGAGTGTGCACGTAGTCAGGCTCCAGTACTTGTAGTGCACATACTGGTCAAGCTCCTGGTATAGGTGCACAAGCATACTACGCCCCCAAGCAAACACGATCATGTGCTCAACCATCGCTTGAATAGTATGGGTGAGGCTCCCATGTAGGTGAGAACCTCACCTGTCTATAGTGACTCAGGTGGCCACGGTAACTACCATGGTGTAGCATAGTAAGGGAGTAGTGGACTAGCCCTGATCAAACCATCAGGTGTATATGTGCCTAGTCCCATCCTTGCCATCAATTTGGTCAGAGTAGTATTAGACACCATCTGATCGCTCTTGTGCCAAGTGTGCATCATCAAGCTCCACTTGTCGGCCACAGATGGGGAGATTGAGGATGTGGAAGCTCTATGTGGTGGCATCCCACCTCTCCATGAGCACCATCCACATCCTATCATGATATGTGATAAAAATAGTAAGCAATATTAACTAATCTCTTTCAATCTACATTCCAATGCCCATCCCTTACCACCAACCAATATTTAATTTAAATAGATAACCTTGACATATGTGCACAAGAAGATACAAATAGGTGTCATCACGGAATACCAACTATATAACTATCTAAATATACATGTATGTTGTACCACAATGTCTAAAACTCATCACATCATACCTTATTGCATTCTATATCTAGTTACCAATCTATAGATAAACTCTTTCTTTAGGAACTCTTTGTGGGTGAATAACACACTCAAGTCCCAACAATTAGGATAAAATTTATGTAATTCTTCTTTAGAATTTGGATTCTTCGGGTTAGCATGAAAAACCAAATTGTCAATCTAAATATATCTAAAAATTATTTCCTTAATATAATTTTTCTTTAATCCTCTCTATATACTTGAAGGTTATCCAATCTATTAACTCTTTATCAAGTGTTTTAAGTTCATGTATTCTTTTCTCTCTATATTTAGCACCATAAAAAATACCATGGAGCTAAAAATGTAAATAGGGTATCTCAAGCTCAAAGGGTATATAATGAATAATTTATATACCTAGTAGGATTGCAAATACTAATATGGTAAGCCTATAACATGGGAACCAGTTGTGTATTCCAATTAGTACTATGTTTGTCAATTATTTTTTCATAATTTTCTTAATAATCTTATTAGTAGTTTTTTCTTGACCATTACCTTGTGGGTTGTGAGGGGAAGAAAGTCCTTGTTGAATATGGACCTTTTCAATGAAGTTCACTTTTCTATTCTTAAAACATGAACCATTATTTGTAACAATAGTAAATTATAAGCCAACTTTAGATATAATATTATCTATTATTAAAGAAAAAATATTGATTGCTAAGGTAGATTTAAAGGGTGTAGCTTTGACCCTCTTCACAAAATAATTTATGGAAATGATAATAAAGGTGTGTTCCTTCCAAAGATGCTAGTACAATATCAAATCTAACACCATGTAGAAATTAAGGAGAGGTAAATAGATTGGAGCTTGTGAGCATGTGCATGTTTTATATTTCAATGTGTTTGGAGCGTCACATACTTTTGAATAAAATAATACGAATCATTTTTATTTATGCTCCAATAATAAACCATGTGTAAAATATCTAAAGCTAATAAATTATCACTAGCATGGCCACCACATATGTACCCATGGGATTCTTGAAGGGTAATAAATGTTTCAAGATCATTGAAGCATCTAAGTAATAAACCTTTAAAACATTGAATGTAAATTATCTCATTCTAACCAAATATTTAGTGGCTAATTTGCAAACATAAATACAACTATTATTACAAAAATTGGGGAAATTCCCTTTGATTCATAATAAATATAAATATTATGGAATCGTCAACACTCCTCTCAATTCATTGTAACTTTTAGTAGCATGTTGGTTCTTTTCCTAGTAGAACCTTGAAATCCTCTAAAGGGTAGCCAACCCTTATGCTTAAGAATATTCAAAGTTAGTAGCCAACACATGGGAGATTTGATATGTAACCATTTCTCCCCTGCACTTTGGGCTCTGTGAAACCCGAGAGGGTGATCCCAACAATTTGTTTATAAATACCAATGTGTCTAGGAATCAAACACAAAGTACATAGATGATTCTTCTTAAATTGTTTAAATGACCCAATACCCTAAAGGTTTGGATGAACCTCATGGCAGTGTCTAACTCAAACAAGAGAAAATGTAATTCATTAAATTCCACACCCACCCACAATAAGATTGATAAGTAAATTGATTTTAATTTTGTGATCAGTTGTTGAATTGGCCATCACAATTGCAGTATAATTACCTTACTTAAACCAGTTTCATATTCTTGGAACAAAGTCAATCCTAATACCCACATGATTTGACAATAGTTTTCATATATGACAATACCCAAAGCCTTAAAAACACTGCATTATAGTATTCCCACTTAACATCTCAAACATTCACTTCTTACTAGCATCCTCATACATGACTTATTACAAACCTATTGTTATACTCAAGCATTTACATACATTCATTGAATTAATGAGCAAGAATAGAGCAGTACATCCCTTGGAAACCAATAGAGACAAATAAGATAACCATTGATTATATTATTCATAGTTTGTAAAACTAGTACATAGGAGAGAAAATTGTAGAGACTTTAGAATACTCTGTTATATATATTATCAATATTATTATCAGAGAACCATATACATATAGGCTGACTTCATCCCTGAAACATACAACCAAAAATTTTGGTATTCTTTTCTATTCCTGTGTGATCCCTTCAAAGAAAAACTACCCACTGACCTCCCTTTGTAATCATCCTTGAAATCCCTTTTATAGAACAAGGGATTAATAAGCATCGGGCTGAATTACACATTACATTTCACTTTCATTTCAAAACTAATTTCACCAGAGTGTGAAATATTCCCCAGATAGTTATAAGCAATCATTTGTCGGAAAAGGGAATTCAAAATTCCAAAAATTGATAGTTGGAAAAGACCCATCAGCCTTCCAAAAGGCGTTGTCACAACATCAAAACTTGTATTTCCACACCAAACCTGGAAAAGTCACCATCAACACCAAAAGCACATACCAGCCAAAAGGAACCGAATTAGCACAAAGGACCAAAAACCAAGCACTAGCTTAGAAAGAAAACAAGGTGCTACCCTACTTTTTCAGCAACATAGTAAGTATGCCCGCTTGGTGTCCTTATTGAAATTAGAGAAAATTCCACCACTTCATCATCCGAATCTGCCAATTCAGTCATGGCCATAAGATATTGGTCATAACCTGAATCAGTCTCAATCTCACTATCTGAGGGATCATCTGAGACTTCAATGGGAGAACGATGCTTGCTCAGATAAGCTTGGTGGTATTTGTTCTTCTTCATTATCTCCCTCTTAGGCCTATCATATTTCTTCCCTTTACCTTTGACCAGTTCCTCTGAAACAATTCTACTTCTCAGATGATAGGCATGCTTGACAATGTTCCACACAGACTTCTTACCAGCTTTTGTTTTCTTCCTCAAAGTTATAGGAGCCTTAGGGATATATTGTTCATTATTGGGGGTGTCACTTTGAGACTCAAGGGGACTGAGTCTCCTGGACCTTCGGACTGGGCTGACAAACACACATAGTTTATCCATTTTTAGTAGAGTAACTACACGAGACAAAGATACTACCAACAATGTAAGAACTCTATCAACTCAAGAACAACTATCTCAAACTCTACAATTACTAAGAACAACTCCACACACTCCTACTCGAACTCTCAACTCTTGAAGACATCAAATGGTGAGAATAACAAGCAAGAAATCCTCATTAAATAGAGAAATTAGAGAGTTCCTGCATTAATGTTCCAAGAAAGCTTGTGTGAGAGAGTTGATAATCATCTACTTTGATTTTTGAACCTCAATCGTTGATCACACATTGAGACAAATCAATGGAAAATCAATCAGAATGATTAATTATGATGAATTTAATTGCATGTGCTTGATTCCTTTCCCTAAAAAAATAAACCCAAGTGGATAGACACCCACTTTGCCCACATAATTAATCACATACTTAGCACTTGATAAAACCTATCATGTCATATTTACCCCCTTGCTTGTGGGAATTAATTTACTTGCAATTCATCACAACAAGAAAATGGGAAGCAATCATGATTTAACCTCAAAATATTGGCTTGTACTCTACCTTACTTCAATTTCACCTTCCCATGTGTACTATCATTTGACAAAATTGACGACTGTAATCAGAAAGCATTTCCCAAATCTCAAACATGTGCCAAAAGAAACTGACTCTAATATGGTGTCTATTTTAATCTAAGTGTAGTCTCAGCCAAATTTTTAGCAGTACTTTATCTCCACTAAAGTCCATCAGAGCCCTTAAAATATTCCACGTGGCAGTCACCTGCTTTCCCACTAAGAAACAAGAGATGTAAGTGGGCCCCTCATGGGATGGTGGGGAGTGGTCAGGATTGACCCACGTCACTCATCATCAACCTTTGATCTCTTTTCTTATAAAGCTTTCTCCATCTCCAAAGTTTGGCGGGTCCCTCCATGAAGCAACAAGTGTCATCTCACCTACTAGCTTGTGACATTTTGTAAGTATCAAATAAAAGCAGACGGGGTGGCAGGGAGTGGTGGAGATTTAACCACATCACCCAACAACCAGAGTAGATTTCCCTTTGATACCGTTTGCCGATCACCAAAAGATATTAGGACCACCTCATAAAGGAAACATGTTTCTAATTCTCATTAGCCCATGTGATTACCTCACCTCCATACGTAGAACGGACGAGCACACAGGGAATGGCCTAGATGAAGACATGTGTTGCCATACTGGTTGTTGATCTTTCTCAAAGCTCTACCTGCTGACCCTTTGGAAGGAATGGTCTCACTTCCTAACATGACACATGGCAACTTCCTGCCAGCCCGCTCGAATATTTTAATGAAGAATGAAAGGGAGCGGGCGTGCGGGGAATGGTCGATATTTACCTGCTATGATCGAACAGTCATTTTATAACTGAAATATGCACATGCCACAAATGTTAGTTTCTAAAAGAGGGCCATTACTAGGAAAACAATTGTTAGGGGCATGAATACATGGATTAAGACCTCAAGGTAAATATTAGAATCTGATTATAGACCTAGGAAAATTTTCACAAAATATTTCAACCCCAAAAACAATGACAACAAATTTAGAACGACCACAAGCATTGACTGGTATTATTAGGACTTAGGGGCCAGTAAGAGAATGATCTTGATGTCATGAGTCATAACTTAAATAACAAGGAACCTGCATCAAAATTTCAACAACAAAATAAAATTCCAATCAGGTCTTTTAGACTCAAAGGTTAATTTGGAAGGGCTTTGACAAAAAAAACCCTAAAACAATGATGAGGAACATAAACCTAAGCCTAAAACGGGGGTCTAAGCCAAGTATTGCAAAATTTTAAAATGGAACCAAAGAAATTTTTTGAGGGGTTCCATCAGTGGCTCCTATTGGGGACACATGCCTCTTGTAGGAATGGTGAGATCCAAGAATCTTAGGTTGAAGCAGACTAGGCACAAAAAAAAAACCAGGACCTGCCCGGACTAGGCAAAAAGACCAGACCAAAACAACCAACACATGTACAATATTTACATAGGATACAAAACCTAAACCAAGAGATTCAATCTCCATCTTGCTTGAAGCCTTCCTCTGAGGTGCAATTTTTCAATATGCATCCTACAATTCAACCAGGCTTCAACTTTACTTGGTGGCCTCAGGCCACTAAACTTAGGGTTGATACTTGCCCCTATCAAAAACCTTGCTTTCCATTGTCTGTATCATGTTGAGGCTACAAATATTCTTATAGATCACCCACCTAATGATCATGTCATAGTATCTATAATAAACTACTATGGACATATGTATGAACTTAGTACTATCATGATTAACCCTATCCAACTGGAAACCATAATCAGATGCTAACTGGAATCCATAATCGATGTAGCATTTTGTCTTGTTTAGTTCACAGTCATACCCTAGCAAGTTCTCCTCTAATAGGATAGGGAATAGGAAATACTCATAATCCACTTGATCACTATCACCATAAGGGATAATATCAAGTTCAATTTGATCATCAAACTAAAAATTATCATACATAATTCTTTATGGGTAAGCATTCAAGGGCACACAACTTATCCCTTCAGAGTGGTGCTACACTCCTATTTCAATTATTTCAGGGTCCTTTCTATCTAGATTTTGATCCATACCAAGCATACATTCACTATGTGGTATGAACAAGAAATTTTCATACACAGGCTTCTCTTCAAATTGGTGTTCTCATTCATCAGAGCAGTATGAACTAGTTATGCTGCCAAATGATACACTTTCCTGGGTGGTGCAGGAGTACCCACACCTCACCCTCAATTTGTGATTTTTTGATGGTAAATTGGGAGGAAAGTTAGTAAATTTTAGTATGTTGAGGTATTTTTGTCTTGAATATGGTCTAATAGACCAATCTTTTATGTACTTTGGGAATTAGTAGGTTAAGGTGGACAAATGTGCAAAAGAACTCTTGAATTAAATAATTGTTGATATTTCCATAAAGGAAAATTATGTAAAAAGTAGGTGGGAGTGTAGAGAAAGAGTCTAAAAGTCATTTTATAAGGGTGTCTAAGTGGTCCTAGGCCTTTAGAATAATAAATTTGCATGATAAAGCTTATTAAGAAAAACCATTGTTAAATACTAGTATTTGTAAGCTTAATAAGGGTTTGGTGGTTCAAAGGTAGTTATGGGAATTGAAGGGAGATGATTCTTATTTTAAATGTATTAAAAAAAAATAATTCAAGCCTGAATGGGGGTTCAATCAATAGTTTTTTGAAGATTGGTGCTCTTGACAATGCCTAAAACAGTGGAATTTCAACATTTTTTTTGAGTTTTTCAGTTTCTTTTCTCTATGTATGACCCAGTACAGGCCTCCTATGAATATAAATTCATGAAAATATATGGTGGCAGGTCTTAACCTGTATTTCAATATGTTTTGATACACCTTTAGTTGTTTTAGTGAAAGGAAAATCCATTTTTCTATATTCAGCCTGTATAGACCAGCAGGGTTTGAGTTTACTTTAATTTTTGTGATGGAGCCCTTCCTCCTACTGTGGTGAATTGTGACTTGGAGGAAAGGCTTAAAATGTGTTTTTTTCAATTTTCCTTAACTCTTTAAATAATGGCAAGGCGTTTATAGGGCTGCTAATGTTGTTTTAGGCTAAGAATGTGAGATTTTGGCTTGAAATGGAGGAACCAAAGTGATGTTTTTGAGATCTATTGAGTCTAAAGGCTAGGTGAAGGTTTCTTATGTATGTGAAGACCCTAAAAAAAAAATTTGATTCTTTGGTGAGGTTTGGAAGGCCTTGGGGTTGTGAGATGCTGAAAACCCTAGGTATTTGTTAGGAAATTGAGGGTTTTAAGAAATTATGGCTTAGGGATTGAGTGCTTGTCTAAAACCTATGGAATTGGGAGTTTTGTGACATGTTTGATGACTATCCAAAGTATTTTATTGTTAGGATAATTTTAAAGAGTAGTTTGTTTGTAAAATAGGGCTAATTTTGTAGCATTTTTGCAAAGCAGTTTGAAGGAACTCCAAGAAATTGCAAAGAATCCATATATGTTTCACTTGGGAAAGGTGTTGGGGGTTTGATTAGGTGCTATATTGGTGATGAAATGGTTCTTGGAAGGTTTCTTCAAAAAAAAAGTCTATTTGATGAGTTTTGGAGTCTAAAAGCCTTGATAGTGTCAAGTGTTCTAAGATGGTCGAATGTAATAGCAAAGGTTGTTGTTTTGTTGAAGACTGATTGAATCTTCTCCACCTTGACTCTGCATCACTGGGAAAGTGATTCATCAATCCTCATATAATTTTTACTTGTATTCATCTCATGGTCACTTCCACAAAAATCATTATTCATACCATCCCAAGCATCAAAAAATATTTTTGTCTCGGGTTCATTAACATAGTCCAATCCTCCCTTCCAGTTACTGCTCAACTTGAAAAAAATACTTCAAAGGATGGATCAACTAGTCCAGGATTGATATGGTTAGTAGTAGGGTATTCAAATGTATCATTAACTAATAGATTTGATGACTCATGTGTGCAAGACTGGTTGTAGTTTGAACATTCCTTATGTTCAATCGAACACATTTTTTCATTTCCTTCCTCAACAATTTTTTTTTTGAAAACAATCATGTCCATCTTTGCCATAAAACTTGTACATCCCATTTTTGTTTCATACAAGCATTCAAGAACATGATCCTAATGTCTAAAATCATTAATCCCATCATTTTTAATAGTGAATTCAGTCTCAAGATGCTGGGAACAAACATTCTTATCTTCAAATTCATCACCAATCACATTTCTAGGATATTCCAATTTTGATGCCAATGGATTGCATTCCCAATATCCATCACATGGGATTTGTTTTTTGAAATGTAAGGGTAAAACCTCATGAGCATCATTATTGTTATCTCTTTCTGTCAAGAAATTTTCCTTTAGGTTATCCTCACTAAAAGATTCATATTCCTCATAAGAATAAACATAATAATCAACTTCATTGTCTTGGTTATCAACCTTCAAAGGTACATCAATAGTACTTGTAAGCAAAACAATGTCATCATCTACACTACTACACAAACATTCATCTTCTGAAACATCCTTATCCATTGTTTGGATAGATATTTGATCTTCAATAGGGAAATCACCATTGTGAACCTGAGACCTCATTCTTTGTATATAATCATAGCCTCCTAAGCAATTCTAATCCAACCAATTATCTGATCAAAATCCTAAGGTTTCAATTCCTTGGGTAAGGCACTAAGCCCTGACTCATAAATTTCACAGAATATGTCAATGCATATTGAATATTCAGGTCGTAACCTTTTAGGAATTTCTAGCAAGGCATCCAAGAACCTTGCTAACAACTCTTATGGAAATTCCCTCTCATGTCTCTTCATGTTGGACAATCTTTGAACTAACAACATGTAACCATCATTACTTAAACTTTGTTGAAGTTCATCCTGAATCTGCCCATGATTAACATGTTGTGAGGTGAACAAGATGAGAAATTAAAAACATCATCACATTGATCATCCTTTTCATCCTTATTTATTTCATTTACATGACGTGTACTCGAACAAAAAACACTTGTAGCCATATATCCTCTCATCATTGAGTATTTCATAGTGTTTTCAATATCCATGGCAATGTGATATTCCTTCTGTAATGTCTCAGGTTCCTTATCCCTTATCAAATAACTCATCTCATTATCAAATGCACCTAGATACATAATCAAACATTTTGCATCATTAGGTCTCAAGTGTTTAGGAATATCTTTTATTAATTTCATAATTTGAGATTAAAGGAAGGAACCAACTCATCTTCATCCTTTTAGATTTCCATAAATATTTTTCTTATAAGATTGGACTAATCCTTTCACCAAATTGTTCTAGAAATGCTATCTTGAAGTCATCCTATGAAGCTATAGAACACACTGGTAAATATGAGAACCAGCCTCTGGCATTTTCTTTTAAAGACTGAGCAAAAAGCTTCATGACAACATCCTCATGATCTATCTCAAAATCACCCATTAAATCCATGAACACATTTAGATGTTTGGAAGCTGACTCATAATTTTTCCCTGTAAACCTAGGAAATTTTTTCCTAATATCATCAAGAATCTTGTTAGGGAAACCTAGAATACCACTAAAACTTAATGGATTATATCTCTTGATAGATAATTTCCTTTGATGGCATGATAAAGGTTACACACCCTGCATAATGTTACTTGATGTTCCACTAGGTGATGTAGGGGAATGATACATCTTTTTTTTATCCTTATTCAATCCTTAGATATCAACTTCATAGTTGATTATCCACTGCCTTATTCCTTTATGTAATTATGATTTTAAAATGCATAGCTGAAACTCACTTATGCTTTAAAGCTTTCTAAAAGGTGGATTTCAAAGATAAGCATACTTCTTCAACCCAACATAGATATTACAAATTTCACCTTGGAAGTATGTAAAATGACTACCATTCCCTCTATTTGTGGTTAATTCACATAATAGGGAAGAAAAATTCCTCACCAAATCATTTCAATATGGTTTTCACATGGATTTATTTTTTCTTGAAAACCAAAACATGGGAAAATACCTGGATATACTGTTGTTGTTTTGAATTGTTCTTTTGACTAGAAAACCTTGCATATCTGCAACTTTCCTCATGTCTTCATCTAGTTCTTTGCATAGAGTCGCCACCTCCTTTGTCGAGGAAAAACTTCAACAATATGAAGTTTTTTCACCAATTGATTTCACTTTAAGCTTTCTTAATCGATAGAGTCGCACATATGTTATCTATACTTTTCTTATTTTGTCTCCAGTAACCTTTCATTTCATTTCACTGGAGTCTCTCAAATAATTCATACTAGTACAAATATTTTCAAAGTCACCACCCACTTCTAGTGAGAAATTCTAAGATTATTCATGGACTTGTAGTAGATCTTGACAACATTAGCAAGTCTTCAAAGGAGACACAACAAACTCTTTCAACATATTGGAAGATTGACTCATTGCCACAGGGCTAGGCTTGGCAATATAAGTCTTTAACAAATATTTGACTCTTTAAGGAAAGATGATCTTCTATTAGACTTTTTCTAGTTTTCCCTAGTAGAGTCGCCATTTCTGTTGGTGACTCGGATGGGAAAATAAGACTCCATAATTTCCAACCTTTGATCACAAATAATATCTCAGGATTTTAATGACTCTTTGACAAGGCAGACTGCAACCAAATTCCAAAGTTCTCCCCAGTGGAGTTTCCATTTCTATTGGTTCTTTTCCAGAAGAACCTTGAAATCCTCTAAAGGGTAGCCAACCCTTATGCTTAAGAATATTCAAAGTTAGTGGCCAACACATGTGAGATTTGATATGTAACCATTTCTCCCCTGCACTTTGGGCTCTGTGAAACCTGGGAGGGTGATCTGAACAATGTGTTTATAAATACCAGTGTGTCTACGCATCAAACACAAAGTACACAAATGATTCTCCTTAAATTGTTTAAAAGACCCAGTACCCTAAAGGTTTGGCTGACCCTCATGGTAGTGTCTAACTCAAACAAGAGAAAATGTAATTCATTAAATTCCACACACACCCACAATAAGATTAATAAGTAAATTGATTTAATTTGGTGATCCATTGTTGAATTGGCCATCACAATTACAGTTTAATTACCTTACTTAAACTAGTGCCATATTCTTGGAATGGAGTCAATCCTAATATCCACATGATTTGACAACAATTTTCATATATGACAATACCCAAAGCCCTGAAAATACTGCATTACAGTATTCCCACTTAACATCTCAAACATTCACTTCTTACTAGCATCTTCATACATGACTTATTACAAACCTATTGTTATACTCAATAATTTACATACATTCATTGAATTAATGAGCAAGAATAGAGCAATACATCCCTTGGAAACCAACAGAGACAAATAAGATAACCATTGGTTATATTATTTATAATTTGTAAATTTAGTACATAAGAGACCAAACTGTTGAGACTTTAGACTACTCTGTTATATATATTATCACTATTATTATCAGAGAACCATATACATATTGATTGACTTCATCCCTAAAACATACAACCAGAAAGTTTAGTATTCTTTTCTATACCTATGTGACCCCTTCAAAGAAAAACTACCCACTGACCTCCCTTTGTAATCAACCTTGAAATCCCTTTTATAGAACAAGGGAGCAACAAGCATCAGGTTGAACTACACATTACATTTCACTTTCATTTCAAAACTAATTTCACCCAAATGTGAAATATTCCCCAGACAGTTATAAGCAATCATTTGTAGGATAGGGGAAAGCAAAATTCTAAAAACCGTGAGTCAGAGAAGACCCACCAACCTTCCAAAAGGTTTCGTTGTCACGACATCAAAACTTGTATGTCCACACCAAACCCAAAAAATTCACCATCAACACCAAACGCACATACCAACCAAAAGGAACTGAATCAGCACAAAGGACCAAAAACCAAGCACTATCTTAGAAAGAAAATGAGGTGCTACCCTACTTTGTCAATAGTGGAGTAAGTACACCTGCATGGTGTCCTTATTGAAAACGGGGAAAATTCCACCACCTCATCATCTGAATTTGCGAATTTAGTCATGGCCATAAGATATTAGTGGTAACCTGAATCAATCTTAGTCTCACTATCTGAGGGATCATCTAAGACTTCAATGGGAGAACAATGCTTGCTCAAATAAGCTTGGTGGTATTTTTTCTTCTTCGTTGCCTCCCTCTTAGGCCTATCATATTTCTTCCCTTTACCTTTGACTAGTTCCTCTGAAACAATTCTACTTCAGATGATAGGCACACTTGACAACATTCCATGCTGATTTCTTACCAGCTTTTGTTTTCTTCCTTGAAGTTATAGGAGCCTCAGGGATATCCTATTCATTCTTGGGAGTGTCACTTTGAGACTCAAGGGGATTGAGTCTCCTAGAACTTCAGACTGGGATGACAGAAACACTTAGTTTATCCATTTTCAATAAAGTAACTACACAGGACAAAGATACTAGCAACAATGTATGAACTTTATCATCTCAAGAACAATGTATCAAACTCTGCAATTACTAAGAACAACTCCACATGCTCCTACTCAAACTCTCAACTCTCGAAGACCTCAAATGGTGAGAATAATAAGTAGGAAATACTCATTAAATAAAGCAATTGGAGAGTGCCTACATTAATGTTCTGAGAAAGCTTGTGTGAGAGAGCTGATAATCAACTACTTTTATTTTTGAACCTTAGTCATTGATCACACATTGAGACAAATCAATGGATAATCAATCAAAATTATTAATTATGATGAATTTAATTACATATGCTTGATGCCTTTCCCTAATCAGAACAACCCAAGTGGATAGACACCCACTCTACCCGCATAATTAATCACATACTTAGCACTTGATAAAACCTATTGTGTCATATTTACCTACTCGCCTATGGGAATTAATTTACTTGTAGTTCATCACAACAAGACAGCAGGGAGTGATCATGATTTAACCTCAAAATATTAGCCCGTACTCTACCTTACTTCAATTTCACCTTCCCACGTGTACTAGCATTTGATAGAATTGATGGCCGCAATCAAAAAGCATTTCCCAAATCTCAAACACATGCCAAAAGAAACCGACTCTAATATGGTGTTTTTTTAATCTTAGTGTAGTCTTGGCTAAATTTTAGCAATAATTTATCTCCACTAAAGTTGATCAGATCCCTTAAAATATTCCACGTCGTAGTCGCCCGCTTGCCCGCTGAGAAACAAGAGATGTAAGTGGGCCCCTCATGGGATGGCGGGGAGTGGTCAGGATTGACCCACGTCACCTATCATTAACCATTGATCTCTTTTCTTGTAAAGCTTTCATCATATCCAAATTTTGGCAAGTCCCTCCATGAAGCAACAGGTTTCATCTCACCCACTAGTCTGTGACATTTTATAAGTATCAAATAAAAGCGGACGAGGTGGCGGGGAGCGGTGGAGATTTGACCACGTCACCCAACAACCAGCGTAGATTTCCCTTTGATACCTTTCATCATACACCAAAAGATATCAGGCCCACCTCATAAAGGCAACACGTTTCCAATGCCTGCTAGCCCATGTGATTACCTCACCTCCATACATAGAACAGACGGGCGCACAAGGAACGGCCTAGATGAAGACATATGTTGTGATACTAGTCATTGATCTTTCTCAAAGCTCTACCTGTTGACCCTTTAGAAGAAATGGTCCCACCACCTAACACGATACGTGGCAACCACCCACCAACTCACTTGAATATTTTAATGAAGAATGAAATGGAGTGGGCGCGCGGGGAACGGTCGATATTTTCTTGCGATGAACGAATGGTCATTTTATAACCGAAATATGCACATGCCGCAAATATTAGTTTTTAAAAGAGGGCCATTAGTAGGTAGACGATGGTCGGGGCATGAAGACATGGATTAAGACCCCAAGGTAAATACTAAAATCCGATCATAGACTTAGGAAAATTTTCACAAAAGATTTCAACCCCGAAAAATAATGACAACAAATTTAGAATGGCCATAGGCACTGATCGGTATTATTAGGACTTAGGGGCTGATAAGAGAACAATCTTGATGGCATGAGTCATAAATTAAATAATAGGGAACCTGCATCAGAAGGTCAACAAAAAAATAAAATTCCAAGTAGGGCTTTTAGACTCAAAGGTTAATTTGGAAGGGCTTTGACAACACAAACCCTAAAATAATGATGAGGAACATAACCCTAAGCCTAAAATGAGGGTCTGAGCCAAGTATTGCAAAATTTTAAAATGGAACCAAAGAAATTTTTTGAGGGGTTCCATCATAGCATACATTAGATACAATGCCCTTAGAGTCAATGATCATGCTCTCAAACATAATGAGCATCACCTCTCTTTTATTATATAAATAACTTTAGAATAACAAACTAAAAGATGTAAATATGGTGCACAACCACAAGTAACTATTAATGGGAGGCTCAACCTACTAAATTTGAGAGTTGTTAGTAGAAAATAGCCAAAATGGAAGTGTGTGTTAATCAATAATGAACAACATGAGGCCATCAACCACTACTATTTACCATTTGAAGGCTCCACCAAAATTAGAGTAACCAAATAGAAGTGCACATTAGATAGTAACTATTAGCAAGGGGCTTAATGTATAACCTATGGTAGTTATTAGCTAGAAATGAAGCCAATCAATTGCTTACAAAACTAGGTTGCACGATGAAATTTAAAAAAAAATCCACATCTAAATATGAGTACACAATATCATAATTTTTTTTAATACTCAAATACAACCACATAATATAACCTACATCCATGACATTTTCTCACAACAAAAATGTAACACAAGGGAAAGTGAAGACATATCTCCTATTACAACTCACACCAATATCATACCGGACATATGAACCTTTTACCCTTTGCATCACATAGTTTCAAGTTCATAACTTTTTACTACTAGAAATATAACTTGTTTAGAAAATTCACCCTCTTCATCCAAGAATGGAAGCTCTGCTGATGAAGTGGTGTTATGGCCAAGTGTCATTATTAGGAAAGAACATGAAACAAATTATGAATTTTGTTATTTTCAAGCAAGAACAATTCATAAGATACTTCATCAACTCTCTATGCAATCTTGTACGACCCATAGAAGTGAGGCTTAAGCTTCTCAGCACCACTCTTCTTAAAATAATATTGTCCGTAAGGTTGTAGGTGCAAGAAAACTAAATCTCCCACCTTAAAACATTTCTCAACTTTGTGTCTATCTACATAGATCTTTTGTTGATTTTTTGCACTCTAAAAGTTATCCTTAAGTGACTTAAGGATGTTTTGACTCTCCTGAATACAATTCATCATCTTAGGAGATTTTATTTCCCAAATTCCAATTCTATGAAATACATAGCATCATATCCATACAATTCTAAAAAATGATTCATCCCAATCGACGTATGGTAGGTGGTATTGTAGCAATGCTCACCCAAATGCAACCATCTAATCCAAGATTCTTTTTTCCTTGCAACATAATTGTGCAAGTATCCTTCCACCCTATCGGGTGAATATTTTGTAATTCCTTTACAAATTACAAAATAGTAATTTCAGCCACAGCTATGATGAGAATGTTCTCTCCTCTCATAAAGGGGAGGTTCCCTTCTTACTGCCTATTGGAACAAAGAGTAAAATACACTAAACTAAAAGTATTTATAGTATCTTTAACCATGTGAAGTGTGTTGCATTCGCCATTTTCTCTTCTTTCAAAAGATGTGCTTACAATGTTCCACGGTAATATTCTGCAATGCTCTACACCTCTAAATATCTAGCTAAGCAGTAATCACCAATATTCTTGATTAAACATAGGATTAATCAAAGAGTACCAGTGTAACTAGATTATTAGTAACAAAAAGACACACAAAAGCACAAAGTCTTCTTGTTTCCTTCTATGATAGTTTTGAAGTAATAAATGATGCACATTGTAGCACAAAGTCTATCAACCCACTTCACCAATAGATCCACACACAAAGTAAATAACTCCAAGCCAAAATTATTGATCATATTTCACCAAGAAATACTTACAACACACAATTTCAAGTAAGCAATTACATTAAAGTTTATATGTTTTATCTTGAATGTCCTTCCAATCATAAGAAAGAATTACCACTTATCCAATTAACAATAAGAGAAATCAACAAGAATGAAAAAGAACATTCTCACTCATACAAACTTGATTCAAAATAGAGGTTGAAATAAAAATTCCCCTCCTTTTATTAACTGAGTTTAAACTTGCAATCTGAACAAAAAGTTTCAATGTTGAGTCACAATTTGGGCAACACTTTGTTGTAAAAGGTCCTAATTACAAATTATCTCTCTCATATTTATAGATTAGATAAAAAGAGCTAATCTAGGAAAGAAATAACTACTTTGACTTATTCAACATTGAAGTCCAAAATTATTGGTGGATTTCTCTATTTTTACATGTATTTACAATACTGAAAAAGAAATGTAAATTGTCTCGAACTAACTACAAAAAGCATGAAAGATACTAAAAACTAAACTAAGGAAAAATCAGCCTTCTCCAACGTCCTTCATAAGGAAATCATCATGCTTCTCCAAGATTGCTTGCACTTCCTCATCGTCTAGGCTTGAAGTATGCTTGAACATTCCACAAACTCTTGTAACTAAATCTCTTATGGTGTTGTAGGATTTTTCATGCCTTCCAATGAACACTTTCAAGTTATCCAATGCCAATTGTATATCTAGGAGTTTATCCATCTAAGGCACTGAGAATGCTTGATCTTTGAACTCCTTTCGGATCATGCTGGTGAACTCTTGGAAAAATTCATCTAGTGAAAGAAACTTATGATCATCATCATGTAGCTTACATTTAAGTTCTTCGATCTTGTGGATAAGATGCATATCGTTTTCCTCACTGACTTCATGAGCAGCTTGAAGATCATTGAGTAGATTAGTGAGGATGGTCTCTTTGTGAAGCATAGTTTCTTTCTCTTCCACATATACATCTCTGTCAAAAATAATCCCAAATTCTACCAAGGTTTTTGTCTTAAGCTTCTTCATTTTCACCCATTCTTGCCTCTTATTCTCCACATTTTTCTTCTCTTGAGAAAAAGTGTTAGCAGCTTCATCCAAATTTTCCTTTATGCCTTCCATTTTCTCAAGCTTCTCCATGGTAGAATTCAAAAGTTTTGTTCCTAGTGCAACCATTTGGTCAGTAAAATCACCAACCACTCTACCTATAGTGTGCACCTTCTCCACCTTTTGGATTATAGGATCATCAACACCAACTTCCATTGCCTTAGGTTTAACAAACTCAAAATATTGGGTAATCTTTTGTAGTATAGCCGTCAGTTGTTCTATCTTTTCCTTGTAATGATCATTTTCCTTCTTCTCCTTGTCAAACCTCTCAATGAGAGAGTTCAAGGTGGATTGAACATCTACCTTTGAACTCTCATGAGTAACCCTTCCTAGATCAACTTTTTTGATGGAGTAATCTGTGATATCCATCTCTTCAAAGGTATTTTCAGGGGGAGGGTGAGCTACCTCTACATACATGTTACCTTCTTTATCAACCATCAACCTTGAGAGAGTCTTCGCCTTCTTCTTTGTTTTTGTTTTCATAGATGTAAGTTGTGCGAAGTTGAAGTCATCTGGGGAGACAAATTCTTTCTTTCTCTTTGGTTTTTGTGAAGAAAACCAAGGTGGAAGAGGTGAATTCTCATATGGATTTGCTACCATAATTGGATTTGACACTATTAAATCAACAAAAGTGGTTGTTATAATAGGAGAGGTATTTGTTAAAACAACACTTGGTATCTCAACACTTGTCACTTGAATAGATTTTTTCAAAAATTGGTCCAAACTAGAATGATATGTAATGTCGAAAGATGGTGAGGATAGACTAGGAAAAGCCATTAGTGATCCAAAAATATTGACCAAACCTTGTTTGGGACTTTCAAAAGAAGGCCTTGTGGAAGGGGATGAATGTGTAGATTGGATTGTAATAGTAGGAGGCACATTGACTATAACTAGAGGGGTAACAGTAGTAGCAGGAATATCAAAAATAGGTGAAGATGTAGAAGGAAGAGTAGACACAACATGGGCAATGGGAGAAGAGGAAACATGTGGTTCTTCAAGAATGTTCTCATGGGGAGACACTCACTCTTCCTCATGTTGGCCTACTTCTTCTTGCCTCTCTTCTTGGATAGACTCTTCTTTTCCTTCAACTAATGACACTTTTGTGGTTTTTCTTCTTTTCTTCTTATTCCCTTTAACCACAAACGTGATCTTGAGCTTAGTAGGCTTACTAGAACTAGGAGCATCGGTCTTGTTCTTTTTCCTTAACTCTGACTTTTTCCCTATAGGATCTTGTGTTTCTTCCTCTGATCCAATAAGAAATCATTTCAACTGAATCCCCCTTTCTAGTAACCAAACATTAGTGTTAACAAGTATCAATTCAAATCTTTCTCTAATTAAAGTTACCTCCTTTCTGGACCATTGAATAGAAGGAAGAGGAGGTCCTGCAATATTTTTTTTGTATATAGGTAGGATCTAATATATCACCATCATATTTTTTTCCTTCATGAATATTGGCCAAGTCTAATTCCCCAATTTGTTGCAAGGTTAGCCTGTAGGAATCCATCTTTTTTATTTCCTCCTTTGTCTTGATATCAACCCACACTTCTTCAAATTGATGCACATGGGAATAAGCTTTCTTGATTCGATCCTTCATACCTCAGTAATCAAAATCAAGTCTTCTTTCAAAAAAAATTAATGTTACTGTATTTCTAGCTCAACTACCTTGGCCTTAGGAGAAGTCTGGATGGAGTACCAACCAACTTGCCAAAGGAAACTTGAATCCTAGCTTATGGGATTCCATCTTCTTACTATGCACATCAATTATTTTCCTACACAACTCCATTAAAACAATCTTATCACTAGGGTAGTGAGGAAGCATTTAGAGATAACCAGTAAAACAACCAACCCTCAAATATGTAAAGGTAGGAAATTGCAGATACAGACATCCATACTTATTCGCAACTTCCCAAGCTTCATCTAACACTCTTATTTTCCAATTCTTGATCAAAAGCACATAGGAATGAAGAAAATAATGCATCATTCACCCTTTAGAAATGATGAATGTTGTCATTTAGAGTAATTTTTGGAAAGTTTTTATGCACCTGAATCACTTTCTTATCCCCTTCTATTGTCAAACCAAAAAATTTCCTTATGACTACAATGATATACAGTAAGTCAGATTTCATGTAGAATTTTGATGTAGAATGCACCTTTGTCATCTGAGCATGAATGACATCACTAATTTTTTGTCCCTAGAAGATATGTTGCTTCCCCCTCATTATTATCTTCATGTAAAGATACATACAATCTTCAAATATAGATGAGGTAGGCAGACCTTGCACTATACTGAGAAGAGTGATTAGATCATTTACCTTCTTAATGAAATCACTATGAGGGAAACTCTTGGGCCACCTGGAAATTCCTGACCGAGGTGTCTTCAACCATTTATTATTAATTTTCCATTTTGTAGTATTTGGTTCCTTATCATACTCTTGTTGTGCATAGTCCTTGGTGATATTTATGTAGGACTCAATTACAAGACATAAGAAAGCCTTATGAAGGAATTCTACTTCTAGTCTCATGATTGTGTTTCCATTGGCAACTTTAACTCTTCTATCATTCCTATTATAATGTGATGCCATCTAAAGAATGAATTCTAGATTTTGAGCAGACACAGGGAATGCAACTACCATATAAATGTTACTCCTAACAATATGTCTCATTCCATCACTTAAAATTTTCTTCCTTGTTCTATCCAAATATTCAGACATGTCCACATATCCAATTTTTGTGTCCTTAATATCATCAAAATTTGATGAAACCACTGTAGCTAGAAACACACCTTGATACTTGTATTTCATGGATTTTCCTTTACTAGGTGATGGATTCGTCATTAGTGAGATACATGCAACTGATCAGATACTTGCAGGAAGTAAATTATGTAATTATTGAGGTGTGTGCACAAGAAACTGCATGAAAAAGTTTAGAATATTGGAAATCTTAGAAAAATTGGCATATTGAAAATTGTAACGAGGGGAAAAATTAGAGCGATAGTATGTAAACTGGGGTTTGAGAGTGAAGGGTGCAAAAAATGGAGCACAAGTGGTTAGTTTGGAAAAAAGGAAAAATTTCCTAAAGTTAGAGAAATTTTGGAAAAAATGTGTAGGGTTGTTGAAATTTAGCGACGTTGTAGGTGAAAATGAGCTTGGCATGTTTTTGTGCTAAAAAATGGCACTATTGCAAGTGGAAATGAGATGTTTGTAAAAAAATGCAGTCATTGAAAAATAATGACATTGCAAATAGGTAGGTCTTTTTTATTTTTGCAAAATCATTAAAATTTAATGATTTTGCAAAAATGGAAGTTTGTTTTTTATGTGCACAATCAACAAAAATTGTCGATTATGCAAATATCACTTGGGAATTCCTTTATGCATCCTTGGAAATTTTTAATGATCATGCAAATGAAATGGGAATGACTTAAAATTTTGTGTGTGTGGGGTTTTCTATTGCGCATACAACTTAGAACTTATTGAGTCATTGTAAGGTCATGGAAATTCCCTGACCATACAACTTAAAGGGTAAGACAATTACATGTTAGTATGCATGGGGTTTTCTACCGCACATACAACTCAGAACTTAGGCTTTCACATGCACCATGGGTAAAAATCACCGATAGTGCAAATGACAATGAAATTGACTTGTTGATTTTTGATTAGTAGAAATCACCGATTGAACAAAAAATGTTTTCTTATTTGAATAAATGGTAAAAAATATCGATAACATTTATGTTTAATGCTAAGGAAAATGTAGAAATAACCCACAAATATGTAGGTTAACCATTTACACATCAAACCCATAAAAAACCCTATTGGTTTTGATAAACAAAAATGCAAGACAAATATTATGCATCGAGAGACTTGAATAATGACAATACACACAAATAATAGAGATAGGTTTAAACCTAGGGTTTATGAATAAACAGGTAAGATAAAAGAGTAAAACGACATATACTAAAAAATTATTAAGTCTAAAATGATGAAAACCCATTTAAGATACAATGAAATGAAATTTAAATTTTAAACCCTAAACATTAAACAAGGAAAGGGAAAGAGAAAACAAATGCACATACCTAGAAAGGGAGAAGATGAAAATGAGGAAAATCCCTAGCTAAACTGACGAAAAATCCACTCAAATCTAAAAATAACTAAACCCAAAGCACATTTAAACTCACAGAGGAATGGAAAGAGAAAAAAATAAATGAAAATGAGGAAAAGATCAAACAAAAACCATTTAAAAATCAATTTAAAAGACATTAAATGTGACTCATGTGGAACTAAGAGTTGCAGGAGCAAGAATTTTTAATGCTTGTGCAATTAGAAATTTGGGTGCTAACTTGCAAGGTCGGAAAAAACTCTAACATTGCAACCTTTTTAATTTTGCAACTTTGACTTGCAGGGTCGCTGAAAAATGACCTTGCAAGTATAAACAAATTTATAACTCCCACAAATTGATTTTTCACAACTTGCACCAAAAGGAAAAAATGAAAAAATGACAAAGGATAATTCTTGGAATGACTTTCCAAGACTGGGGGACCACGCACAAGGACCAATTCAATTTGTCTCATTTTGTGTGCTTAGAGTGTGTACGCTACAAAACAAACAAGTTTCGTAGGGCTTATCCCATGAATTGAGCGTAGCTAAATTCGAGGATAATAGTTGGCTCTAGTTGGGGAGCTTCCTTCAATCATCCTTTGAAATGATCAAAGGGAGAAGAATTCCAGTCTCTAAGTTCCTTCATCCATCCTTTAGGCATAGAGTTAGGTGACAAAACTAAATGACACAAAAAGACTCAAAGAGAAAAAGAAAAAGACTATACAAGTATTTACAAAACTCATATATCGCTTCACTAGGTGAAGTGCTTCAGGTGTTGTTTGCTATGTGGTAGTGAAAATGGAGTGTCATCTTAGTATGTGAGCAAGAAACTATTTTCACCATAGAGTTGGTGAATCTTGAATGGTCCTCTCCATAGTGAGTCAAACTTCTCATGCATACCTTTGGGCTCTCTTCTCTTGTCCCACAAGAGAACTAGATCTCCAACTTGGAAATCTTGATACTTTTCTTTCTTGTCAAAAAGCTTCTTCACTTGATCTTGATGCTCTGCAATATGGTTCACCACTTGGACATGCTTCTCCTCCAATTTGGAGAGGTACATAATACGCTTGTCAACAAAACTGTCAAATGTCTCATCTTTTATGGCCTTAGCAAACTTTAGTGCAAGCAATTCCAAGGTGATTAGAATCTATGTACTCAACCCATACAAGAGTTGGAATGGTGACATGCCTATTGCCCATTTTGAGGTAATTCTATTAGCCCACAAAGCATCGTACAACACCTTGTTCCATGATCTCCAATTCTCATCAACTAGCTTTTAAATGATAGTGATCAAGTTCTTATTGTTGGATTTTTCCTGACCATTATCTTGAGAGTAATAATCTAAAGAATGTGACAACATGATTCCACAATCAAAACATAACTCTATGATCTCACTTGACGAGAATGCAATAGCATTATTTGCCATGGTTTTGTTCAGAACACCGAAATGGGAAATGATATTTTATTTTAGGAACTTGCATACCACCTCTGAAGTAGCATGCTTCACTAGGATAGCCTCCACCCACTTGGTGAAGTAATTGGTGGTTGTCAAAACATAAACCTATCATGCACTTGAAGGTGGATTGACAATGCCAATGAAGTCAATGCCCCATTGCTGGAAGGGCTCCTCAATGACAACTAGCTTGAGAGGAAGAGCAACCAACTTAAGATTCCCTACGAGCTTCTAGCATAGTTCGCACTTACGTACCCAATTGTATGCATCCTGAAATAATGTAGGCTAGTAATACTTAGCTCGCAAGATTTTGTGAGCTATCACTAGTGCAAAAAAATGTCGGTTGCATGCCAAGTTATGGAAAGACTCCAACAACTTAATTTTTTTAGAGTACCTTCAAGAGCTCTCTTGTACAAACCATTTTCCCATAAGACAAAAATTGTTACCTTGAGCTTTATTGTTCTTTTCTCCATATGTTAGAAAATAAGCAATGTTGTAATACCACTCATCAGTTGTACTAACGAATAGAATAGTAGGAATATCTTCAGTGCTTACCTCTTCATATTTGGAAACTTCATCAGGTGTGTTGTCAGCAATGAGTTGGCACAAACCTTTCCCATGCACCAATTTGGTGGGCTTTATCTACATATCATACTCTTGAATTTTTCAATCTAGTTGCCTCATTTTGTACCAAATTCCTACCATGTCAAGATTGACTTGACTGTAGAATCTAGCACTAGTGCAATGACATGGGAGTTAAGTATGTAGAATAAAAACTACTGCACTTCCTTAACCACCACAAATGCATGCTTTTCCATTTGAGAGTACTTCAATTTATGATCCTTCAATGGGAAAATCATGAATGTAATAGGGGGCACAAACCCCTCACTATTTTGCTACACCAAAATTTCTAAAAGTGTATGCTCAAAAGCATAACTATACATAATGAGCTCTTTAGTGTTGTCTAGGAAAACTAACACTGGTACATGCACAATAGATTCTTTGGTATCATTGAACACAACTTTACCTTCTACAAACCAATTAAATTTGGAAATCCCCTTCATCATATTCATGATATGATGTGTCTTTTCCATGAAGTCAGGGACAAACCTTCATAGGAAATTCACCTTTCCAAAGAAAGAATGAACTACTTTCTTACTCATAGGAAAAGTAAGAGATTGAATTTCTTTGACCCTTTCAAGATCAATCTTGATACCCTCTTTGGACACAATGTGACCAAGGAGTTTTCCTTATATAACCCCAAAAATTGACTTCTTGGGATTAAGAGATATTCCATGTTGTCGACACCTCTCTAAGACTTGTTGTAAATGATAAAAATGTTCTTGAAATTTCTTGGAGAAGATTATCAAGTCATCAAGATAGACAGTAATAAACTTACCCATGACATCAGGGAAAGCTAAGTCCATTTCTCATTGAAATGTGGCACCAATGTTGATGAGACCAAATAAAATTTTGTGGTAGGAAAAATTACCCCATGGCATGGTGAAGGTAGTCTTATGCTAATCTTCCTCGCTGACCTCCACCTAATTGTATCCCAAAAAGCTATCCAACATAGATAGCATCTTGGATCCAATTACCATTTGTAAGACTTGATCCATTACCAACAGAGGGTAATTATCCTACAATGATGATTGGTTCAAATTTCTAAAATCTACACATATGTGGATTTCCCCATTCTTCTTATGAACCAAAATGATATTCGCTATCCACATTGAATAGTGAATAGGAAATATAATCCTCGCATTGAGAATATTTTGGATTTCTAAAAGAATGGTACTAGAAATCTTGGGTTGTATTGCCTCTGCTTTTGTTTGTAAGGCAAAGACCCTACCTTTAGTGGAATTTTGTGTTGTACCTATTTTGGCCAAAAATACTTAAAATCCTCATAAGAGTAGGCAAGTACGTTAATGTACTGCTACAATAATTGAGTAAACTTTTCTTTTTCCTCTGGAGTACAACACTTATTGATATTCACCATCTTAGGATTTTATTTCATTCCCAAGTTGATTTTCTCAACTTCATTTGATGAATCAGAGCTAGACTGTTGTTGCTTTTTGACATAATGATCATGTTTATCAAAAAGTATTTTAAGAGAAACTAACCCTTTTGGAATTTTGTTCCCTTTGAGCTGCAATACTTCTTCACCAATACCAGGATCAACCTCTAAAATTGACTCTCGAGGAGGAGAGTCACTACCTTCAAAGTACAACTCATTGAAATTTTTAGCCTTCTCAAGAAATTCTATGATCTGATGATCATCGTTGAATATTTGCTAGTTATCTGAATTGCCTTAAACACTGGGCCGAAACACTAACTCAATAGTGTAGGTAGAACCATGGAAATCCTTATGTGGAATCAAGAGTGTAGTTGATACTGCCAACGAATCAACTCTATCATTGTACTCTCTTAGGACTACATAAATGTTAAAAGCTTCAAACTCTTTTATGTCATCCCAAACTAAGTTACAATAATGCCTTTGTTTCTTATTCTTAGTTTGATAAAGATTTATCACTTGAAAAACAACTAATTCAACATCACATTGAGCATGTAGATTTTGTATCCGTTTTCTATGTGCAACTTTGATACCTAACAAAAATGATTCATACTCTACAGTATTGTTAGTGTTTTCAAACTGTAGTTTAAAAGAAAAAGGAAAGAATTTTCATTGCAGTGAAATGAAAATGATTCCCACTCCTGATCCTGTGGAAGAACAACTATTTTCAAATTCAATTGTCCAAACATCATTTGGATCTCCTAGACTAACAGTCTTAAAATCTAAAACTTCTTCATCAAATGCAATTTCACTATTTGTAAAAGACATCATCTGAGGATGATTCTTTTTCTAAAATGGTTTCTTTCTCTGAAATGGATGTGCCATCAGTTCCTAACTCATTGCTCATCTTTTTACTTGAAGATTCAACATCTTCATCCATATACAAATAGTATTTCCCCATACCTGAAGACTCAAACAAGATTTGAGCTCTTGGATCATTTGACTTGGTCATAGAAAATTTATCTTCCATTTCAAGAAGAAATTTTTGCATAACACCCTTGACGGGTATTCGGGCTTCTGACATATCCATATTCAACTCACCTCCTACATCCTTGCAAAAATTATGCCCTAGAAATATTCCATATGACACAAGAACATCAACCACCAAAATTGTCATCTTGATTTTCTTGTTTGGGAATGCGGTAAATGAAAATTGTGCATCCTTGATTTTCCTAATTAAAGACACTTGTTTATTCTCCATTGAAAAGAAACGGCCAAAATTCTTTGTAAGATTAAGACCCAAGGTGGTAGACACCTTAGCAAGCATGACATTGTCAGAAGAACCAGATTCAATTACAAAATTGCTCAACTTATAATCGTTTACTAACAAAGAGATATAAAACGGGTCTATTCTCCCGAGAACGGATGATGGAATACAAACCAAGTTACTCTGTGAAGGAATAGGCTTGGAAATAGCTAGGATTTCATGAGAGGAATCGTGTCTTGTATGGGTTCCCTTGTATTTGAAAAACTTAACAAGTCTGTCAAACTGGTCAGGATTAGCTTTTACATATTCAGCCTCAGACATCTGAATATTAGTCTTCTTTGCATGGTCAATTACATCAAAGGCTTAGAAAGAAATTTTTAAAGAGGATGGGGTAATTTTGTTGGTAGATTTTGAAAATGGAAGATTTGTCTTTGGAATTGGAGTATTGGCCTTAGGAAAAGAAGATGATATAGGAGGATGGGTGGTACTTATTTTATTGTAGTTGTATCTTTCAGTTGTACTAAAAAAGGAGTTCCCCTTTTAGCAGTAGTCATAGGTGGTCATGAACTATCATTTTCCTTCATTGCATCAGCTTGAGATTAATCAATTTTATTTTTTTATGAATGTGTGAACACAACATAAGTAGCAATCACAAGACCCTCTTCATTAGATTCATTTTCAACATGTAAATAACCAATATTTGAGTTACCAGCCAGATCTACTTCCTCCTCCTAGAGTTGATCATTTTCTTTAGTAGGATACTATGGTTGTGCATAATCATCTTGCTCTACTTCATAGTAACCCACGGTTTCATTTGTGGGAGGAGGTTCAAGAGCAAGTCTTCCTTGTGGTGCAAGAAGTCTGTTATGGTTTCTAGCAGCATTACCAGAATAGTTGGAAGAAATTGGAAAGGTTCTCCTTGGAACAACCTTGTATGGAGGATTAGATGGGCCTTGAGAAACCTGTTTCTTCAATGCTAGTAATTCATTTTCTAGTTTTTGCACCATATGATCAGTGCTTGTGTTGGTAGATGAAGATGAAGACATTTGTCCTTTATTTCTACTTGATTATTTTCTTATCTTACCAGCAAGAATCAAATCATCTTCAAAACTAGTAGCTAACTATTGAGATACTTCTAGATCAGCTAGAACTGCCCTACAAAACAATAAAATTACCTTTGGTATTTGTGTGTTAATGAACAAACATTTGATATTATGAGGTGTTAGATTTTCCTTAGTTGGAATCCTTGTTACCAACTTATTGAGTTTGGCTACGAACTCACACATGGATTCATGTGCTTTGTTTCTCATAGTTGTAAGTTGTGCTAACAAGGCATGTGCATCTTCTACGTGCTTGAAATGTTCTTCAAATTTGGTATGGAGAGTAGCCCAATTTTTAATAGTACCAAGAGCAAGAGTATAAAACCATTCTATTGATACTCCTTGTAAGGTCTCAATGAATAACCTTATGGAAACATCCTCATGTTCAACACCAAGAACACCATATACAATATAAAAAGAAGCAATATGTTTGTCAAGATGTTGCTTACCATCACCATATAATTTGAGGATGTTCTTGCATGAAATGCGAGGAATTTCATGTAAAGGAGCTACCAAATTTAAAGGGCCAAAGGTATTACCCCAAGGACCTGGTGGTGGTTGAACTTCCATAGAGCCTTGAACAATAGTTGCTTGAACTAGTATGATAGATAAAGCCCTTAGACAATTAGAAGATTCACTTGGAAGTGGTGATCTCATTCTTCAAGGTGGATAACTTCCTATTCGTTGTAATAGTGACCTTTCCTATGGGGGAGAAGGAATAATATTGTGGCATTACAACAACTCAAAAAAAGGATCAACTTGACCTTGCACCCATTGACTGTGAGTATATCTTTTGTATGCCAAAGTGTAGTCTTTGAAACAAAAAGAAAAATCAACAACTAAAAAATATTTACAAACTTGCAATAAGACACTGGAATACTTGTCTACTTCAACTGAAACCATGAGGCTTTGGTTGCATACTCGTAAACCTAGTGGAGCTGCCAAAAAACTATTGGGTGAATATTTTGTAATTCCTTTACAAATTACAAAATAGTTATTTCAGCCACACCTATGATGAGAATGTTCTCTCCTCTTAAAAAGGGGAGGCTCCCTTATTACTGATGTATGCATTGAAATCAGAAAATAAATAAATTAAAATAAAATGAAAACATAAATAAAGAAATAAAATTTAAATCTCTAATTTACCAATCCCACTGCAAACCTCAAAAAGAAAATGATGTCATGTTGCTTTGTCTTTGGATGTGGTTGCTAAATATTAGTAGCATAACAATACAATTGATGATATATTTTGACAGAGTTGATTTGCATAAGATGTGAGATCCCAAATGATGAAGAAATAATCTTATTTATAGAATTTTTGAGGAAAAATCAAATAAGAGATGAGGATGAGGATGAAGACATGAGATAACTGAAAAAACAATAGAGTTGACTCAACTACAAAATAGAAATTTCCATTTTGAAGATTGAAGAGATAATTATGAATTGATTGATTTGATTAATACATAATTATGTACATGACGTTTCCATTTTGATGACTGAGTTGACTGGTGGATGAAGATGTTTCCAAAAAGAAGAAAAGTTAATGATTTAGGAAAGAATTAGATTCCAAAATTGAAGAAAGATGAAAGCATAAATGGAAAGATTGAAAAAAGAATGTAAGTTTAATAAAAATAAAATTTATTTATTTGCACTCACATGAATAATTAAATAAATAAAAATATTTATTTAATTTTGGAAGAATTTAGAAACTGGTTAATTAAATAAATAAAAATATTTAATTAATTTAGATGAAGAATATTGGAGATTAAATAATTAAAGATAATTATTTAAAAAGTGGTCAACTAATTAACCAATTAAAATTGTTTAATTAACCTTAGAGAATAGTTTATAATAATTAAATAATTAAAATTATTTAATTATATGGATAAGAAGGAATATGAACTTAGAGGAATGAGGTTAATCTAATTAAATAATAAGATTATTTAATTAGGACAATTTTTATTGTCTACATTTTTCCCCTCTTTGATACAATGTTCAAATTAACATTGTTTCAAAGAAAAGAAAAGTAGCTAAGAAAAAAAATTAGAAGAGATGAAGAAGGTGATGATATGCCCTAGTCATGTGAGAAATGGAAAACTAGAAAGGGTAAGATGATTGGGATGATTGATGCCCCCTCGAGAGATTACCTGTGCATTAATTTCATGGGTGATCTCTCGAAAGAAGAGAAGATGAAGAAAATGTTAGATGAAAGATAGAAAATGATGGATGAAAATGATTAAAATATGGATGCAAGAAAAATGATTATGAATGCAATGATGATGATGATGATGATGTGTTAAGATGACTTTGAGATTAGCAACCTTTATTTGATATAGCAATGGATGTTATGCACCAGGGTATAGAAGAGCAAGGTGATAATGTATCCAATGCATGGACTAACTCTCAAGAAAAAAAGCAATAGACAATAGGATGCCCCAACACTCACAAGGAATATGATGCTCTTGGTGGATCTATGATGAGACAACCATCAAACATGGCACATAGAAACAATAGACCTTGCCCCAATTTATTCCATGTCAAAGCACACCATGATATGAAATGATTGTGGTGACCTTGAGTAGGAATAGCACGGGTCAAAAGATAAATCCAAATAAAGATCAAAAGATCAAAAAGATAAACCAAAGAAAAAGAAAAGCAATGATCAATAGACATACAACAATACCATATTTTTCCAAGGTACGGGAAGGACTAAAGGATGGATTTGGATCATGCCTGGTTTCAGGAAGGAAACATCTCATATAAGACAAATGTCTAGTTTCGAGAAGGAGGAATCATGTATAATACAAGTGATGGATGATAATGAAATGTTCACAATGGAAAAGGATTGTTTTGATTGCATGTTATCTAGTTTGATGTCAATCTCTAAGCTTTTATGTTAAAAGCACATGTTTCAAGTGTGTTGTTTGAAGGTTTGGAAGCACATATCTATGTTTTGTGTCTACTTGTGTTTATTGATGGAGTGGATGGGATAGTGGAGGGATATTGGATAGGTGGATTAGATGCATTGATATTTGGTCCCTAAGCTCTCCATCAAGATCAAATATGGGAAGGGAAGATGGATTTGGATAGGATGAGGGATATGGAATGAATGATATGGATAGGACAAGAAGGAAGGAAGGATATAATGCATGATGTATATGAAAATACTTAGCCTTGTCAAGATCAAAGGAGGGAAAATGGGGGATGGATTTATATAGGATAATGGATAGGAAATGAGGGACAAAGGGGGGTGTGGTAGGTAGGATAGCATGGATGAAACTTTCAGCCAAGTGTAGAGTGAAAGAGAGTAATGGATTACACATGATTCATGTTTTCTAGGTTTTCATCATGGTACCTATCCAAGGAACCATAAGAAGTAGTTTTCACCATTGGACAAATGATTTCTCTTTACTTTTTTATCATTTTTTCTTCTTTTTTTAATTTTTTTTTAATTTTAATTTTTGGCAATAGGATGGATGGAGAAGGATAAGGATATGGCTAATTGGATTCGGAAGATAGTGGATGCATGATAGGGAGATGGAGGAAGGACTCAAGAATCTAGTTTCATGGGTGGTATCCCTTGAAGATGTGTTCCATTAGACCATGGAAAATTGGAGGTATGCTCATAGACGTTGGTAGAATGATGGTAAGGGGGATAAAATGGATGGGAAGATGGTGAGGGATATGGATTTAAGAAAAGGATTGGATAAGAGGGATGGAAGGATGGAAAATGGATGTTGGATAATGGATGGGTTGATAGACAACTTGTAGATGAGTGGATGGAAATGTTGGAAAGATCAACATTGGCACACACCTTGAAGGTTGGTGGAGTTGTGAAAGAGAAGTCGATTTTGAATTTGGAGATTTAGATAGAGGAGTGGGTGTAAATTTTGAGATATAAGGACCCAAAATGGATAGAGGTGATGAAGGATTATTAGATGGGGTTAAGGACTTAGGATTGGATGGAGCTTTTGGATAAGCAAGTTTGGATGCCAGTTTTGATTTTTGTTTGGGATGCATTGATTCTATGATTATTTTTGGAATCCACATATTTTTTGACTTTGATTTTTGCTTCATGGGCCTTTGTGGCCTTTGGGATTTATCTTTTTGATTTTGGATTGCATTTTTCTTTATTTTTGTGTCTTTTTTATGGGACATGTTGATCCTTTAAATTTTGTGGATTCTTGGCTTTATGCATTTGAGTTTTGGCATCCAAATTGCTTCCAAGAGCAATGGGATTGGTGGATGGAGAGGAATGATATGGTGGTATTATGAATGGGTTGATGTAGGTAGGATGTTGGAAGGGTTTCAAGGGTGTGTGCCTTTGTAGATCTTGATTAGGGATATGAGGTGATGGATATAGAGGATAATGGGATTTTGGAATAGGAATGTTAGGTCAGGGAATGTAAGGACCCAAGATAGATGGAGGGGATGAAGGAATTTTTTTTGGGATGTAGGGACCCAAAATGGATGGAAGGTAAGATGGATTGGGTTTTGGAACATAAGGGCCCAAGATAGATTTTGAGGGTGGGGAATATGGACATTTAGATTTAAGTGGAGGTATTTTGGATTTAGGATGGGTGGAAGGAGTGCCAACATCTTGAGCTTGGTATCCAAGGCCATGATATTTTGGATTTTCTTTGATATTAAGGGGTTCTAAGATACCTTTCTCATGAAGGCCTAACCCTTTTCCTTGATAATGCATAGTTTATAAAATCCTTTTTCCAATGGGATACTTATTGTTTTGGAAGCAAGATGCTAGTCCATTTTGAGGAGGATATGGCATGGAGTGAATGATAGGCTCTTGTAGTAGACCAACTTGGATGAAAGTGGATGAAACCAATTGATAAGTGTGGGGTTCTTGAGTAGCTTGGATATGGGTGATGGGATATTGTGGAGGATTAGGATCATGACATGAAGATGAAGAGGTTCTTTGATCTTGACTTAAGGTAGGATCCTGGGATGGGGTGGATGGTATCATTTGATCTTGGTTATGAGATGGAAGGGGATCATGACATGGAGATGAAGGGATGCTTTGATCTTGACTTAGAGAAAGGGGATCATTGCATGGAATAGAAGTTGGAATTTGATCTTGGAATGAAGGTGAAGTTATGATGTCATGTGTTTGGTTTTCCTACTTGACATATACTCTCAACTGTGGGCAATGGGATGTGATTTTGGAGACCATGACGAAATGTATTTTCATGACTAAATGTAGCTTGGTATGGAATGAATATGAATGGATTAGTGGATGATGGACTAGGATATGATGTGGACAATTGGAATGGGTTGAGGGATGATGGAATAGGATAGGATGTAGAGGCTTGGAATGGACTAGTGGAAGGTTTGTTTCCCTTGTCAAGGTTAGGGTAAGGGTGATTAATGGACATGTGTTGTGGATTAATGTCATGGATTGTGCTAAGGGACTCTTAATAGTGAGGGTAGATGGATGGAGGAATAGGGCTCATGGGTTGTTGGTAAGAAGTACATATGGGTGGTTGACTATGGGTTGTGGGTGATTGGGATAGATAATTAATCCATTGTCTCTTGAATTCTATGGCTTATTGGGCTTGACCATTGTAGATTAATTGGTATTCAACTTGAATAGAAAGCATATCAAGGTAAAGGGAAGACATGGTGGTGGATGGTATGATGAAAGATGGAGTATGACTAAGGTATGTGATATGATGTCTAAGCTATGCAACCTAAGCTATGTTTTTGTATTTTGAAATAAGGTATGCCTAAATGTAATGCAACTATTTTTTTGGTATTTTTGGTATTTAAGGATGGAAGATGTATAATGTATGCAACAAGACTAGAAGTGATAATGATAATTTTGGATGTTATGAAGTCTAAAGTGTATGATAATGCTCTTTTAGGTTTAAAATGTTGTGGTAGGAGAGATGAAAACGGCTACTAGGTGATGGATCTACCTATAGTGAACTTGAGGGCTTAAAACACTTTTGAAATATGTAAGAACATGATTACTAACTAACCAAGGGTAAACCAATATTTCAACTAGGATTGTCAAACAATTTTTTTCTAGAACAAGTGAAAAGAGTGAAAAGGTGAGTTTCCCAACTAGACTTGTGAGTAGGAAATTACCACCAAAATGACAAAGGAAGAAGTTAAAAAATGACTTGGGAAAATGGAAATCTTTTGTTGAAGCAATGATTTGTACCAAGGTATAGAGAGTTCTTCTATCCTAAAATACACAATGTGTCAAGTCTAAAATTCTAAAAAAGGTAGCCTAATGTGATGTTGTGATATGCAAGTAATGAGGATGCTAAGGTGCCTAAAATGGTGACCTAATAATGGAATGATGATATGAAAGGTGAATGGAGCAAGTTTCTGGTTTTAAACAAGAATCACAACAAGAAGTTGGTCTGAAAATGGATCTCCAATGTTTGAATATGATTTTGGCAAGAGTTTGACTTGATTTTGATTGTTTTGTTTGAAAATGTTGCTTGGTCTGAAGTTGTGAAGTGTTGCAATTTTTAGATGTAAGATTTGTTTACTTGTCTGTTTGAAAGAAACACACATAAAACACAATGTCTTGAGTTTTTTTTTATTATGAATGTTGTTTGACTGTTGCAATAAAAGAACATTCAAGTACAAATCCTAGGCTAGCAAAGACAATATTTGTTGGGTTCCCACTTGGATTTCTCCAGCCACACTTATTCAGAGCGAATAGCTTAGAATTTTGGTGGCACTAGCTCCCCTCCATGACACTCACTTCTTGAGCACACCAAACTTCAAATTCCCAAAGACCTAAAGATCTCAAGAAATTTTCTATCTCAACTTTGAACTGTGGGAACGTGGGACAACTTCAAAGGTCCGACCTCCTATGCCAGAAAATAGAAGGATTTTGGGCTACTAAAACATTTGGTTCTTAGTGAATACCCAGGGACACAACTCCCTACAAGCATCCAGCAAGCCATTTAAGGCTTTAATCACTCTACTAGAGGCTCTTAGACGTTTTATGGTAGGTACCCTATTTTGAGTGACATTGTACGACAAGGGAAAATACAGTCGTGAGGACTTGATGGTTTAGTCTTATCCTTTTATATACCGACCCAAGTGCAAAACCGGTTGGACTCGTTCCCTCTTACGACGCAGGCCCCTCTAAAAAGAAAACTTGAGCGTTGCTAACACTTTTCTCTTGCACCCATGACCATGAAAGATAGGGGAGAGGATAATGTATGTTATCAATAGGTCCACTTAACACATGCACAAGTGTACCAAACACAGAAAAAAAATGTTATTTTTAAGCACCAAACGAAGTGTTTTCTATACTAAAAGACATTCGGTTTTAAAAAATAAATATTAAAAACACGTCCTGCACCAAATGTCATTAGTATTTTTCTAATTTTCAAGTCTTCAACAAAGCGAAAGTTTAAGTTTTTTTTTTTTGGAGTCTTGGACAAACGAACCAATTTATGCACCCATTGAATGAACTTTGTAGCTCTTCTCTATTTCGATTTATGTGATAATGGCCCTTAGATTTTAATCTGCAATGAAAATCCTAAGACTATGCTAGCAAAACTTAGAAGAAAATTTTATCTCAACAACACGAGAGTATGCAAATTCTAGATTTTTTGAGATGATTAAAATGATAAATGATGGTGGTATTTATAGAGAGATGGATGGAAAATGGACAGTCAAGATTAGAAGATTTTCATTTTGATCAATGGTTGTAATTAAATGAGACACAATAAGACAAGATCGAAAGTGAAGGAGAAAGAGGAAATTAACTGATTTTTTGACAAAATCAATTAGTTCAAAGAGGAAAGTAAATTTTGAAATAATGGAAACATTTTCTCATTGCAAGAGGAAAAAAGCAAGTTAATTTTTTGATTAAATAGAAATTTAATTCAAAAAGTGAGAGGAAAAATAATTTATTTAATTAAATAGAATTTAATTTATTTGTGTCAAAAAAGGCTGAAATGAATTAATTAAATAATCTATATTATTTAATTAATAGAAGAATTTATGACATTAGGTAATAATTAAATAATTAAGATTATTTAATTATCAAAGATAAAAAGGGGGGTTTTAATAAATTCACAGGCTTAGTGATAATTTCTATGTGTCTACAACTGCTTATTGAAACAAAGAGTAAACTACGCTAAACTAAAATTATTTATACTAGCTTTAACCATGTGGGGTGTGTGACATTCACCATTTTCTCTTCTTTTAGAAAATATGTTTACAATGTTCCATGGTAATATTTTGCAATGCTCTACACCTCTAAATATCTACCTAAGCAGTAATCACCAATATTCTCAATTAAACATAAGAGTAATCAAAGAGTACCAGTATAACTAGATTATTAGTAACTAGAAGACACACAAAAGCACAAAGTCTTCTTTCTGCCTTCTATGATAGTTTTGAAGTAACCAATGATGCACATTGTAGCACAAAGTATATCAACCCACTAAACCAATAGATTTGTACACAAAGTGAATAAATCCAAGCCCAGAGTCTTAATAATCTTTCACCAAGAAATAATTACAACACACAATTTCAAGTAAGCAATATAACTCAAATTTTATATGTTTTATCTTGAACGTCCTTCCAATCATAAGAAAGAATTACCACTTATCCAATTAACAATAAGTGAAATGAGCAAGAACGACATAAGAATATTCTCTCATACAAATTTGATTCAAAATAAAGGTTGAAATGAAAATTCACCTCCTTTTATTAACTAAATTTAAACTTGCAATTTGAAAACAAAGTTTCAAAGTTTAGTCACAATTTGGGCAGCACTTCATTGCATAATATTAAAAGGTCCTAATTACAAATGAGCTCTCTCATATTTATAGATGAGAGCAAAAGAGCTAATCTAGGAAAGAAATAACTACTTTGAATTATTCAACATTGGAGTCCAAAATTATTGGTGGACTTCCTGGTTTTTATATTTATTTACAATTCTAAAAAAGACATGTAAATTGTCACGAACTAACTACAAAAAGCATGAAAGATACTAAAAACTAAACTAAGGAAAAATCAGCCTTTTCCAACATCCATCATTAGGAAATCGTCATGCTTCTTCAAGATTGCTTGCACTTGCTCATCATCTAGGCCTGAAGTATGTGTGAAGATGCCACAAACTCTTGTAACTGAATCTTTGATAATTTTGTAGGCTTTTTCATGCCTTCTAATGAACACTTTCAAGTTATCCAATGCCAATTGTATATCTAGGAGTTTATCCATCAGGGGTACTAAGAATGCTTGATCTTTAAACTTCTTTTGGATCATGCTAGTGAACTCTTGGACAACTTCATCTGGTGAAAGAAACTTCTAATCATCATCACACAACTTACATAGAACTTATTCAATCTTGTGGATAAGGTGCATATCATTTTCCTCACTGACTTCACAAGCAGCTTGAAGATCATTGAGTAGATTAGTGAGGATGGTCTCTTTGTGAAGCATGGTTTCTTTCACTTCCACATATACATCTCTGTCGAGAATGACCCCAACTTCTACCAAGGTTTTTATCTTAAGCTTCTTCATTTTCACTCATTCTTGCATCTTATTCTCCACATTTTCCTTCTCTTGAGAGAAAGTGTTAGTGACTTCATCCGGATTTTCCTTTATGCCTACCACTTTCTCAAGCTTCTCTATGGCATACTTCAAAAGTTTTGTTCCTAGTGCAACCATTCAAAAAATAAAATCACCAACCACTCTACCTCTAGTGTGCACCTTCTCTACCTTTTGGATTATAGGATCGTTATTGCCAATTTTCACTACCTCAGGTTCAACGGCCTCAGAAGATTGCATAATATTTTGTAGTACAACTTTCAATTGTTTTAAATTTTCCTTGTAATGATCCTTTTCCTTCTCCTTGTCAAACCTCTTTATGAGAGAGTTCAAGGTGGATTTAACATCTACCTTTTCACTATCATGAGTAACCATTACCAAATTAACTCTTGTTATGGAGTAATCTATGACATCCACCTCTTCAAAGGTCCTTTCAGGGGGAGGGTGAGCTACCTCTGCATACATATTACCTTCTTTATCAACCATCAACCTTGAGAGAGTCTTCACCTTCTTTTTTTTTGTTTTCATAGATGTAAGATGCGTGAAGTCGAAGTCATCTGGGGAGATGGATTCTTTCTCTTTGGTGTTTGTGAAGAAAGCCAAGGTGGAAGAGGTGAATTCTCATCTAGATTTTTTTCCATAATTGGATTTGACACTATTGAGTCAACAAAATTAGTTGTTACAATAGGAGAGGTATTTGTTAAAACAAAAATTGGTATCTCAGCGCTTGTCACTTGAACAAATTCATTTAAGAATTGGTCCAAATCAGAATGATATGTAAGGTCAAAAGATGGTGAGGATAGACTAGGCAAAGACATCGGTATTCCAGAAATATTTTCCAAACCTTGTTTGGGACTTTCAAAAGAAAACCTTGTGGAAGGGGATGAATGTATAGATTGGATTGTAACAATAGGAGGCACATTGACTATAACTACAAGGGTAACAATAGTAATAGGAATATTAGAAATAGGTGAAGATATAGGAGTAGACACAATAGTGGAAATGGGAGAAGAGGAAACATGTGGTTCTTTAGGAATGTTATCACGGGGAGTCACTCACTCTTCCTCATGTTGGCCTACTTCTTCTTGCCTCTCTTCCTAGATAGAATCTTCTTGTCCTCCAACTGATGATACTTTTGTGGTTTTTTTTTCTTTTCTTCTTTTTCCCTTTAACCACAAACGTGATCTTGGTCTTAGCAGGCTTACTAGAACTAGGAGCATCGCTCTTGTTCTTTTTCCTTAACTCTGAATTTTTCCCTACAGGATATTGTTTTTACTCCTCTGATCCATTAAGAAATTATTTCAACTAAATCCCCCTTTCTAGTAACCAAACATTAGTGTTAGCAGGTATCAATTTAAATCTTTCTCTAATTGAAGTTACCTCCTTTCTGGACTACTGAATAAAAGGAAAAGGAGATCCCACAATATTTTTATGTACATAGGTAGGATCTAAGATGTCATCATCATATTTTGTGCCTTCATGAATATCAAAAAGTCTAATTCCCCAATCTATTGCAAGGTTAGCTTGCAGTAATCCATCTTTCTGATTTCCTCCTCTGTCTTGATATCAACCCATACATCTTCAATCTGGTGCACATGGGAATAAGCTTTCTTCATTCGATCCTTCATACCTCGGTAATCAAAATCAAGTCTTCTTTTGAAATTTTTTAATGTTATACACTACATTTATGGCTCAACTGTCTTGGCCTTAGGAGAAGTCTGGATGGAGTACCAACCAAATTTCCAAAGGAAACTTGAATCCTGGCTTATGGGATTCCATCTACTTACTATGCACATTAATTATTTTCCTACACAACTCCATTAAAACAATCTTATCACTAGGGTAGTGAGGAAGCATGTAGGGATAACAATAAAAAAACCAACCCTTAGATATGTAAAGGTAGGAAATTGTAAATACATAAATACATACTTATTCACAACTTCCTAAGCTTCATCTGACACTCTCTTATTTTCCAATTCTAGATCAAAATCACACAAGAATGAAGAAAAAAAATGCATCATTCGCCCTTTGAAAATGGTGAATGTTGTTGTTCACAGTAATTTTTGGAAAGTATGTATGCACCTAAATCACTTTCCTATCCCCTTATGTTGTAAAACCAACAAATCTCCTCATGGTTGCAACAACATACACTAAGTAAGATGTCATGTACAATTTTGATGTAGAATGCACCTTAGTAATCTAAGCATGAATGGCATCACTAATTTGTTGTCCCTTGAAGATCTATTGCTTCCCCCTCATAATTATCTTGATGTAAAGATACATCCAATCTTCAAATGTAGATGAGGTAGGCAGACCTTGCACTCTACTGAGAAGAGTGATTAGATAATTTTCCTCAATGAAATCATTGTGAGGGAAACTCTTGACCAAGGTGTCTTCAACCATTTATTATTAATTGTCTATTTTGTAGTGTTTGGATCCTTATCATACTCTTTTTGTGCATATTCCTTGGTGATATCTATGTAGGACTCAATTTTAGGACATAAGAAAGCCTTATAAAGGAATTTTTCATCTAGTCTCATGATTGTGTTGTCATTGGCATCTTTAACACTTCTATCATTCTTATTATAATGTGATGCCACCTAAAGAATGAATTTTGGATTTTGAGAAGATACATGGAATGCATCTACCATATGAATGTTACTCTTAACAATTTGTCTCATGCCATCACTTAAAGGTTGCTTCCTTGTTCTATCTAGAAATTCAAACATGTCCACATGCCCAATTTTTGTGTCCTTAATATCATCAACGCTTGATGAAACCACTGTAGCTAGAAACACACCTTGATACTTGTATTTCAAGGCTTTTCCTTTGCTAGGTGATAGATCTGACATTGGTGAGATATAGGCAACTAATCAGATACTTGAAAGAAGGAAAGTGTGTAATTCTTGAGGTGCGCACACAAGAAACTACATGACAAAATTTAGCATATTGGAAATGTTAAAAAAATTGGCATATTAAAATTGCAGTGAGGGGAAAATCAGAGCAATTACACATAAACTAGGGTTTGAGTGCGATGGGTGCAAAAAATGGAGCATGATCGATCAATTTGAAAAAAAAAGGAAAAATTTCTTAGAGTTAGAGAAATTTTGGTAAAAATGTGTAGGGTCATTAAAATTTAGCGACGTTGCAGGTGAAAATGAGCATGGCATGTATTTACACTAAAACATGACACTATTGCAAGAGGAAATGAGATGTTTGCAACAAATTGCAAAGTCATCGAAAAATAACGACATTGCAAATAGGTAGGTCTTTTATTATTTTTGCGAAATTAAAATTTAATGATTTTGGAAAAATAGAAGTTACTTTATTATGTGCACAATCGAAAAAATTGTCGATTGTGCAAATATCACTTGGGAATTCCTTTATATACCCTTGACAATTTTTGTTGTCGTGCAAATGAAATGGGGATGACTTAACAGTTTTTATGCATGGGGTTTTTTTATCACGCAATATACAACTTAGAACTTACCGAGTTATTGTAAGGCCAGGGAATTCCCTAACCATACAACTTAAATGGTAAGATGATTACATGTTTGTATACACAGGGTTTTCTACTATATATACAACTCAAAACTTAGGCTTTTGCATGCACCATCAGTTTAAATCACTGATAGTGCAAATGGAAATGGAATTGACTTGTTGATATTTGATCGGTGGAAACCACTGATCAAACAATAAATATTTTCTTGTTTGAATATACAGTAAAAACTATTGATCAAACCCATGAAAAACCCTAGTGAGCTTGATTAAAAATGCAAGATAGATACTATGCATCATGAGACTTGAATCCCATGATGCACAAACCCTAAATGACAATACACATAAATAGAAAAGACACTGGCTTAAACCTAGGGTTTATGGATAAACAGGTAAGATAAAATAGTAAAATGAAATATACTCAAAAATTATTAAATCTAAAATGATGAAAACCCGTTTAAGATACAATGAAATGAAATTTAAATTTTAAACCCTAAACATTAAACAAGGAAAGGGGAAGAGAAAAAAAACACACATACCTAGTAAGGGAGAAGACAAAAATGAGGAAAAGCTCAAGCTAAATTGATGACAAATCCGCTCAAAGCCGAAAAATAACCGAACCCAAAGCACAGTTGAATTCGTAGATGATTGTAAAGAGAAACAAACAAATGAAAATGAGGAAAAGAGCAAATAAAAACCATTTAAAATCGATTTAAAAGACATTAAAATGACATTAAATGCGACTCATGTGGAACTAAGAGTTGCAAGAGTGATAATTTTTAATGCTTGTACAATTAGAAATTTGGGTGGTAACTTGCAAGGTGGGAAAAAAACTCTAACCTTGCAACCTTTTTAATTTTGCAACTTTGACTTGCAGGGTTGCTAAAAAAAGTGACCTTGCAAGTACAAAAAAATTTCTAACTCCCACAAACTAAGTTTTCACGACTTGCACCAAAAGGTTAAAAATGACAAAACGATAAAGGATAATGCTCAAAATGACTTTTTGACTTTGGGGGACCACGCATGAGGACCAATGTAATTTTCCTCATTTTACGTGCTTAGAATGCATGAGCTACAAAACAGATAAGTTTCGTAGGGGTTATCCCACGAATTGAGTGTAGTTGAATTCGAGGATAACACACCCATTTTTTAACAATCTCTATCTGACCATCCATCTAAGGGTAGTAATTGGTGTTCATATTCAACTTTATGCCAACCAATCTAAATAGCTCCTAACAACATAGTTACAATATAGGCCCTGTACTCTAGGAAGACCATTGATAAAATCCGTACGTATACTCTCCCACTTCTGCTCAGGGATAGGTAAAGGTTGTAATAAACCTGTTGGGAAAGTATGCTCTAACTTTTTCTACTTACAATTCATACACTCATGATCATGATGCAAGACATCATTTTTAAGACCCTTCCAAGAAAATATCTCTCTAAATTGTTGATAGGTTTTGAAATAACTTGGATGTCCTACAAGGGGAGTATCATGAGTTTCCCTTAAACTTTCTCTTTTAACTTCAATTTAGGCACCAATTAAATTATATCTTTGTAGTAGATGACCTCATCTACCACCCTGTTCTTGTAATCCTATATCTTGTCATCTATCAACTCGCATGCAAAAGTGTTTTTGGAATTATAAACTAATAAATGAGCCTTCTAATCATCTAAAATTTCCATCAAGGAGCATATAGTGGGTTTCCTAGAAAGAGCATCAACTATAATATTCCTCTTCCCTTTCACATACTCAATTTCAAGGTCATATTCTTTAATTTTTCTAACCAACTATTGTTGTCACTCATTCAAGTCCTTTTACTTCAAGAAGTATTTTAAATTGTTATGGTCTATTCTAACAAAAAAAATTCCACCTACTAAATACTTCCTAAATTTTTCCAATACCTGCATGATGACAAGCATCTCCATATCATAGATAAAATATAATCTCTCTGCATCATAGAGCTTCCTAGTCTCATAAGCAATGGGGTGCCTATTTTGTATAAGAAATGATCCAATCCTCTCCTCAAAAGATTCACACTCCAACACAAAGGGCTAAGAGAACCCCTTTAGAAACCTCTTGTAGTAACTACAAAGGCCAAAGGATCTCCTCAACTCTATTAGTGTCTTCGATGGTGGCTAGTCCAATATAGCTTGAATTTTCTTTTGATGGATCTTCACTACATCCACACTAGTCACATATCAAAATTAAAGAATTTTTGTCATTCTAAACTCACACTTGGAAGCTTTGGAAATAAAAATATTGTTCCTCCATGATTCCCAACACCTCATCAAGATTACTATGTTGATCCTCCCATATCTTTCTAGAAATAAGAATATCATCAAAAATACCAATAAAAACTTTTGCAATTGCCTATTGAAAATTTGGTTCATGAGAGACAAAAAGGTAGTTGGAGCATCAATCGACCCAAAGGGCATGAACAAGAACTCGTAGTGACCATAATGACACCTAAATTTTATTTTGTGAATTTTGAGAAATTGTGTCTCAACCTTGCAATTATATAAATGTTATTGTTGATAAAATATATATATATATATATATTTCCTAGTTACACCAATAGGTGTAATATACAATGGCATCAAGGGGCATGAGTGGGATGTGTGTAAATAATTTTTTATTGAATTTTTTAGGAAACTACTAAAATGGACAACATACATTAGATAAATGATACATCATAAATCTGGACCATTAATTATTAGGTTTTAGACCTAATGTTGGGTATTTTGTTGGCCTGTCTTGCCCTAGAATGCAATCCTATTTTATGAGGGTGTTGTATTACGGTTGTAGGAGAGATAGTGTTGTATTCTGAGAGTCTGATAGCAGTCATGTTGTCTCTTGATCTTTGAGTGATGATACTCTTGTGAGAAGCTTGCTCTACAAGTGTTACATGACTTTTTCCCCGTGGAAGAAAAAGGAATAAAAGTAAAATAGAACTAATATCATAGTTCAAGAAATAAATGTGATAAAATAATTATTTAAGTTTTTACAGGATGTTGTAATGTAATTTTTTTTCTAAAGGGTGTGTCAGTTGGAATTACCCTTTGTGTTGTATAAAACCCATGAAAACTAAATAGTTTGTGTAGACACTGAAAATTGACCTAGGCCTGCAAGCTCCATTTCTCGCCACTTTCATCCTAGCATAATTAAGATACTTAATTATGTTATCCGGTCCATTTTCATCTATTAATTAAATAATTTTAATTATTTAATTAATTCATGTCTATTTATTCTATCCTGATCGATTAGATAAACTAATTGTGTCACTAATTTCTTCCTCTTCTCAATAGTTAAATAAATTATTATTTATTTAATTATTTTGTCATCTTTCATCTATAGTTAAATAATTACCATTAATTATTTATCTATTCATGGTCCTTTAATTCTTCCATAGTTAAACAATTATTAAAATCATTTAACTATCCCATGCCACCTCCCCTAATTAAATAGTTAATCTAAATTAATTATTTAAGGTCTAATTTTCATCTCTCCATTTAATTAAATTAATAAATTTAATTAAATGCTCCTCTTGTCCATTTTCCTCCATTTTCAAATAAATAATTTGAATAAATTATTTATTTTCCACTTGTCCATTTCCTCCATTTTCGAATAAATAATTTAAAATAAATTATTTATGCACCACTTGGTCAAAGATTCCCTGTCATAATCCCCTGTCATAACATTCATTTCCTGTCATAGTTTGCATGTCTGTCATAGCTTGCATGTATTGCATGTCTGTCATAGCCGTCAGCATCATAGTTTTTGCCATGCATGGCATATTCTTGGTGCATCAATTTTGGACCGTCGATTCGACTTTCAATTTCATCCGTCCATTTGAAATTGCCTTTTCTTATAAAATGGCAATTTCAAATTCACTTCTTCTTCTTCATCTCTCTCTCTCAAGCATTCAGGCGAACTTTTGATCTTCATTTTCACAACACATTTTCACATACTTAGAACTTCTCTTAGTCATTTAGAGTAATTTTGCATAGAAAAATCCTTCAACACTTGTGTAGGACATGACATAGTCTTAAGTTGCTCGAAGAATATGAGGGCACTCTTCAACTTGCAGCAAGCTAGAAGGTGTAATGGAGGTTAGCCATGAAGATTGAAGATTTGGGTAACTTTGTTTTATTTATTTTCATGTTTTCTCCTTTGCACTCCATTATTTTCTTTAGATTTTTAGATTTAGCAATTCTAACCTAATCAAACATAAATTTTTAGAGATACATTTGGTGAACCCGACATTTTGTAGAGAAATTTGTGTGTTCTTGTTTGTTTTTGTTATTTTGCAGGTTATAGCCAAGAATTCATATCAAATCTTGTCATCTTCTTTTGAGCACAGAAAAATGGACGCATAAATTATTTTAAAACATTTTTTGGGTTTTGTAGGCGTCGTTCTCAGCTTTCCGAAACTTTAAACAGTTCAAAATTTTGTTAAGATTTGAGAAAGTTATGTTTGTTTTAGTGATCGCAGCTTTTTAAGATTTAGTTATTAAGACTTGAATATTATTTTGTTTATAGCGTTTTTGTCTTGTAGGATTTTGCAAAATGTTTTCTGGGTTTTGAAACTCTATGTCTTAGCTTTCATAGATATTTACAATTTAAAAATTTGTTTAGTTTTGAGAAAGTTATCACCATTTTTAGTTTGTTGTTTTCATTCAAGTTTTTTTTGGTTTACTAATCTTTTGTTTGTAGCATGTGGCTTTAGAATGGGGCTCCCAAAAATTGTTTCTTTTGGAGCAACAAAAAAATTGAGCTTTTATTTTTTAGTTTGCTTTGATTTCCTTTTCTTAGTTTAGTTTAGTCTTTTCATTTTCTAGTTTAGTTATTTACTAACTTTTAGTTTGGTTTTTAATCTCTTGTTCTAACTTAGTTTTTTGCAGCTTTCTCGTTGGTCCAAGACATTTATGAAACTACTAATTTATGGTTTTGCAGCTCCGTTAGTCGAAGACTCATTTCTCAAACAATGTGTTTGCAATTTCTAGTTTAGAAAACACTTCCATTGGTGCATTAAAATGAACATGTGCTTGATTTTGTCTGATTGTGCTTGAAGGTGGTAGGTGATTATGCTCTCACCTTGTGAAAACTAGGTGATCAGAAAACCAGACCCACCTTATTTTTTTGTCACCCTCTCGACTTAATAATCGAAGTATCCTCTCCCCTTGCACTTTTGAGTGATCCTGGGTGTAAGAGAAACAGTTATTATTTCTAGAAATGGGTCTGCCTTAAGGGAAAAAGTACTCACCTTAAGGGACGACCTGACCGGTAACAAGCTAAAGCCAAGCCACTTCCAGCCGGGATATAAAATGGGTTCTTGAGGAAAGTTCAAGTACCACGAGTGCGGATGTGTCACACGGACGGAGTAGTACTCCCATAAACCCTATTGAGTGTAACCTCTTCAGGCTGGAGTGCCACCTAATTAGTTATTAATCTCTCGCCCCATGTGTGGCCACTCGAATGGATGCCCTAACTAAACACCTATTGTTTTAGAAGTCAACCATTTTCAGCCGTTGCTTGGTATAGTGCAGGGTACAGTATCATGCTTGAAGATACTCACTACTGACTCCCTTGAGTAGAGATAGTAGTTCTTGGGAAGTGATGACCCAAGAATCCGAAGTTGGTGTGCCTGAATGACGCTAATGAGCCATGGAGGGGAGCCAGTGCCACCAAACTTCTAAGCTATCCGCTCTCGAGAAGGAAAGGTGTTTAGCACCAATCCGGGGTATATCAGTGGGCTATATCAAATATACAAACCCTTGGCCTATTGGCCTATTAGGATTGTGCTTGTCTCATGTGCATTTGCATACACCAAAACATTGTGCTTGTCAAGTGTTTTCTGGATTTTCAAACAATATACACAACATTCACAAATCTGGACACAAACAATCAACCTCAGACAACTCAAACTTTTCAATAAAACATCAAAACAACAGTCTCAGTCTGCTATCAAACATTTTTTTCTAAGAGGTCTCAATTAGAAACCAACTTTAAAATTGCTCAAATCTCTCATTCCTTGTAGTCTTTAGCTTGCATCTTACCATAGGGTCATCTTTGCAAATATTTAGCTTCATCCTTAGGCTTCACCATTTGCATTTTCAATCATAAACCAAAAACTTAGGTCCTCATCTCATTTTGCATATTTTGGATTAGGACAACCTTACCTCACTTTGCAAAATCTTGACTTTCAAAATTAGGTTATCATTGGACTTAGACATCATTATCTCCTTTAGTCATTGTCCTTCTGTGAGATCCTTCCGACTCAAAAGTCTAGTTAGGAAGACTCACTTGTCATTTTTTCCTTGTCATTTAATCCTTCAAACAAGTCCTTTGATATTCCAAAATGGAGACATAGATCAAGCATAGGGTGGTTAGGAAACCTTCTTCCAAATCATTTTAGACCTTTGCATTTGCATACCTTAGACATTCAAATCATTTTAGTCCTCACCTTGCATATCTTTAAAATCCAAAATATTGTCATCATAGTCCTCATTTGGCATCTAGACTTTGCATTGGCCATTTCCTTAACCAACATTTTCACATTAGTCCTCATTGTCACCTTGGCATTTGACATCCTTTTTTGACAATTTTATCACCTCGCATTAGTCATTTTCCTTAGACAAACATCATTATCACCTTGCATTGACATCCTCCAAAAATACAAAAAAAAAATTAGTGTCATAACTTGTCATCTTAGTCTTCATTTTCCTTTGGCATTAGTAATTTTCTTTAGACAACATTGTCATATTGCATCCCTTATTGTCAAAAAAATCCAGAAACATAGTCTTGCATTGTCATCCTTTATCCAAAAAATCCAAAAAACATAGTCTTGCATTATCATATCTTTGCATCGTCATCTTATTCACCTTGGCTTTTGGCATACTTGCATTCTCATCATCTTCATTTGAGCAATTTCCTTGATGGTTGAAACAAGACTTCAAAGAAAGAAAAGAAAAATGACAAAATTTGGACAAGACTTTGACAACAACACCAACACCAACACCAATCCCAACATTGACAATAACACTTATGACACAAACCAACACTGGACTTTTTCCGACCCATTTCACAACATGAACACACAATCTTCCATGAGCATGCCATCTTCATCACAAAACCTTTTTGAACCATTCATACAAAGAGACCAAAATGGACAAGTCTATGCTAAAGACTTGGAAGCTATAGCGCAAAATCCTAACGTAGCTTCCTTTGTGGAAAACTTAGTCCTACATGACCCTCAGAGGTATCTAGCCATGCTTTTGGACCGAGGGGTTAAACTATCACATGGTTTTGACTTTAATACTTTGAGACCAACATCACCTACATACCCTTCCTACTGACAACCCATTAGTCCAAGTCCTCCATCCATCAACCCTTACTATCAAGAATCACTTAACGAAAATCCTGCCATTAATCTCCAACACACGTCCAGTTATTACCCTTATCCTAACCTTGACAAGGGAAACCAACTGTCCACTAGTCCATTACAAGTTTCCACATCATATTCTATTCCTTCACCTATCACTCCAGTCCAAGTCTCCACGTCCTATTTTAGTCAACCTTACACTAATCCAGTCCAAGACTCCATGGCATATCCAGTCGAATTCCCCATGCCACATCCTATGTCGTCACATCCTAATCCAGTCCAAGACTCTATGTCATATCTAGTCCAAGTCTCCACGTCATACCCTTGTCCTTCACATACTAGTCCAATGCAAGTACCCATGTCATATCCTAGTACTTCACATACTAGTCCAGTCCAAGTCCCCATGTCCTATCCTAGTCTGTCATTCATTAATCCTTTTCAAGTCACCCCCTCACAAGCCACATCTAGTCATGAAATTCTATCATTACTCAAAGTCAAATCCTGTTTAATAAACTTGAGGATACATGTCAAAATAAAAGCCCAAAGCATGACATTATAATGTCACCCTCATGTCAAGAACAAGGTAGTCCATCCCATGACCCTATTTTCGATTGTATCATCCACGACAACCCCATCTTTGACCAAGACCCTACCATTGACCAAGAAGTCCAAATCCATGACAACCCCATCTTTGAACAAGACCCTACCATGGACCAAGAAATCCAAAACGATCCACTCCTTGACCTTTACACCATTTATGATCAAACACTTGACGACCCTATACAAGCCTCAACTATTGACCCTTTCCAAATTGAGACACTTGCCTCCATGGGACACATAGATGATATTCCTCCAGAAAAAAGAATCTTCCACTAGGGACATGCTTGCACTTGATCAAGTTATAGCTGAAATCATTGGACTCTATGACACTAAACATAATGATGGATTCGACATTGCCTTGGAAGCACCAAAAGAATCATCTGAACCTGACATGTCACAAGATCAGACCAAAGATATTAGTCAGGAATATGTCCAACAAGACAAGGAAGCTAAGACACTTTATCAACTAGGGTCATCTACTCTTGTCAGAGTAGGCTTTCTCGCAGATGAAAATATTACAAGTGATAGTATCCACATACACAAGGATGGGTTAGCATCTTGCTTTCAAAACAACAAATACCCCATTGCAAATAGAATTTGTCAAAACATGCAATATCAAGGCAAAGGACTAGGCATACACGACAAGGTATTCTAGAACCAATACAGCTTTAGGCAAATTATAGACATCAAGGTCTTGGCTATTCCTCAGATAGAAAATCAAACGATGTTAGTGGTACCTCATCAATACTGGGGGAAACCTTGTCAGATACAAACGTCAAAATATAGTCCATGAAAAATCCTTTTCATAAGATTGCTGCCAACACCCCGTCCACCCACACCATAAACCATCATTCTCAACATCTTAAACCCTCCCTTTGGAACCAACAAAAACAAAAGTCTTACAAAGTCAAAAATCAAATGTCAAAGGCCATCAAATCAGACAAAAAGACAAGTGGACAAATGAAATTAAAATGGATCCTAAAGAAAAGTGGATCAAGCAAAGAAAATATGTCAAAAGAAAAAGTTAATCAAAATGTGGAGCCACAAGACAAGAGGACTCTCATATATAACACATGTTCACCTCCTTCAAAATGGTCATCAAGCAAGGCATCTAAAGGTGTTGGTTCCAAATGCCATCCCTCCAAAATCCGTCATCCATCATACCAAGTTTGGAAAATAAAAAGTGATTCATCCAAACGTCCAAACAACCTTTCCATGTCTACCATCATCCATCATAATCCTACATCTCGCTTAAAGTCCAAAAACCCCATGTCACAAATCCATCGCATCATGGCAGCAACTCTTTATCACAAGGATTCTCATGGCACTTTATTGCAAAGTGCGTATTCTGATAAGGCCAGTTCTAGTATTAGAAAGGACCATGACGACATCAATCAATTGTATGCAAGCGCTATCATTCTGACAAGCCAACTACTTTAGAAAGGACAGTATTGGCATATCATGGCACCAGTATCTACATCGGCACCATCAGTGGATTCAGAACAGTCAATGGTTATCTAACGCATCTAGGCTATCCAAAAATACAAAAAAAATAAAAAAATGAAAAATGAAAAACATCGTCACCCTGATGAAAACCTGGCAAACAGGCGTCTTGGTGACACAAAAAAAAAAATTCAAGAAAAATAGTAAAGAGAAAAATTTCGTCCAATGGTGAAAACCTAGCAAACATGCGCCCTGGATAAGTACCATGATGAAAACTTGGCAAACAGGCGTCGTGTAAAATAAATCATCTATGTGGACTTTTACACTTGGGGGCAAGTCATCTCATCTCCTATGCCTTCCTCTTAACATTGGCATCCATCTATTTCATCCATATCATTTCTGTCCATTTACCCACCTACCTTGGTCTTGACATAAAATTGGCACACATAAATCATGCTTTGGGGAAAACTCTTGACATGTCAATCCTTTTGTCACAAACTATTCTGTCATTTCCATCATTATCCCTATGTGACATAGTCCTTGAAAATCATATGACAATTCTCTTAGTCTCATGTCTCCCGTCCTTCACCAAGGCCACCTCTCACCCTTTCATGTAGGTCACCTATCTTGACTTTCCCTTGTCAAACGGTCTAAGGATACTTCATCATCCCTTCTAGTCCTAACCAAGTCATTCCAAATGCAATGAGTTTCATCCATACCAGCACATTATCCAAAACATTACTTGAATTTGTTCCTAACCTAGCTGCAAACTTCGATACTTTCATCACATTATCATCATCCTCATGTTGTTTTGGGATGCGTCCTTCCCACATCAAACAACATTGTCATCACCTATCAATTGGTATTCAGCTTGACTAGGGGCACAATCATTTTTGTCCTTGGATTCTCATGTGTAGGCATCAGTCACATACATTTGTAGTGATCCTCTTAAACCATTCAAAAAGACAAAAACATCATAAAATGTCCTGAAAAAAGACCTAAAAATTGAAAATGTCCTAAAAAAGACCTAAAAATTAGAAAATGTCCTAAAAAAGACCTAAAAATCAAAAAATGTCCTAAAAAAGACTTAAAAATCAAAAAAAGTCCTAAAAAAGACCTAAAAATTGAAAAATGTCCTAAAGAAAACACAAAACTTCCAAAACATAGTCATGTCAGTCAACACAGTCACGCCAATTCAAGTCTTGATTAGTCTTTGTCATTGTCGAACTACGTTGTCTCTACGCATTTGCTACGTAGGCAAGGCTCATCTTCAAGCCCCTGAGACATTAGGTTTGTCAAAATAAATCATGACTCAATCTTTTATCAACAAGACAAAGTCTTTGGTCGTGTCGAACTACGAGGTCTCTAAGTGCATGACGTAGGCAAGGCCATCCGTCGATGAGCCCCCGAGGCCGCACTAGGTCAGTCCATTAGGGTTCATTGCACAATTTTTGCACACACATGAAATAGTCTTTAAATTTGAACGAACAATCTACCCAAGTGAACATTGACAATCTATCAACAGAACATGACAATCATCTTGACATATAAAAATTGGTCAATCTCAGTCAAATATTGCTTACTCTTCAGATGTGTCCTTCTGAAGGGTAGCCTGTCATTTAAATCATGCCCTAGGATGTGTCCTTCCTAGGCATCGTCATCGTCATCCAACATTTTGAGCAATCCTTTTGACATATGTGTCCTTCTGAAGAACAACCCCTATCATTTATGCCTTAGGATGTGTCCTTCCTAGGCATCGTCACTGTCACCTGGCATTTTGAGGGATCCTCTTGAATTTTGGGGGTTTCTCCTCTTGACATCAACTTTATTCAAGATGTGTCCTTCCTGAATTTGGCAATCTTTGGCACTTGTCATCTTGGCATCGTCAAAACCTTGACACCTTGGCATCTCGACATCAAACCAAACATATCGACATTAAAACACTTGGCAAACACTTTGGCACTTGTCTGTTGATTTTTCATCATGTTACTAGTTTTTCAGCGAGATCCCGACAACAGGATTTAGAGAAGCAACGACGTATCATGACGTTTGTCTTGTCTTTTGATACTTATGTTACTAGTTTCTCAGCGATGTCCTGACTCCAGGATTTAGAAAAGCAGCGACGTATCATGATGATGGTTTTGGCTTTATTTTATCCTTTTTGGCAATCATATTGCTAGTTTCTCGAGGATGTCCTGGAAACAGGATTTAGAGAAGCAACGACGTTTCATGATTTGTCCTTCTTGTCTTTTTCTACTTGCGGTTGGTTATGACAAAAAGACTGGGGCAAATGTGCCTTTTTGTATGAGTCATGATCATCCTTGTTTGTGACTGTTTAAGTCAAGTGATGGTATGACCTTGCACACCTTGATTTATGTCATATCATGGTGTTTGTTGGCCATCACGATAATCTTCCCAATGATGATTAAGAGAAACAATTAGTAGTCCTATGGCAATGTGTTGAAGGATCTTTTTCGTCTTACTAACATACATCTCCTTCTGTTTTGTCATCTTGCCTCGCCCATCTCATAGAGGCATTGCATCCATATCATCATCCATATCTTTTGCACTAACATTTCTTTGTCTCTTCATATTCTAGTCTTCTCATCAATTTTGAGAGCACACCTGTGTTCTTGGAACCCGTCTGTCCTCTCGAGGGGGCATACCGTAACCCTCCTCGTCATTCTTCCTCATCTTATTTTGCATCGGGGCATATTTTTGACCTATTTGTCCTTGTCATAATGTGACAGGCTGCATTATGACAAAGAGGGGCAAAATGTAGACACTGAAAATTGACCTAGGCCTGCAAGCTCCATTTCTCGCCACTTTCGTCCTAGCATAATTAAGATACTTAATTATGTTATCCGGTCCATTTTCATCTATTAATTAAATAATTTTAATTATTTAATTAATTCATGTCTATTTATTCTATCCTGATCGATTAGATAAACTAATTGTGTCACTAATTTCTTCCTCTTCTCCAATAGTTAAATAAATTATTATTTATTTAATTATTTTGTCATCTTTCATCTATAGTTAAATAATTACCATTAATTATTTATCTATTCATGGTCCTTTAATTCTTCCATAGTTAAACAATTATTAAAATCATTTAACTATCCCATGCCACCTCCCCTAATTAAATAGTTAATCTAAATTAATTATTTAAGGTCTAATTTTCATCTCTCCATTTAATTAAATTAATAAATTTAATTAAATGCTCCTCTTGTCCATTTTCCTCCATTTTCAAATAAATAATTTGAATAAATTATTTATTTTCCACTTGTCCATTTCCTCCATTTTCGAATAAATAATTTAAAATAAATTATTTATGCACCACTTGGTCAAAGATTCCCTGTCATAATCCCATGTCATAACATTCATTTCCTGTCATAGTTTGCATGTCTGTCATAGCCTGCATGTATTGCATGTCTGTCATGGCCGTCAGCATCATAGTTTTTGCCATGCATGGCATATTCTTGGTGCATCAATTTTGGACCATCGATTCGACCTTCAATCTCATCCGTCCATTTGAAATTGCCTTTTCTTATAAAATGGCAATTTCAAATTCACTTCTTCTTCTTCATCTCTCTCTCTCAAGCATTTAGGTGAACTTTTGATCTTCATTTTCACAACACATTTTCACATACTTAGAACTTCTCTTAGTCATTTAGAGTAATTTTGCATAGAAAAATCCTTCAACACTTGTGTAGGACATGACATAGTCTTAAGTTGCTCGAAGAATATGAGGGCACTCTTCAACTTGCAGCAAGCTAGAAGGTGTAATGGAGGTCAGCCATGGAGATTGAAGATTTGGGTAACTTTGTTTTATTTATTTTCATGTTTTCTCCTTTGCACTCCATTATTTTCTTTGGATTTTTAGATTTAGCAATTCTAACCTAATCAAACATAAATTTCCAGAGATACAGTTTGGACACAAACATAAAAGTGAGAAAACAAAGAAGAAATTGTTGGAAAGACTGCTAATAGTGAGATTTTGGGTTAGTAGGTTGTGGGAATTGGAGGAGAGGGCACACAGAGTGTGTCCAACTCGGGGTACAGAGTGCACTCGAGATTGTCCTGGCCAGGGCTATTGTGCATGTTGAGTACTTGTACTTTGGAGCATGTTGTGTAGATGCTTGAGAAGCATCTTGTTTTGTTCTGAATAAGAACCTATTTGGTTCTAGATAAGAACCTGTTCCTCCTCGATTGCTCACAGACGGAAGACACTAAATCCAAATCCACTCCAGGAAATCAATTGGACTATCTGCACATTTCAAAAAAGATAAGTATTTATTAATGCATGATTAAATTATTTGAGAAATAAAATTGTTTAAATATTTTTGTATTTGTTGTGCAATAAAGTGAAATTAATGCTTATTCTTTGCAGTGTAATTTAATGCAATTTTTGATTAATTTATTATATACCATTTAATTCCAACTATTGAATCCAGCATTAAATATTATATTAAAATTTTGTGTTTATAAGTTTTGGGAATTAATCTATGAAATCATTTAATTGTTGTATTTTAAATTTGGGAATTAGTTAGGTTACAACAAGTATATTGTAATATTTATTATTTACTAAATAATATATTGGGCGACTTTTGGAGTGTGGGGTTTTTCTCCTGAAAGGGTTTTCCCCACGTAAATCACTATGTCATGGTATGCATGATATTTATGTTTATTTCTATTTAAGTTTCAGTAACTTTTAAAGATCTGTAAAATTTTTGCATTATTCTCCTCTCAAGATTAGTTTAGGAAGTTGTTTCACTACCTTAGCTTCCTTACAAGTGGTATCAGAGCTTGATCACCTTTGTTTTTAGTTGTGGGTTGTTGGGTTTTTTGGACTAATCCAAGTTTGAGTGGGAGCTTGTGCATAAGAGATTTTGTGATCTTGTTGCAATAATTTTCAGATGGCAAGTTCATCAAGGAGAATATAGGTGGATAATTTTTTTGGAAATAATTTTGAAATGTGGAAGCTGAAGATAGAGGATCTGTTGATAGATCGAGATATGTGAGATGTTGTTGATGAGAATGTTTCAAGGCCTGGAGATCCTACTCAGGCTGCTCAATATGATGTTATGGACTGTAAAACCAAGGGTATAATCAAATTATGTTTGGTAGACTCTTTTTTCATTAATTTCCATGAGGAGACCTCTGCATAGAAACTATGGAAGAAGCTTGGTGAGATGTATTAGGCCAAATCTTTAGTGAACACGATTTTCTTGAGGAAGAAATTATATTCCTTGAGAATGGAAGAGGGTGGACAAATCACAAATCACCTAGAAGCATTCAATATGCTGGTGGCTTAATTGGAATCCATTGGTGCCAAAATGGATGAGGAGGAGAAATTTCAGATCTTGCTTTGTTCTTTGCTTGATTCATGGGATTCTCTTGTTATGGATATTGGGAGTACTTTTGCTATTTTGAAGATTGAAGATGTGGTGGGTTATTTTCTTTCTGAAGAGATGAAGAGGAAGATATCCATCACTGCCAAGGAGGCCCTACATATTCATGGAAGACCTAAGGAAAAAGGCAAGAAGAATGAAAAGCGCGACAAATCTAAGTCCATGGGGAGATCTAAATCTCCTAGAAAGTCCAAAGTTATTTGTTGGAACTCTAGTGAGACTAGACATGTTCATAAGGAATGCAAAGAAAAGAAGAAGAAAAGAAGAAATTTGATTCTGATTTTAAATCCAAGAAGGAATATGGCAACACATTCCATTGGTACTATATGGATGTGAAGTTTGGGGTAGCAACACCTCAGCAAAAAAGTGGAGACAGATAGAGAGATTGCAAAAACATTTAATCACACAGTCTTAGGATTAAATCTACTGTCCCTTGTGAGATTGTTCTAGCTAAGTCCAGGGCTTTCCTTGTTGAAGTGTCTGCTATGTTTTAGTTGCTAAGCTATCTATAAGAAGATTAGATAACATGGAGACTCATCGCTAGCCAAAAATGGTAGCTAATGAAAAATTAGATAGAAGAAAGAGCACGTGGATGAAACAAAATATCAAATGGATGAGCAAGTGGGGTATTAGCATAAGTGAGTGTCCAAATAACAATGGAGAAATAAAAAGGTATGTGCAAGGAAAGTTCAAAGAAAGCATGTGGAAAGGGCCACTTGGGAGGAAAAAGGAATACTATGTCAAACATTTTAACCCTACACATGACCATACACAAAAGACCTACATCAGAATGGAAATAAAATGGAAAGCAAAAATTTTAATAGCTCAGATAAGAACAAGTTCGCACCAGCTTAGATGTGATACTGGAAGATGGATGATACCTAAAGAGGAGTGGGCAGACAAAAGGTGTAGATATTGCACTCAAGAAGTGGTTGAGACAGAATGGCACTACATTAGGGAATGTTCAACTTACAAGGACATCCAGATCAATTATATTGAGAAATTAAAAGGGAAAAACTTGGGTGATTTGTTTGAAGAAGAGAAGATAATAAGGTTTGCATATTTTCTGGTCAAGATACACAGTAGAAGATCCAAGATGCAGAAAGAAAAGGAAACATAGGTTTTGTGTTTTCTGTGGGTTCAGGTTTCTTCGCTGGCTATATATGGGTCCCATAGGCTGCTTGGCCTCGTGGACGTGATTAAAAACATTCATTCATTCATTCATTCATTTTAACTTTGGCAACTCATGCAGGTAGTATTTTCTAATGCAAGATGCAAGATGGTTAGAAGTGCTATGGTGATTGCTAGAGGTGTCAGATATGGCACATTGTATAAGCTTGATGTATGCATTGTTGAGTGCAATAGTACTTTTGTGAAAAGCATGTCTATAGAAGAAGTGAGGATTTCACCTTCAGTAGATGGTCATGGCTTCTGGGTACCCAAGGGTGCTCTTTCGTCTGAAAAAAAGTTACCTATAGAGAAAACTATGTTATGGTACCAGAGACTTGGCCACATTGGAGAAAAGGGTCTAAGGACCTTGAAAAATAAAAACCTTGTTGAAGGTTTGTCTGATTGTAATATTGAATTCAATTTTTGTGAGCATTGCATTTATGGAAAACAAAAGCATGTTCAATTTTACAAGAGTTCTCATAAATCTTGTGGTGTATTCGATCTTATTCATTTTGATGTGTTTGGTCTTGTAGATGTTCCTTCGATTGGTAAATCCACATATTATGTTTCATTTATTGATTATTATAGTAGAAGGACATGGGTATATTTTCTAAAGAGTAAATATGAAGTTTTCATTCAATTTAAATAATTTAAAGCAATGGTTGAGTTGCAGACTAGAAAGATAATAAAATGTTTGAAGATTGATAATGGCGGTGAATTTTTCTCTAATTATTTTGATAGATTTTGTAAAGATTTTGGTATTCATAGATAGAAGACAACTCTAAATTATCCACAATAGAATGAAGTTGCATAAAGAATGAATAGGACACTACTGGAGAAGGCTAGGAGTATGTTGAGTGGTGTTGTCCTAGAACAAAGGTTTTGGGTTGAAATTGTTGCCACTACCTATTACCTGATTAATAGGTCTCCTACATCATCTCTTGCTGATAAGACGCCTATGGAGGCATGGTCGGGTCACATGCCTTCATTAAGACATCTTATAGTTTTTGGTTGCAAGGAATATGCACATGTACCAAAGGAGAAGCAAACAAAGTTGGAGAACAATGTTGTGAAATGTATCTTCATCGGATATAGTTATGGTGTGAAAGGATACAAGCTTTGGGAACCTCTTGCACAAAAGGTAATATATAGTCGAAGTGTTATTTTTAGAGAAACTAAGCCTTCTTCTATTACATTTTAGCCAAAACAAAGTAAAAAGGAAGATGTAATTCAATTTCCTTCTACACCTGAGAAAGTTGAATCGAGGCCCATGGATAGACAAAAAGTTGAGGAGAGCTCATCTAGCTTTGAATCTTCAGAAGAGGAGGAGGAGGAACCTCCAACTCAACATGTTTGTAGGTCTACAAGGCATAGACAACCACCTAAAAGTTATACACCTGATGATTGGAGATGTGTTTTTTCTTTGAATACTAACATGGATGAACCCAAATCTGTAGAAGAGGAATTAGGTATGAATGATGCAGAATCCTAGAAGATAGCTATGGATGAAGAAATGACATCTTTGAAAAGAATGATACATGGGATCTTGTACCATTTCCTGGAGGATGAAAACCTATTGGTTGCAAATGGGTATTCAAGAAAATTATTGGTTCAGATGGAGGTATTGAGAAGTACAAAGCAAGGTTGGTTGTGAAAGGTTACTCTCAATTTGAGGGTGTTGATTATGGTGAGATGTTCTCTCTTATTGCAAAAATGACATCCATTAGATTTTTGCTTTCTATTGTTGTTGCTTATGATTTAGAGGTTGATAAAATGGATGTGAAAACCGCTTTCCTTCATGGTGATTTGGAGGAGGATGTTTATATGACACATCCAAAGCACTATATGGTGAAAGGTAAAAGTAAGTTGGTTGCAAATTGAAGAAATCTTTGTATGGCTTAAAATAGAGTCCTATGATGTGGTACCAAAAATTTGATACATATGTGTTGAGTTTTGGATTTGAGCATTCTAAATCAGATCATTGTGTTTATTATAAAACTAATGGTGATCATTTCCTATTTATTGCATTATATGTTGATGATATGTTATTTATTAGAAAATGGAAAGGTATGATTTCATAACCAAAATCTCAACTTGCTGCTAAATTTGAAATGAAATATTTTGGTGTAGCTAGGCACATTCTTGGGATGGAAATTAAAAGAGATAGAGTGAACATAAATCTATGGCTTGGAAAAATTAAGTATGTCAATTCAATTTTACAAATATTTAACATGTAGGATTGTAGACCATTGTGTGTTCCCCTTTCTATTGGAACAAAGTTATCTATTTCAGATTGTCCAACATCTCCATCAAAGATGAAAGACATGATTAGAGTGCCTTACCAAAGTGCAGTCGGAAGTTTGATGTTTTCTATGGTTTGTACTAGACTAGACATTTCCCAAGTAGTGGGAGTTCTTTCCAAATATATGTCTAAACTTGGTAGAGTTCATTGGGATGCAGTTAAAAGGGTCTTCAAATATTTGCATGGTACCTCATACTATTCCTTGTGTTATCATAGTAATGTGATTGAAGACGATATTTCCTTTGATATTCATGGTTATGTGGATTCGGACTGGGAAGGTGATATTGATAGCAGATGATCCACCAATTCTTATGTGTTTACTTTATTTGGTGATGCAATTAGTTGGATGAGTAAGCAACAAGTTTTAGTTTCTTTTTCCACTGCTGAAGCAAAGTATATGGCAGGTACTCATGCTTGTAAAGTGTTGAGATGATGGAGTCACAGTTTCCCTGAAGTTGTAGTCTTCAATGGAGGACCTTTTTCCAGGAAAGATATTCAACCACATAGAAAGTGTTGCAACAATGGAATGCAAAATAGAGATTCTATTATGATGATGTGATATGATACAAGAGTACAAGTGCCTGATTAAATATGCAAGGGTGAGAATCTAGAATGCATAAGATGTTTCCAAGTGTTAAAATCACACTACATGTGACAACATGTGAACCCTACCTAGGAAATGATAAAACTTCTAGAAGGACAACTCATCTTCTAGAAGGAATCTTATCCCTACACATGAAAAGGAGAAATTACCCCATTATTTAATGATTTTCTAATTTATGCAACCTAGGACTAAATTAATGCAAGACCTAAGTTAACTTATGCTAGTGTAATAATTAATTAATTAATTACACTAACACCCCCCCATAAGTGAAACTCAGGGAGGAAATGCAATGATTATGCAAAGATGATGGGTCCCAGCTACAAGGCCATGTTAGGTACCCATTTACATGATGAAGATGTAGCTAATCTCCCACAACCAGAGAAAAGGGGAAAACCCCGTGGGAACAAAACCCCTCTCCAAAAAGGAGATGAAAAACAAAAAAAAGATGGAAGAGTGATGATTGGAGGACTCAACATCATCCCCCCAAGGACTACAACCATCACAAATATACAAAAAGAAACAAAAATAGGTGACTAGATGTCCCCCCCATAAAAGAGAGTAGTCCCCTCTAGGATGTCTTCAAAACCTATGATGAAGTGAGAAGCCAAGTCTGCAAGACCTGATGTAAACCAATCTAGATACCACAAGTCTGAAGAGATGTGTGAATCCTCCCCTGCTGAAACAAATCTCAACTAAGAGGTAGATGAGGAAGAAGATGGAGCCGAGAGAAGAGCCAAGTCAAGCCAACCACCACAACCATAGCGAGGAGGATTAGAATTACTTCCTACCCTTGAGTCTGGAGAGTCAGGAGTAGGTTGAGCATGATACCAAAACTTGGTAAACTTGTACACCCTGGAGTGATGATTTGCTTCTCCATAGGCAAAAAGTGTGTCAAACTGATCCCGAATGATGGCTAGTTCTGAAGTAAACTCAATTTTCAAACCCTTCTAAGCAAGTTGATAGATTGAAAACAAATTGTGGGCCATTTGAGGAATATATGCAGCATCATACAATTGTTCCCCCTCCAAAGCAACATCACAAATAGCAGCAACATTAACAAAGTTTGCATTTGCAATGAACATCCGGTTGAACTCTGAAGGCCTCATGGAATCCCAAAGAATATGATCCTGAGAATAGGTGACATGTCGCGAAGCACTTGAGTCAATGACCTAGCCTTCCCTTCTATCAACTAGAGTAGTGATCAAAGCATTTCCCTTGCCATGATTTTCAGCTGCGGCAATCCCTACAATGCCTGAAGATGACTCTTCATGAGAAGAAGAGTGAGGTGATTTGAAAGAAGATGAATCATGCTTGTAAAGAAGTCATTTGGCTTAAGAGACTGTGTTCAAATATTGGAATAAAACAAGGTGCAATAACAATTTATTGTGATAGTCAAAGTCTGATATGTCTAGCCAAGAACCCGAAATTTCATGCCAAGACCAAGCACATTGATGTACAGTATCATTTTGTTAGAGATATGGTCGAAGATGGTAGGGTGAAGTTGGTTAAGGTAGAGACTTTGATGAATTTTGTTGATTCTTTAACTAAACCTATGAGCACAAAGAAGTTCAGATGGTGTTCAAAGATTATGGGCCTTTTGCCCCCTAGCAATTAAGAGATCATGTTTACTACCTCCCATTGCCCTTGCAAGGTGTTTGACAAGTGGGAGATTTTTTTGGAAATTATGTCTCAACCTTGCAATTATATAAAGGTTATTGTTGATAGGATATATATATATATATACACTAGTTACACTGATAGGTGTAATATACAATGGCATCGAGGGGGGGAGTGTGATGTGTGTAAATAATTTTTTGTTAACTTTTTTAGGAAACTACAAAAATGGCCGACATACATTAGATAAATGATACATTGTAAATCTAGACCATTAATTATTAGGTTTTAGATCTAATGGTGGATATTTTGTTGGCCTATCTTTCCCTAGAATATAATCCTATTTTATGAGGGTGTTGTATTATGATTGCAGGAGAGATGGTGATGTATTCTGAGAGTCTGATAAGAGTCATGTTGTCTCTTGATCTTTGAGTGGTGATACTCTTGTGAGAAGCTTGCTCTGCAAGTATATTGTAATCTTTGTGATTTACTGAATAATATATTGGGCGGCTTTTGGAGTGTGGGGTTTTTCTCTCGAAAGGGTTTTCCCCATGTAAATCACTGTCATGGTATGCATGATATTTATGTTTATTTATGTTTAATTTTTTGTAACTATTAAAGATCTATAAAAATTTTGAATTATTCTCCGCTCAATATTAGTGTAGGAAGTTGTTCCACTACCTTAGCTTCCTTACAATGAATGTCATACTCCCAAACTCTAATTTGATTAGATCCAAAGTGAAGATAATTTTTTGAAAATATACTGCACCATGTAACTCATTAAAGGTTCATCGATCTTGGGAATGAAATACCTATTTTTGATAGTCTTTCTATTGAGTGCACAATAAGCAATGCACCTTCAAATAGTCCCATATTTCTTCTTCACCAAGACAATTGAAGAAGCAAAGGGACTCAATCTAGGTCTGATGTGTCTTATAGATAATAACTCCTTAATCATTTTCTCAATATGCTCTTTGAATCTCTTCGGATGTTGATAAGGAGTAGTAATAATGGGCTTAAATCCCTCCTCCAGCTCAATCACATGCTTAAAACCCCTATTAGGAGTTCTCCCATGAGGAATGCCTCTAAAAATCGTGCTTATTCAAAATGGATTATATATCCACATGATACTATCCATCACCAAAAAAAAGGGGTTTCAAAAGAAACAAAAATTGGGGTCCCTAAGCAACATCACCCTATATAAATATGCTCTCCATCCTCTTAGTTGTCATAATCTTGGGTACACCATTTGACATACCCCTTAGGACCACCTTCTTTCAATCCACTCCAAACTTCAGTTGTATGGTCTAAAAAAATTTGTGATTACTTTTTCAATGAGTGTGTAACCAATGAACTCTCGAGACTACATTGGTATCTCCAATACCTACTACATAAAATTATCAGTCACTATGTAATTATCAAATGCTATGCTCAAGTGAGGCATTTCCTTAGTACATGTCATGGTGAACCCATCTATAACCTTCACACTAAATCTCTTCAAGTTTTTTGTCTATAAGCCCCTCTTGGCCACTAGGGGATCATCTATGAAGTTGTGGGTTGCCCCATTATCAATTAGGACTATAAATATTTTCCCCTATAAGACCCCTCTTACTCAGAATTAATTATACTTAGGAGTAGCAAAAAGAATCATGATGGTTCCTCCCTTCTCTTCTTTTGATGGATGCCCATCCACATCATTTGGTTCCCCATTTGAGTCATCTTTCTCACTACAAGTCACTCCTTTTATCTTCTCCTTATCATTTGAAACCACCTCTATGTAATGAACCTAACATTTCCCTAAATACATGTGACCAAGCTCCCAAGGTTTTTTTGTAAGAGAAACAAATATTTTTCCTGCCTAGTTCATTCCTAACCTAATCATCCATGTTGTTTCTCTTAGGTCACTCTTTTTGGAAAGGTTTCTTGTCCTTCATTGGTGGAAATGGTTTGGGATGGAATTTGTTTGTAGGTGTTGAACTCTCCATGTTTCAAGCCCTTTTCATGGCATGATACAAATTATTTGGATCAAATGCTTTGACTCAACCATGAAGTGGTTTTGACAATCCATCCATAAATAGAACAATTAACCTATGCTTAGAAAAATATATGACCATAACTAAGAGTCTCGAAACTTGGATATGTAAGAGTAAACTAATCCTACCTATCTCAATTGTGCCAACTCACTAAATTGTAGCTTAAGATCTTGTTTATCAAACCTATCGATCAAAATATGAGTAAAATCAACATATGAGGTAATATTATCATGCCCCAAGGTCACTAACCCATGGTACCACCACTCATGAGCTTCCCCATCCATATGAAGTGTGGCATACTTAATGGCTTTTGTCTCCAACATGGGGTTAAGCTCGAAATATGTATCTAAATTTTGTACCCATTAACATATAGTACACTTGTTGGAGCCATCAAAACTAGGAATGGAAAAATTGTCCACTCTACGTGTGAGATGGGGTTAAAAATAAAATAGCATAGATAAAGTGACAACCAACACTACTGAGCTATAAAACCACATCAAACAAGAGAAAATAAACAAATGGAGATATCAAAATGAAAGCAAACAAAATAAAGCACTCCCCATATTGTAGTTGATTCACTTCTCTTGTCTCTCCTTATTTTGCAAATATGCCCTCAGATTTGTTGTCGAAGTTGTGCAAATACCTGCAAATAGTAAGCAAGAAAGTTGGAGATAATGGCTATTAAGGTGAAAATGAAAGAGGAAGGTTGTTTTTATAAACAACCTTTCGAATGGATGGCTTAGATTAATCCTCTAGAAGCATTCCAAGATCAATGGATGAGAATGCATGAGAGGGAGGTTATGAAATGGATGGTTGAGATTAAGTCTCTGAAAAGATGCCAAGATCAACGGTCCAAAATTGATGCACCAAAAATATGCCATGCATGGAAAAGCTATGACACCTGACGGCTATGACAGACATGCGAGACATGTAGGCTATGATAGAAATGAATGTTATGACAAGGGATTATGACATAGCATCTTTGACCGAGTGGTGCATAAATAATTTATTTTAAATTATTTATTCAAAAAAAATGGAGGAAAGGGACAAGTGGCAAATAAATTATTTATTCAAATTATTTATTTGGAGAAAATGAAAGATGAAGATTTAATTAAATTAATCAATTTAATTAAATGGAGAGATGTAAATTAGACATGGATAATTAATTTGAATTATTTATCCAAAAGAGAGGAATGACATATAATTAAATAATCTCAAAAATTATTTAATTATAGAAGAATAAAAGGTCAAATAATAGTTATTATTATCTGACTATGGACAGATGATGAAAGATAAATAATTAAATAAATGATGATTTATTTCATTATTGAAGAGAGAGTGTATTAGTGACACAATTAAATAATTTTAATTGATCAGGATAGAAAAGAGATTAGGAAGTGAATTAATTATTTAATTAATAGAGGAATATGATCAAGCCTAATTAAATAATTAAATTATTAGAGGATGATGATCAAGGAAAAATGTTGCTCGCAGACTTAGGACATTTTTTAGTGTCTACATTTTTTCCCTCTTTGACATAATGCATTTCATCATGTTGTGTCAAAGAAATTTAATTCTGAAATATGCCCCAGTGAAAGTAGGGTACGGGTATGCCCCCTCGAGAGGACAAGTGGGTTCAAAGAACACGAATGTGCTCTTGAAATGGATGATAAGACTAGAGGATGAAGGATAGAAGAAATGTTAGCATGGAAGGGGATGGATGTTAGCGTGAAAGAGAAAGGAGGGTGATGATGGAAAGTTAGACAGGAAATGATAAGGGAACCAACTTTCATGCTTACATTTTTATATTTATCATCATTGGGCATCAAAATTTCACAAATGGACCACAAACACCAGGGTATGACATAAACCAAGGTGTGCAAGGTGACCATTTAGGAGAGACAAGCAGTCAAAAGAAAAAGTCTACAGACAAGGAATGCCCTGTCTCATACTAAGGACCCAATTGTCCCAGTCTTTTTGCCAAGATAAGCCACAGACAACAAACAAATAAAAGAGGCCATGATCCATCATTTTCCCTCTAAATCCCTTGATAGGACATCCTCGAGGAGACTAGTAACATGCCCCAAAATCAATCAAGATAATAAGACAATTCTAGCCCAACAAAGTGTTCACCATGATAGTGCTTTCCAGTGATAACGATGAGATTGTTTGTTTGACCAAGATGACCAAAGATTGATTGATAAGTTGACCAAGATTGATTGATAATTGATAAAGGTTGACAAATTGATCTAATTGACCACGCCTAGATTCAAGAAGGAAACATCTTGATCAAGGCAAGATTGATTGACAAGATTGGTTGATTTGATAAGGATTGATTGATAAAGTTGACAAGATTTGATTGATAATGATTGTGCCTAACCTCAAGAAGGACACATCCTAACTAAGGCAAGATTGATTGACAAGGTTGATAAGATCGATTGATTGTTTGACAAAGATTGATTGAAATGACCAAGTGATGTGACGATACAATTGTAGGAAGGACACATCCGATAAAGTTGACCAATTGATAATTGTTGCCAAGGCACCTAACTGTAAGAAAGACACATCTTGCTTAACGTAAATGATCAAATTGACAAAGTCTAATCTCCAGAAGGACATATACCAATAAAAGACAAAAGATAAGCCTGAATGAGACAAATGGTAAGATGCCCCATTTCGCTTGAATGACAAGATTGATTGATTGATGATAGGATGATCGATCGATGAAAGATTTTGTTGGTTATGTGCATTTGCTGATTTATGATTTTGTTTTGAAGGATGATTATTTTCAGACCAAGGACATGACCAGACTCGAGAAACCCTAAGGGACTTGACCTAGGGGGCCTCAGGGGCTCATCGACAAATGGCCTTGCCTACGTAGCAATGCGTAGAGACCTCATAGTTCGACACGACTTGAATTTTCTTTATTTGACAAAAGACGAAGTCATGATTTTATTTGGGACAACCTAAAAGGACTAACCTAATGCCTCAGGGGCTCATTTAAGATGAGCCTTGCCTACGTAGCAAACCTGTAGAGGCAACATAGTTTCAACCCTACTAACACAAACTGACTCAGACTTAGACTTGGACTCAGACTCAGACTTTGTTTTTAGAATTTTTGAAGTTTTTTTGATTTTTTTGGATTTTGATGTTTTCTTTTTTTTTTTGGATTTTGATGTTTTTAAAAAATTGGATTTTGATGTTTTGATTTTTTGGATTTTGATTTTTGATTTTTGGAATTTTGATCTTATTTTTTGATTTTGATGTTTTCTAATTTTTTTTGGATTTTTGACATTTTCTGATTTTTTGGATTTTGGATTTTGACATTTTCTGATTTTTTTGGATTTTTGATTTTTTGGATTTTTTTGGATTTTGATGTTTCTTGATGTTGATATTATTTCCAATGAAGAAGTAGGTCAAGGAATTACCCCCAATCAAGTGCAAGACCAATTTATTAGGTGCAAAGTGGTAGCGGCGAATGCAAAGGATGATTGGGGTACCCAAATGTTGGTGGTTCCCAGGCCATGGAAGGATGACAAATTTTATTATAACGGAGTGACATGTGTGTCTGGATGAGCAGAAGGATGGAAGACTAGATGGAGTGATAGTAGATGAAGGAGTAGGAACTTACTACGCATGGCGTCTATTTGCCATATTTTCACCATGGTACTTATCCAAAGTGCCACCGAAGTGGTTTTCACTTTTGGATGAATTATTTCTCTTTACTATATTTTTTTTTTTGACTTTTTAAGGGGAGACTCTAAGAATCAAGTGTAATATTTGCGGAGGTGCATTCTATTGATAGGTTCAAACAATGGCTCTCCTTCAGGAGTAGAAAGCTAATAAGAACCTGATCCATATGATGTTGTAATGATACCTTGATTTTGTTGGGATGACTGTGCTGGATGAAAGGACCTAATTTGGATGAGTAGTGCAAGTGACAAATATGAAGGGCGATAGATGTGGTAGACAAAAGAAGCTATGGTATGATCCCTAAGGTGCACACTTTGTGGGCCATCAGGCTTTAGACGAGAAGGAGTTTGGGAAATTGATGAACTAGAGTACATGAAAGGTTCGTCATCAAAGGTACATTGAAAAACATTGCAAATGGAAGTGGAAAGATGTGACAAATGCGTAAGTATGGATGGATGAAATGGGATGAGTGGAAGTGATGGTGGAGACATGGGATCAACAAGCTCTTCTTTTGGGATTCTACTTTGATAGATGCCCCAAATTATTTTTGATGGAGTGGCATAGTTGGAGATCAATTCTTTCTTACTTTCATTCTTTTGATAGACGTCCCCAGTTATTTTTGATGAAGAGGCACAATTTTGCTTTCTTTCAATCTTGACTTTTACTTGTATTTTTTACTTGTCCAATAGCTTTTGAATTTGGATAAAGGGCTTTTCTTGATCATTCTTCCCTTGTATTCTTTCTTTTGATATTGGATCTCCATTTGTAAAAGGCACTTTCACCTTTAATTCTTGAGCTTTATCTTTATTCTTTTCTTGAGTATGACTTGTTGATCCATGTCTATAATGTGGATGGATGTGAGTGAGATAGGTGAGATGGATGGAGTGATGATAATGTTTGGTGTATGACAAGGAGTGGCAATGCCATCAATCGAGTCTTTGGGACTATCCTTTTTGGTATTGTTAGCATCAAAGGAGGCTTGCACGTCCTTAACGACTTGGCAAGATAGCTTAATATCGACAACAATAGAAAATGCATATCCTAGCCCAAGGTAGGTGGGATGGAAGGATGATGATTGGGTATCCTCAACGAAGTTATGATGAAAGGATGGGTTATCATAGATATCCTGGTCAATCATGGGGCTATCATGAAAAGATTGAGTGGAAGTAGATAGGGAAAAGATAGATATATCATCAAGATCCCAAAAGGTTTCACTCCAAGCAAGGCCATCTTTTTGCATTCCTTATGTAGTTGTCTTGACATCGACATTGTCTTTTTCTAGTAAATTATCCATATGATATTCTCCACATCCCATATCACATACTTGCAACTTAGGGTTTGATGGTGTGATGAATGAAGTGGATGATTCGATAAGAGCAGATGGATCAATGTAATGGGATGGAGTGGTGGATGAAGTGGAAGATAAGGCCTCTCGATTGATGGGCACTTGGCATTCAACAGTTCCTTTGAGGTTGGAACAATATTGGAAAGGATTAGGGTCACCTGGAATAGTAAATTCAGTGCCATTGTGTGGGAATTTGAGGCATTGATGATAGGTGGATGGAATAGATCTCATGGCATGAATCTATGGGCGGCCAAGGAGGATATTGTAATGTGAGTCCAGATCCAAGATGTGAAAACTGTGTCCTGTATGGCCAGGCTAACTCTTACTGGGAGTGAAATTACACCTTCAGAAGATCGTTCGGCATCATCATAAGCTTTGATCACAATTTTCTTGGTTGGTTCAATGTAATTCTCAGAGTATCCCAATGCCTTAACCAATTTTAGTGAGCAAATATTCAGGCCTGCTCCACCCTCTACATGGACTCGTCCGATCTTTTGGGTATTAACGCATAGTTCTAGGTGTAGGGGACTGTTATGGTCAAATTTTGGTGCTGAAAAGTCTTGTTCGGAGAAGGTGACGTGGTGTGGCATAGTGAGGTATCCAACCATGGCCTGAAATTCATTGACATCTAGGTTTGTGGGAATAGAGACTTCTCACAAGGATTTATCGAGGATTGTTCTATGCTATGGTGAGATGCAAAGGAGTTCCAAGATAGAGATTTGTGCGAGAGTTTTCCCTAGTTTCTCTATGAGGTTATATTGGCCTTTTGGTTGAGGATTTGCAGATGGACCTAGAATAGTTATCTTGGTTCTACGGGTAGCGACAACACAACCAAATTTTGGCTTGTTTATGGTGATGGTAGCAATGCGATCATCAAGAGGCGTCACATTCAGAATGATGGTGTTGTAATCATGCTTGACAGCTACATAGTTGGCATTGTTTTTATTCCCTGAACTGGAGGCTTTTCCTTTATCATGGTCTTGCAAAGGGGTCTTGAATATTGTATGATCAACATTTCTTTTGCCTTGTGAATTGTCAATTGAAATGGTTTGATCCTCAATAAGGTCCTAAATGATGTTTCTGAGTGTCCAACATCTAAATGTCCTGTGTCCTTTTGTGCAGTGAGATTCACAATATTTGTCATCTTTCCACCAATCCGGTTTGATCAAGGAAGGTTCATAATTCTTGGTGTCTGGCAGTGTAATGACATTAGATTGCAAAATTCATTTAAGGATTGATTCGATGGTTTCACCCAAGGGGGTGTATGTTCTCTTAGTACGAGGGGGACCTCTTCTTTGTTGGGTGCTTTGGATAGCATGCAGTGTTTGGTTTTGTCCTTGTGCTGGGGTACTTGGTGTAATGGATGTGTTTGATGAAGAAGGACCTTTAAGTTGAATGATTGGTCCTTTGGTTATCAATTTAGCATCAACAACTCCGTCATTTGTGACATTTTTGTTTCGGGACTAGTATTTTCCTTTGTCATTATTGGGTTTCTGATTGTCTTTGTTTATCTTGACTAGTCCTCTAGTGATAAGGCCTTTCTCAATAAGAACACCCTTTTCAAGAATCTCTTCAAAGGTTGTGCAACATTAGATTTGAATTCAACTCATTAGCTCTCCATTAAGGTTTTCTACAACCATGGTGAAAAGTTATTTTTTAGGAATATGACAAGGGAATTTGCTAACCAAGCCTCGCCATCTTTGGTAGAATGAGGTAAGTGACTCCCCATCTTCTTGTTTGGTTGTGCTCAATGTTTCAAGGGTGACATCATTTTTAATGTTAAAGGAAAAATGATTGATAAATTTATCTGCTAGCTCACCCCATGTTTTGATGCCTTGTGGAATATGTGAGAACCAATCTAAGGCTACACCTGTAAGACTTCGTGGAAATAATCTCATCAAGTAGGTAGGGTCATATGCAACTTCCATGCATATTGTGTTGAATTCACGGATGTGTTCCACCGGATCCCCTATCCCCTTATATTTTGGCAATGGTGGTGTTGTGAAATGTGGGGGAAAGGGTGGCATGTATAAGTTTTGATAAAATGGAAAAGGGCACAATTCCTCCACAAAATATGTCTTCTTGTTGGTTCCCAATTGCATGTTGGCCATTCGTTGTTCAAGAGTTTGCATGTGTTGGATCAAATAGTCTGCAAGGGATGATGTTGCATTGTTTTGATGTGAAGCAATAATGTTGGCATTGAGGTCATGTGTTGGGTTTGGATTTTGATTGATGTTCTGTGATATGAGACCTTGATTGTTATATAGATGTGAGTTATTTTGATTGGGAATGAGATTCGTGTTTAAGTTGGTTCCAAAGATCATGTTCGTATTTGGTATGGCATTTTGGAGTTGGGGTATAGACCCTTGATTCGTGTTTTGATTTTGAAAGTTGACTCCTTGGTTTGTAAATGGAGGTGTGGAACCTTGATTGATGTTTTGGTATGAAGGTATAGAGCCTTGATGTGAAGGGATGTTTCCTTGATTGAAATTTTTGAAGTGAAGGTGTGGGTCCTTGATTGACATTTTGAAATGAAGGTGTAGGTCCTTGAATAAGGTTTTGAAATGATGGAATAGACCCTTGATTTGTATTTTGAAGTGATGGAATAGACCCTTGGTTGGTAGTGAACCCTTGATTGTGGTTTTGACTTGAGGTCTTGCGTGAGATAATGTGCACCTTTCTAGGGTTATTTGGTGGAGGTTGATTCAATGACGGTGCACTTTGAAATTGAAATGAGGGCCCTTGGTTCGTGTTTTGGGATGTGGGTATGGAACTTTGGTTTGCATTTTTGTTCAAAGGTGTGAGACCTTGGCTTAGATTTTGAATCAAAGGTGTAGGACCTTGTAATGTGGACCCCTAATTTGTGTTTTGAAAGAAAGGATTTGTGAAAGTTTTACCCATGGTGTTTGAGGAACTACCAAATGTGAAAGTTTGACTTTGTGTAGTGGCATGAGTTGGGATGCTTGTTGTAGTGGTAGTAGTCGTGTGCATGGTTGTCCCAAGGGGTATGTTCATCATTTGTTGTGATGAAGGCATGCCAAATGGATTTTCAGTTTCTTATTCTATGATGGTTGACACGTCATAACCTTGAGGTAATTTGGCACCCTTTTTGGCTAGTGCATAGAAAAAATTGTTGGGGTTGGCACTAACAAGTTGGTCAACTATGCTCAAAAGTCTTGGATCTTGATAGGCCCTTTCAATCTCTTGGGGGGTCAATTGTTTGTTGGCTACTTCAAAGTTTAGGTCTTCCTAAGGGTCACTTTGGTCTTTTTTGTGATGTGTTGTGGCGGGGTGTAGATTGATTTGAATTTGTGACATTATCAAGAAAAGGAAATCCATGTCCTTTCATTTGGATTTTGACCTTGTTTCAACCATGTGAGACTTTTGCAAGTTGGGGATCATTCAAAATGGTAATGAGACTATGCTATGTTTCTTTTTTTTTGGATTTTTTGGACTTTAGGATATGAAAATGCAAGGATGATGATGCAAAGATGGTAATGTCAAAAAGATGAGGGATAAAGAAAGCTAAAGGACACTAAAAGATTGGGTGATGGTCAAAGTGAGTGATGTGGTGACTAGATGATGCTAGTGCAAGATTAGGATGATAATGTAGCTAAGGTTAAATGAGATTGATCTATTTTTTTGTATTTTTTGTATTTTGGGGGTATGAAAATGCAAGGATAATGAAGGATTGATATGAGCTATTTTTTTTTTTTGTATTTTGGAATAGGGGTGGAGTGCAATCTAAGGAAGGGTAGTCTAGATGAAGGTGATCTAATGTAAAGGAGCACTGAAATTTTTAAAAAAGGGTGGCATTCAAGCTAATGTGAATCCAAGGTAGCAAATTCTAAATGTCATTGACTATAAGAGGACAACCAAGACCAAGAGACAAGACCAAGACTCAACTTGAAAAAGTGACAATGACAAGACAAACGGCAATGGTCAATGACAAGTAGAATAAGTAACCAAGAATTTTCAAGAGCTCAAAGGTCTCCCTATGTTCAAAATTTGAAGGTTTAAATGCAGCCTAAAGGTCAAGGTTCAATTTATGCAATGCAAGGAACGAAGGAATGCAACCTATAATGCAATGTATTTCTAATGGGAATGCCTAAAATGAATTGGTAAATCTTGCAAGTCTCTGGTTTGGAAGTCAAGATCACTATTATGATGAATTGGTTTAGTTTTGGACAAGGATTTTATGAAATTGTGGTAATTAGGTAGTTGTGGCTCTATGTTTTCCAGAATGTTGATTTGACAACTTTGATGTTTTCGAAATGGTTTTGATCCAAAATTTTGACTGTTTCTGATAAGATATGAATAGCAAACACAACAAACAGTATCAAGCAATTTGTTTAGGACTGATTTGATATGACATGGTAGCAAGAAAACAAGCACAATCCTAATAGGAAAAGGGTTTGTATACTTGGTATAGGCCTACTGAAATACCTTGGATTGGTGTTGAACACCTCTCCTTCTCGAGAGCGGATAGCTTAGAAGTTTGGTGGCACTGGCTCCCCTCCACAATACTCACTTCTACGGGCACACCAACTTTAGATTCCTGAGTAGTCACTTCCCGGGAACTGCTATCTCTACTCAAGGGAGTCAGTAGTGAGTAACTTTGGGCATGATACTGTACCCTGCACCATACCAAACAATGGTTGAAAATGGCTAGGCTTCTAAAAACAAAAGGTGTCTAGTAAGGGCATCTGGTTCAGGGGATACGGTGATAAACTCCCTCAAGAGGTCTCCCAGCCCTTAGAACAAGGGTTTATCCTATCATAAAGATACTGGAGGAGAACTATCACATACCATCCTGTTGATTGCGAGCTTTCCTCGTAGCCACAAATTTATATAGTGGTTCAGAAGGACTTGGCTTTAGCCCGTTACCGCTTCGGTCGTTCCCTTAGGGTGAGTACTTTTTCCCAATAAGGCAGACCCTCTAATGGGTAAACACAAAATCAGATGGGTCTAGCTTTCTGATCACTAAGTTTGCATAGGGTGAGAGCATAATACCTACCACCCTCAAACACTAAGACATGATGTTCTTTTACCCCCTAGTTAAAGCTGTGAGAAATACAATCGTTAATTTTTAAGCACCAAAATAAAATGTTTTCTAAGCTAAAAAAAGAAAAGTGGTTTCAAAATAAATCTCTTGGACACTTGAACCTGCAAAACCACTTGTTAGTCGTCTCACAAAATGATCTTGGACCAACGAGAAAGCTGCAAAACCCTATTAGCACAAAAGATTAAAGCTAGCCTAGAAATCCAAAAGCTAACAACTAGAAAATAAAGAAATGAAACTGAACTAAAAGCTTAAGGAAAACTAAACTAAGACCTCAATTTTTTTGTTACTTCAAAAGAAGCAATTTTGGGAGCTCCACTTCAAAGCCACATGCTGAAAACAAGAGATTAGTAACCAAAAAAAAAACTTTAATGATAACAAAACAATTAAAACAGCGATAATTTTCTCAAAACTTAACGAAATTTTAAATCGTTTGAATCCATGGAAAGGTGAAACTCGTACCTTCAAAAATAAAAAAGTATTTTTCCAAGATTTTGCACAAAAAAAATGTTATAGGCAAAAGAAAACGAGGGTTTTAAAAGAATTTTTTTAAAAATAGCGAATACTAAAATGGCCATAACTTTCTCAAATCCTAACAAAATTTTAAACTGTTTAAAGTTTCAGAAAGCTAAAAGCAAGACCTACAAAACCCAGATAATCATTTTTTAAGATTTTATTTGCCCATTTTTTTGTACTCAAAAGAAGATGACGATATTTTGTACGAATTCTTGGTTGTAACCTGCAAAACAACAAAAACAAACAAATTTCTTTGCAAAATTGTAAGATTCACATCGGGTTCACCAATGTGAGATGGGGTTAAAAATAAAATAGCATAGATAAAGTGACAACCAACACTACTAAACTATAAAACCACATCAAACAAGAGAAAACAAACAAATGGAGATATCAAAATGAAAGCAAACAAAATAAAGCACTCCCCATATTGTAGTTGATTCACTTCTCTTGTCTCTCCTTCTTCTTTTGCAAATATTCCCTTAGACTTGTTGTCGAAGTTGTGCAAATACCTACAAATAGTAAGCAAGAAAGTTGGAGATAATGGTTGTTAAGGTGAAAATGAAGGAGGAAGGTTGTTTTTATAAACAACCTTTCGAATGGACGGCTCAGATTAATCCTCTAGAATGATTCCAAGATCAATGGATGAGAATGCATGAGAGGGAGGTTATGAAATGGATGGTTGAGATTAAGTCTCAAAAAAGATGTCAAGATCAACGGTCCAAAATTGATGCACCAGAAATATGCCATGCATGGAAAAGTTATGACGTCGATGACTATGACAGACATGCAAGACATGTAGGCTATGACAAAAATGAATGTTATAACAATGGATTATGACAGAGCATCTTTGACCAAGTGGTGCATAAATAATTTATTTTAAATTATTTATTCAAAAAAAATGGAGGAAAGGGACAAGTGGCAAATAAATTATTTATTCAAATTATTTATTTGGAGAAAATGAAAGATGGAGATTTAATTAAATTAATCAATTTAATTAAATGGAGAGATGTAAATTAGACATGGATAATTAATTTGAATTATTTATCCAAAAGAGAGGAATGACATATAATTAAATAAACTCAAAAATTATTTAATTATAGAAGAATAAAGGGTCAAATAATAGTTATTATTATCTAACTATGGACAAATGATGAAAGATAAATAATTAAATAAATAATGATTTATTTCATTATTGAAGAGAGAGGGTATTAGTGACACAATTAAATAATTTTAATTGATCAAGATAGAAAAGAGATTAGGAAGCAAATTAATTATTTAATTAATAGAGGAATATGATCAAGCCTAATTAAATAATTAAATTATTAGAGGATGATGATCAAGGAAAAATGTTGCTTGCAGACTTAGGACATTTTTTAGTGTCTACACTATGTTGCAACCTCTGGTTAGGTACTTGTCCCCTATCTCCTCTAGATCTATTCATGTACTTCACTTGGAATTTTTTTGCTAAAGACATGGTTGCGTGAAATTCATCACCTAATGATTAGTATTCAATTAAATAGTCTACAAAACCTTCACCACCATCTTGTTGTCATGTTTTCCATCTTAGTTGTGCCTCCAAGAAATTAGGCATTAAAGGTCTATGTGTTGTTCTATTGGATGCCCTGGATTTTTGACCATAATTTTAGTGTTGCTTCCCTTTCCATGGTTTTCATTGTTTCCATTATTGCCTCTATTTCCATTATTACCATTATTTTTGTTGTTTCCATTATTGTTTTACATCCACTGAGTGAGTGACTGAACCAATTGTTGTTGACCTCTAGCCAATTCATTTAAAATTTGCAAAATACTAGGATTTTTTGGATCATCCCTATCATCCATGTTCTTTGAAGCTCTCTCACAGAGCAAATATGCAATAGTAATTACTTCTTTAATCTCTGATTGTTTCAATGGATCATTTGGTCTCTGTCTAAAATAATACATGTGAGACCCTCTTGATTGCATAAGAAATTTTTGTTGTCATATACTTACAAATACCCTACTGGCTAGTAGGATACATGGCCTTGATACCAGTATCAAAAGCATGACAAATTTTTGAACCAATTTTTTGCAATTTTTTACAATGTTTGATGCACAGACATTTCATAAAACAATTTGTATGCACTAAAATATGTAGAATATTTGTTTGCTATTGTTGGGATTTTTATTGGAAGATTTGGAATATAATTTCACCAACCAATCTCATTCAAAATTTATTGATTAAAGGAAAATTACATCAAATGGTTGTCATACATTCAATGTGCTTGGAAAAAGAGAGATATATGTATATTATTATTAGTTGTTTAAATGACAAAAATAAACTCATTTATGCTTTCTAACCTCTCACAAAAATGAAGATTTGCATGCCTTCAAATTGTTGCTACCTAGTTGTCCAAGAATATGATGTATAAACCTCCAAACTCAATGCCATACTCACCAACTCATGTGGAACCTTCCAAAAGTTTTTGCCGGTTATAGGAGCCACTCACATGACCTTCCACAACCTCTCTAGCTACCAATATTCTTTTGCAGACCTCACACCACATTTAGGAATGATGTCAACTAGATTAAATGCTCTCAAATATGTCACAAATCCATTTCCAAATGCAACACCAAGGGTTGAGTGTGATCAACCAACAAGAAGATACCCTCATCCCACTTTTGGAATAATGTCTCTCATGTCCAACAATGCTTCACATCACTTTGACAATTTCTCCCATTATGACATCCATGTTTAACATCTCTGGAAAAGTGCAAATATTTATGGTAATTTTTCTTTCTTGGAAGACCCTACAAATTATGCAATCACTATCCACCTACGTGAAACTTGTGTGATTCCACTTGCAATCAGCTTGGGTAGATGTTTCACTACCGAAATCGATACCCTAAGGGTTTTTGTCTTAGGGTTTTCTCAAGTTCAAAGCTAAAATCTCTACAAATAGAAAAATAAACAAGAATATGAAAATAAACTTTCAAATCTTCTTTTATAATTTCCCATAAAACTCACCCAAAGTTACTTTTAAATTTTTCGCTCAAAATATACATTTAATGCACTTCTATAAAATAAATTTTTAATATTTATTTTAAAACATTTAATTCACTTTATTAAATGAATTAAAATAGTCATTCAAAAATTATTTAATTGGATAACTTTATTTAATTAATTAATTTATTCTTTAAAATATCCCAAAATTAGCCTATAGGAATTAAATAGGCTAAATGGGTCATTTCTAGCTATTCCACAAAAGGGGACATTAGAAGGCATGGAGATGTCACCATGATGTGGGTTGGAGAAGTTATGAAGTTGACACTTCCAAACTATAGGAAACATGTTTGGTCAATTAAGTTGGTAGTTGATGTGAATTGAATCAAGAAAAGAAAAAAAATGTAGTAGTAATTGAGGGGTAGTTCTTACATATTTGAGGGATTTCATGGTTTGTAAAATAGAAAATTTATATTGTGAGCATTTTAAAAATATTTTTCATTTCTTTATTAGTCATGATTAAGAAAAATCAAGTTGCATTGTAAAAATCATCATTTTTTCTACCAAAAGACCATCAAAATCATAGCTAGGGAAGATAAAACATGAAGGTCAAAATTCAACTCACGTGCAACTAGGGCACATCACAACAAATCACATCATTTTTGCAATCAAGATAGAGTTTAGAGGTTGGACCTTTTTCTTTTTGCATAATATTTTAATAGTTGTGGTTGTTGTGGGGCATTTTTTGCTTATTTATTTTCCCTTTAAAGTTTGCAAACAATTATTTTATCAAGTCTAAAAAAATTGAAGGGGATTTTTCTTGGATATTTTTTTTTCTTTTTATTTTTTGGAATCTAGGTTGAAGTTTCTAGGTCACATCAAATGGGTTGATATGTTGAGTAAAAAGATATTCTCCTAATTAATTAGGTCCACTTTCACACTAGTTATTTAAGTTTACTCAGATCATACGTTTTTGTCTCAAGTCATAGGATCGAGATACATGATCTATTTTTATCTTCACCTAGTGTTTCATCTAAAGTTATTTTTTTGGTTTTCATTTTTTTCATTCATAAAGATTCATTAAAGGAGATGCACATTTATAATGATTCATTCTTTTTTGGATCAATAGTCTATTTGACCTCCATAATAATTCCTTTGTTTTTTCTCTTTTTCTATGATAGGTGTTTGATTGCAAATTATCTTTGGGAGCTGTAGAATTGAGGAATCAACTCCAACATGATATCAAAGCTCCAAATGTGTGATTCTTTATCATCTTTTTGAGATATTTGACCTTGAGTAAAAATAGTGCATGTTACACCCAATTGTGTTGTTACCTATTTACTATTACTTCGATGAGTTAAAATGCTTTAATATATGATTTTTGTTTTCTATATATATATATATATATATATCTTGATGAAAAATATGATGAATGAATGTGTAATTCAAATTGATATTTTAAATGTTCTAAAGATGAAAATATATGATGCATATGAATGTAATGCTATTAGCTAACTACTGTTATGGTGCACTATTTTGGATTAAGGAACAAATTTGAACCTCTGGAAGAGAGGCAGAGTATCACTCAAGAGAACAACTTGGTTCGGTAAACCTTAATGAGCCTAATTGAGCATACACACACTCACGTCCTTATTTGGTCAGGTTGAGTCAAGATACATTGGAATTGGTAAGTAACCTTCATTTAGGGTTTGGAAATGTTTTTTATTGGTTTGTGGTTTTAGTCTTTGAATGTTCCTGTTTGGGGATATGTGATTCAGTCTTTGTGATAAGTATAAGTTCTTTTATGTATTTTGGTTTATATATTAATCAATGGCTATATACATAGAATATATATGTACATGTCTCTAATAACTCATACATATGAATATATGTGTGCATGTGTATATGTAGGTAGATGTACTTACATATATTCATGTACAGATATATCATATGCATGAGAGTATCAATCGTACATACACGCCATATATATAAACTTTTTTTTTATATATAATTATTTTAATATATGTTTATATATATGTGATTGACAAATAATGTATTTAATTATCATGTGGATATAAATATAAATATATATAGATAATATATATTATATTGTGGTATATTTAAAAGTGCTTTGAATAAATTAAATTGCATATATAAAGCACTACCATGAATAGTGAAATGGCTAAGTGTTGTGTGCATATAGTGCATGGAAGAATAAGTCAAAAATACATTTGAACAACACATATATTATACAAATGGTGATTCATATGTTGCTTACATTTTCAAAACTTGTGCATAGAATAAGGCATGTAATATGAATGGTAGTGCCATATTTTGAAGAGTTTGAAACTGAAAGAGGTCTATTTGTTATGCCATAATCCAGCATATCGTTTTTGATAGCATGAGACTTAGCCTTTTTCCATGAGCTGGCTAGGGTAGTTGAATTATATTGCAATAAGGAAACTTGTAGGTTTCATTTTTGAGTTTAAATCATTGTTGTCACCATGATATGAGCAACTCATCTTTAACAGAGAAGCTTAACTGTATATGTGTTTACAAACTAGTTTTTTAAGCAACCACCTCTCACTTCTTGAGCCTAGTCAATGCATTTGGAATAGGAAGGTGGTAGATTTAGTAGCTTGTTTGTAGCATTAAGATGCTCATATTTTAGTATATATAGAGGTATCCTCTCTACCCTTTGTTACAATTTATTCATTTTGATTTATTTATCCGTCATATTGTTGTAGTTTTTTGTGCAAGTGTAATTCTGAGAGTTTTTGGTGAGAAAGAGAGTTGTTTGTGAATTTTCAACTGTTGAGAGTTATTTGAGAAGAGGCTAAAGTTTGGAGATAGGTTGAGCTTAGAAGGAGTAGTAAGCATGATTGTGGAGGTTGAGCTTGGAAAGCAGTGATATCAGTTGGAGCTATAATTTCTAGGCATGTTAACTATTTCTCTAATCTCTTTATGTTGACATGTTATTTAAATGTTATAATTTGTGGAAAGATAATTTTGAATGCATGATGAGATTGCTTTAATGAACTTTCTTTATTTTCTAGTTTGGGTTAATCTTGTGTGATTCTTGGTAGAGTCTTGTTTTGGTAAAACCCTTTTATTTGGGAATACATGTATATACTATATTGAAATTTGTGTGGTTATAATGCTATTAGAACTATACTTAGTTTTCCAAGACTATATGGATGTTGCATGAAAATTGAAATGTGGAACATGTTATCCTGTAGTACTTTATTGAAAATGTCATTTTTGAACATGGGTGGTTAGCTTGGTTATTCTTGGGTTAGATAATCCAAGGGAAAGGGAGTAACCTAGTTGATCACTTAATATGTGTGAATGTATGGTTATCTTCGTTATATCTGGGGTTAGAATAATCTATGGGAAATGGTGTAACCTAGTTAGTCAGTTTGTTATAACTTGGTTATTCCTAGGGTTAGGATAATCCATGGGAAAGGGAGTAACCTTGTTGGACAATTTGTTATATCATCACCATAGAATGAATGTGTGTTATATTTGTGATTGATCAATACCAAATCAAGCTAAAGGGTGGGTGAACAAATGAACTACACTCGAAGTACTGGGTGTTGAACTCTTTGGCCAAAGTAGTGTAAGTAACCATTGTTTACACTATCAATTTTATGTGATCCAGGATTGCATACTAGGCAGGGATGTCATACATGTAGTTTGTAGCCAATGTATGGTAGCTCTAACTATGTAGGACACAAAACTATGCTTAGGAAGGCTAGGATTATGAGGTTACCAGACCAATCTCTTCATTGAAGGGGAGGGCCAACTTACCAGTTAGATAGATTTTTGGGGGCTTGCACTAAGTCTATGGTTGGCGGAAAAGTGCTTGAGTGATGCTCTCCACCATACAATTGGCAGTCTAGATTTGAGGATGTAAGCACCAATTGGGGACACCTAGAATGTATGCACTAGTGATGGGGACATCTAAGAGGTATGTACCAACATTGGGGGCATCTAGATCATTGTATTTTTCTTGCATATCTATATCATTAAGCTCATGGAAGCTATAAATATAAACATGTATCTCTATTCTTATTGAGAAATTGTAAATGGAAAATGTTATCATGAAATTATGCAATTTGGATTGTTACTTGGAATTTTTTAATGTATCTTTGTAATGCAATGGGAAAGTTTGAAATGGTATGTTTCAAATGTGCATCTTATTATTTAATTAGACAAGAAAAATTTTACTGCCAAAATTTTAGTAGTATAAATTGTTCACTTATGGGTAAAACATAGTAAAATCAATGGGTAGAACAATTGGCATGTTACACATGGTATCAAAGCTACAAGGTTCAACACTATAACCTATGTGCTCTCTAAGCTTTCGTCCAACATTATATGAGTCTAATGTTTGGAATTCTTGTGTCAGGATGGTGCATCTCAAGATGACTATAAGGAAGTCGGTAATCGGTAATGAGCTCTACCTAAGGGCCAAGAAAGAAAGGGAAGCCATTGTTTGAACCATAGAGGGGACCAATTACAACAATGCTATTTGGCTGAGTGACACCGAGACTTTTAGTCATTCCCTATCTCACATAAACTAAGAAAGAAAGAGGATGTGTGAGGTTATTAACTTTGTACCTCTTGTCTCTCCTATCAAGTTAGATTCTTTACCAGTTTTTAGGGATAGCCCTTGGAATGTAGTGTTAGTATTGTTATGATCTTTAAGGACCCTCATGTTCTTCCAATGCTAGAAGTTATTGTAATAGGCTCAAGTGGAAAATCAAAGGGATATGTAACTTGAAACTATGTATTTGAGGATAGGTGTGAAGGTTATTTTCCTTTTGAAAATGTATAGGAACAAAATTTTGAGGGGTCTACCCCACTTAGCTATGTATCGAAGAGTGAATCTGAGGGATACTCTCCCCTAGACTATTTGAATAGTCATTCCATGTAAATGTAAGTATATTGAAATCCTATTGATCTAAATGAAAATCATGATTTGGAAAAATAAAATTATGAGTTCTTCTTTTAAACTTCTTATATATGAATGTTTGTTCTTTTGGAAATGTTTTGAATGCTATGTGAACCTTCCTAGGATGTTATTAAAAATGAAACCTCTAGGTGTAAATTTTCTCGTGGAAAATGATTATAACTAGAACCAACCTTGGGGGAAGAAAAGTAGGCCAATGAGGGGCTTAATTGGATTGTATTTTAAACATGAACGAGACAAGAGAAAGAATTGGGAACCTCTAACAAGATTTAAGGGGAAAAGAAAGGCAATAACAAAAAGTTCCTAATAGTGAAGAAGGGTAAAATTCACATGATCATACTCAATCTAGTGAACATGAGGATGATGAATCACAATCTAGATAGAGGGAAGCAAAAGGAAATGACTTTCAAGTGAGCTATCTCAAGATATGAGAAAGATCACTCCTCTGAAGTTTTAAGGAAGTACCAGTGGTGATGTGGCTGAGGCATGGCTCATACAGATTGAAAAGTATTTTAAAATCAAGAATTACTCTGAGATAACTAAAGCCATTTGGGGAGATTTCTAGTTAGTTGGAGAAGCATCCAACTGGTGGATGAATAAAAAGATGGAGCTTGGGATAAGTTCACTAAATCTTACTTGGATTGATTTCATCAAAAAATTCCAAAAGTGGTGGCTACCTCAACTCTTCTATGATCAAAAGATTACCGACTTTCAAAACCTGAGGCAAGGAGATTCCTCAGTTAATGAATATTGGGAGAAATTCACTCATCTCCTAAGGTACGTACCCATGTAACAAAAGGATGAGTGGTTTCACATAAGGAAGTTTTTCATGGGCCTCAATGCACAAATTGGTGGAGAGATAGACATGCACGGTCCTACTACCATGGATTTAGTGTACGAGAGATCCATTAAGCAAGGGAAAAGGATTAAATCTATCTCAAACTACTATGAAAAGAATCAGAAGAAGTTTAATTGGTTGCAAGCTAACCAAGCTTCAAAGAAGCTTAGTAAAGCATAGGATTTTCAAAGAAAAGGGAACAAAGGATTTTGTAATAGTCAAAATGATTCAAGAAGGGACTTTAGGGGGAATAACAACAACCACAATGCTGGTAGGAATGATAGCAGTTCTAGAAGGCCTACATCAAGGAATGGACTGTTGAGAGGATGTTATACTTGTGGTGGAGATCACTTTGCAAATCAGTGTCCCAAAAAACCACTAGGGAATCAACTACCTTCTCAACGAGTAGCATTCCAACAAAAGATTCATGCAGTATTGGACAACCAACAAGTGAAGTATCAAATCACTCAGGTATGGAAATATCAGGTACTTTTTTTGGTACACCTATTTCCATTCTTATTGATATTGGTGCCACTAAAATTTTGTTTCTCCTAGTATAGCTAGTAAAATTTCTAAAAAAGTTGGCTATATGGAAATTCATGGATTGTTGAATATGCAAACTAGACAAGAGCTAAGGTGGAGCAATGTTTATTTGAAGCAAGGGTTGAACTTCTAAGTTTGTCTTTGGAAGTGAATTTGTACGTAGTACCCCTAGATTCAGATAATGTCATTTTAGGGATGAATTGGTAGTGGAAGAATAGATCCAAAGTTGATTTTCATGCAAAAATAGTGGAATGTTTAGATGAACTTGGAGACTGGGTGCTCTTGCAAGGAACACCTAGAGAAGTTAAGTTGTGGCAAATCTCTGACATACAAATGCATAGAGAAAAGAAGAAAGGGTGTCAACTCTTTGCTATGAAAATGGAGAAACTTGAGGAATGCAATGAGTTCATTTCTCAAGATGATCTTGTGTACTATGGACCTCAAGACTTCCAAGAAGCTGAAGATGGTGAGGTGGTGGAATCAAGAAAATCAAATATGGAGAAATATCCTATCCTATGAAACTTTGTGGATGTATTTCCAAATGAATTACTTGGATTTCCTCCCAAGAGTGAGTTGGATTTCTCCATCGACATAGTTCCAAGGGTGGAGCCTATATCCAAAGTACCATATAGGATGACCACAATAGAATTAATGGAGTTAAAAGCTCAATTGGAGGAATTATTGTCCAAGGGACTAATTGGACCCATTGTTTCACCCTAGGGAGCACTAGTAATTTTTGTGAAGAATAAAGATGACACACTATGCTTGTGCATTGATTATCATTTGCTTAATAAGGAAATGATAAAGAATAGGTATTTGTTACTATGTATTGATGATCTCTTTGATCAAATGTGAGGGGTAGAAGTGTTTTCAAAAATTGATCTACAATCAAGTTATCATCAACTGAGGATCAAGGATGAAGATATTTTCAAAACAACTTTCAGGACTAAGTATGGTCATTATGAGTTCATGATCCCACCTTTTTGACTAATGAATGCACCTGCAACATTCATGAACTTGATGAATAATGTATTAAGGGATTGCTTGGATAAGTTGGTGTTTTTCTTTTTGGATGATATTCTTATCTACTCCAAGAATGAAGAGGAACATCTCCAACATATAAAGAAATTTTTCAATAATTAAGAGAGCATAAGTTGTATGGGAAACTCTGTAAAAGTATCTTCTTTTAGAAGGAAGTGCAGTATTTGGGTCATTGATGCAATCGAGATTGAAGAGCCTTATCAGGCTATTAATCAAGTAGAAAAACCACAACACAACGCAACATGAAACAACCTTCCTTTACTGTATTCAATAGAGTATAGATTACATTTAGAATTTAGTTACAGATTATTTCACAAAGATCAAATTGATTTCTCCAATTATAGTCCAATCGATCATTCCCTCCTTCGTGAATGCTACCCCCTTCGATTCACCTACCTTTTCCCCTTGTTGCACACCACCTCAAGATGAAAATAGTTCAAATCCATTTTCCTTGATGAAATGGTCTCCCAACGATTAACTGTTGAGCACACAAACCACCGAAACCAATAGTATTCAACTCCATCCCATTGGATTGTCAAAGGGAGTTCACCCAAGGTCCCTTTGATACTAGGATGTCCCTCCAACATAAGTTCCAAGTCACCACCATTTCACCACTGCTGACCAAGCACCACAACTATCAAACCATCAAGGCGACTCAGAGTAGATTCCCTCTGACAAAGTCAAGTCTCTTCAACAAGCTTCCTTCATGCTCCATCAAGCCATCGAAGAGACTCAAGATAGAGTCCCTTCGATGAGGGTAATTCCTATCGATAACGAATTTCCCACTCATGCACTACAGACATATCTCCCATCGAGATATCGAGGAGACCATGTTCAAAGTCCCTCCAAAGTCGAAAGGTCTCACTAACATTTCACAACTTCACATCGGACTATCGAAGATACAATGCTTAGAGTTCCGCCGAAGTAGAAAGGTCTTTCCAACGATGCACAGTCTTCACATCGGGCTATTGAAGGGACGCCATTTGAAGTCCTATCAATCACATAATGTCACACTGATAAAAGATCAACACTAGACAAGGGGCTAGGGCTTACAAAATCAACTCAAATGCTTCTGCAAAACACAACAAAATTGACAACAAAATATGATTATGTACATATTGATGACGATAGCTTGAGAGTTTAAGATGCTCCTGCATCAAACACCCCAGAAAGGGAGAAATTTTCCATGAGTGGAGACCCAAGAACATTTAGGCCAATCTAGAATCGATATTCCAAACTGATCCAACTCATTCGATTTCAACCAAGATGCTTCATCCATTGATTTTCCCTTCCAGCAAACCAGGTACTCCATGTACTCTTTACCACGTGTTTTCTTTGCAACTCGGGAATCAATGATTGCATCTACTTCTTTAGTTTGCTTCTCAGGTAATTGATTCACCCAATTTTTATTATCCATGATATTCACAAGAAAATGTGGTTGAGTACTTTTCTCTCCTTCAAAATGTTTGTATAGATCACTGACATTGAAGATAGGAGATATATCTACATTCTCTGGAAGTTCAACTTCATAAGCATTGGCTGAAAACTTAAGCTAGGATTTGGCAAGGACCTATTTTCTTCCATTTTAACTTATTATAGGTTCCTTGTGGAAACCTCTCCTTTCTTAAATGAACCAAAACCTTTTCTCCAATCTAAAATTCTTGCTCTCTTCTATGATGGTCAGCAAATTCTTTATACTTGGTTGTACTCTTCTCCAAATTTTCTTTCACCTCTTTATGCAAATCTCTGATATATTCTGCAAAATCCTCCGCCACAACACTTGTTCTCACTAGGTTTGCACTATCTCTGAGTTCATCTATGCCCCAAGGGCTAAAACCATACACCACATTGAATGGAAATTTTCCAATACTCCTGTTCACCGAGTTATTATAGGAAAAATATTCCTATGACAATAGCAAGTCCCACTATTTTGGTTTGTCCCCAATCAAACATCGAAGGAGGTTACCTAAAATCTTGTTCACAAATTCAGTCTGACTATCTATTTGTGGATGGTAGGCTGAACTGAAACCCAAATGTGTGCCTAATTTCTTCCACAATGTGCACCAAAAATGGCCAAAAAACTTTGTATCCTGATCAGATATGATACTCTTAGGAAAACCATGTAACCAAACTATTTCTTTGAAAAACAAATTTGTTATATGGGAAGCATCAATAGTTTTCTAACATGGGATAAAATGAGCCATTTTTGAAAATCTATTAGCAACCACAAAAAATGAATCATTACCTCGCTAAGTTTGAGGCAATCCCAGAACAAAATCTATGCTAATGTCTTCCCATGGTCTCTCTGGAATCAGTAATGGTTGATACAGTCTGGTATTTTGCTTCATACCCTTCACATGCTGACAATTTTTTCTTCCTTGTACCATCTTCTTGACATCAAAACTCATTCCTGGCCAATAATAACTTTCATTTAGTAGAGCTATTATTTTATCTACTCCAAAATTTCCACCCAATCTGCCACTATGCTTCTCTATGATTAGATTCTCCCTCATGGGGCCTCTAGGAATACATAGCTTCTTTCCTTTGAACAATAGATTCTCTTGAATAAAATACTCCAACCATGGAGTTCGATTCAATTCCACTAGATTCTTGCATGCTAACCATGCCTCCCTTAAATCTAGGTCTTGTTCATACAACTCACCCAAAGCATCAAAACCAACAACATTCACTTTCATCTCACTCAACAATAAAATTCTTCTACTCAATGCATCAACAACTCGATTGGATTTACCGCTCCTATGTTTTAACACAAAAGAATAACTTTGTAAAAAATCAATGCATTTCATATGCCTTTGGTTCAACTTACCTTGCCTATTTATGAACTATAAGGCATGATTGTCTATATACAATACAAATTATTTTGGCAGCAAATAGTGCCTCCACTTTTTGAGTGCTTGCACAATTGCATAGAACTCCTGGTCATACACAAAATACTTTCTTTTAGCTTCATTCAACTTCTCATTAAAGTATGCTATTGGTCTTCCCTCTTGGTTGAGAACTCCTCCTATTGTTCTACTTTTGTCACAATCCACCTGGAAAACCTTACAAAATTATGGCAATACCAACACCGGCTGTTCTATTACCTTATTCTTGAATAACTGAAATTTTTTCTCTATTGTAACCATCCACTTGAACTATCTCCTTGTTCCTTTCATCATTTCTGTGATGGGAGCACATATCCCACTAAAATTTCTTATGAACTTCCTATAGAAGCTTTCCAACCCATGAAAACTAAGGGATTCAAAAGTACTTGGTGATGGCCATTCAACAATAGCCTTTACTTTTTCAAGATCCATTTTCAATCCTTCTTCTGGAACTAAAAATCCCAAGTACACCAACTCCTTCATGAAAGTACACTTTTGCAGATTTTCCATTATTTTTTCCTCCAATATTTGCAAGACAACCCTAATATGTTCTAAATGTTCTTTTGTTTTACTAAAAATTAAAATATCATCAAGGTAAACTATGAAAAACTTACCAAGATAGGGCTTCAACACTTGATTCATCAATCTCATGAATGTACTGGGTGCATTTGTCAATCCAAATAGCATGACCAACCACTCATACAATCCATCCTTCATCTTGAATGTCATCTTCCACTCATCCCCTTCACGGATTATGATTTGATGGTAACCACTCTTTAGATCAATCTTCGTGAAATACCTTGCTCCGCTCAAATAGTCCATTAAATCATCCATTCTGGGCAATGAGAATCTATATTTAATAGTAATCTTATTAATGGCACAGGAGTTTGTACACATCCACCATTCACCTCCCTTCTTAGGCACTAATACTATAGGTACAACGTATGGACTGAGACTTTCCCTAATCAACCCCTTGTCCAACAAATCTTGGACTTTTCTATTTATTTCCTCATTCTCTTGAGGTGTCATCCTATACGGTGCCTTGCTTGGTAAACTTGCACCTACAATAAAATCCATATAGTGACTGATTTCTCTTACTAGCAGTAGTCCATCCGATAACTCCACATGCCAGCATACTCATCAACCAATTCTTGGATTTATATTGGCAGCCTTTCTTCCTTTTCTATTGCCAGGTTTTGAGATGGTTGGGCTACAAATGCATAACAAACACCATCCTTCTCCATATCCTTTAGGAAATTATTTCTTGATACAAGAAACACCCTCAAAGTACTTTCTATATCTTCATCTTTATCCTTCATAGGATTCAAAATAAATTATTGACCATCCTTCTTAATGGTATAGGTATTACTCTTACCATCATGAACAACTTGTCTATCAAATTGTCACAGTCTTCCCAACAAGATATGATAGGTGTCCTTTGGCATCACATCACATAGTATTTCATCCTTGTAACTACCAATCTAAAAATTAACCAAGGTTTGTTCTCTTACCACCAATTGGTGCTCCTTCTACAACCACGAGACCTTGTACGGGTTGGGATGCTTCATTATTTTCAGCTTCAACTTCTTTACCATTTCTTCAAACAAAATATTGTTTGTGTTGCCACTGTTGATAATCACTTTACAACACTTGCCAGCTGAATTGCATTTGGTTCTAAGTAAATTTCTTCTTTGTATAGGTTTTGTTTCTACCTTTTCAAGGCTTAACAAAATCTTTCTTACCATCAAAGACTCTCCATCCTTTGGGTCTTCTCCATGCTTCGAAGTTTCAACCACTTCATCCTCTGCTTGGGCCACATGAACTTTGGACTCTTTTCCTTTACCTCCACCTTGAACTTATTGAAAATCAAAAGACTTATGTCCAATCTCCCCACATTGGTAGCATGTAACGATGAACCCTCTGCCTCTACCTCTTCCACAATTACCTCTTCCTCGAGAAGATTCTCCTCTTCCTCTAAATTTTCCTCTACGTCCCATTTCTTGTGAGGTACCATCTTCATCTTGTTTGGAAGGATATCCCCTTCCACTGCTACTTTGTCCTCTGCCACGAGCATTTCTACCTCTACCCCTGTTATTGCTTTGTTGTTTCCTATTCAGCTTCTCTTCGTCCATCAATGCACACTAGTAGGCCTCTTACACACTCTGCAGCCTGAGCAATTTAATCTCATCTTGTATGGAAACCTATAAGCCATTTAGATACCTTGCAACTTGTTCAACCTCATTCTCTGAGTGATCTACTTGAATGCTCAATAGATAAAACTCTTCTATGTATTCCTTGACACTGGATTCTCTTTGCTTCAAGTTTTGCAATTTTCTAAATAGAGTTATTTGATAGTTTGCAGGCATGAATTTTTTCTTCAATTTACTTACCATTCTATCCCATGAATTTATCTTCTCCTTGCCTCTTCTTTGTCTATCAATCTACAAATAGTCCCACAACAAGGATGCTTTCCCTTTCAATTTTGTACAAGCATATTTCACCTTCTTGTCTTCTTCTATACCTTCAAAGTCAAAGAACTCCATCTCGATGATCCAATCCAACAATTCATTTGAATTCAAATTACCACTGTAGTCCAGAGGGTTAAAACGGGGTTTGGTATTTATTTTGGTTAAGGCTCGAATGAACCTCTCTTCTCCTTGGTTAAGTTCAGGTTGGTTTCCTCTCCTTCAACTTCAACCTACTCTTCTTCATCGTTACTCACGTTTTCGATATGATGACCTCTTTGTTGTGTAGTTTCAATGACTTCCAGTCTAGTTGTAATTCCTCTCAACATCTCCATTAGGACAGGTTTTTCATCTCTTCACATCCATCTTCCTCTACCACGTCCTCTTTGTGTCATCTTACGTAAGTCCTCTGCAATTGCAGGTCTTCTTCCTTTGCTCACTTACCCACAACAAATTCCCTTTCAGGACTTCATAATATTTTTGACACTTACTTCGAGAGAAAACCTGATCTGATACCACTTGATGCAGTCAAGATTGAAGAGCCTTATCAAGCTATCAATCAAGCAACAAAAACCACAACACAACACAACAGGAAACAACCTTCCTTTATTGTATTCAACAGAGTACAAATTACATTTAGAATTCAGTTATAGATCATTTCCACAAAGAAGGTTGATTTCTTCAATTACAGTCCAATCGATCATTGCCTCCTTCATGAATGCTACCGCCTTTGATTCACCTACCTTTTCCCCTACTGCACACCACCTGAGGATGAAAACAATTCAAATCCCTTTTCCTTGACGAAACAGTCTCTCAATGATTAACTTTCGAGCACACAAATTGTTGAAATCAATAGTATTCAACTCTATCCCATCGGCTTGTTGAAGGGAGTTCACCCAAGGTCCCTTTGATATGAGGATTTCCCTCTAATATAATTTCCAAGTCACCACCATGTCACAACTGTTGGCCAACCACCATAGCTATCAGACCATCGAGGAGACTCAGAGTAGAGTCCCTCTGACAAAGCTAAGTCTCTTCGACGAGCTTCCTTCATGCTTCATCGAGCCATCGAAGAGACTCAAGATAGAGTCCCTTCAATGAGGGTAAGTCCTACCAATAACGACTTTCCCACTCATGCACTGTAGACATATCTCCCATCAGGCTACTGAGGAGACTATGTTCAGAGTCTCTCCAAAGTCGAAAGGTCTCACCAAAATTACACAACTTCACGTCATACTATCAAAGAGACAATGCTTAGAGTTCCACCAAAGTAGAAAGGTCTTGCCGATGATGCACAGTATTCACATTAGGCTATTAAAGGGATGCCATTTGAAGTCTTGTTGATCACATAATGTCACACCGATGAAAGAGAATCGTCGGACAAGGGGATAGGGCTTACAAAATGAACTCAAACGCATCTGCAAAACACAAAAAAATATGATTATGTACATATTGATGTGGATAGCTTGAGAGCCCAAGATTCTCCTACATCAGTCATGTGATTTTAGTTGATGGGATTGTAGTTGACCCAACAAAAATAAAAGTAGTGCTTGAATGGCCAGTGCCTAAGAATGTGCCAAAAGTTTGAAGCTTTATGGGTATGGCTAGGTATTATCGAAAGTTTGTAGCAAACTTTTCTAGAATAGCTTTTCCCATTTCTTGATTATAGAGAAAAGGAAAGAAGTTTGAATGGACTGAGAAATGTCAAGCGACATTTGATCAACTCAAGGAGTTGACTACAACACCAATTATGAAGGTACTAGATCCAAATCGTGATTTTACTATCACAGATGTTTCAGGAGAAGGTTTGGGTGGAGTGTTGATGCAGGATGAGTGACTCATAGCCTATGAGTTGAGGAAGCTAAAGCCTTATGAGAAAAATTATGCTTCGCATGATTTGGAATTAGCACAGTTGTCCATGCATTACATATGTGGAGACACTATTTGTTGCAAAAACTTTTTGAACTGAAGACTAATCATCATGGTCTAAAGTATTTATTTACTTAACCAAATCTAAATGCACTGCAAAGAAGGTGGTTGGAATTGATATCTAATTATGATTTTAATATCAATTATATCAAGGGAAAGGAGAATTGGGTTGTAGATGCCCTAATTCGTAGGAGGCGTATCTCCTCAATGATATCAATTCAAACCAATTTCAAGGGTCAAGTATTGCAAAATTCCAAGGGTGACGAATACTATGAACAAGTCAAGCAAGCACTCTCGGATAATACACAAGACCCTGTTGAAAGGCACAAGACAACTGAGAGGGGGGGTGAATCAGTTGTCACCAAACATAAATTCAAATCTTAATCGTTTATCAATTTTGTATCCACTTAATTCTGTTATTAAGTATGAACATAAAATGCAGATAAAAAAAAGCAATATCAACACAGGAAACACCAAATTTACATGGAAAACCCAATGAGGGAAAAACCACGGTGACGATTAACTCACAATATGAAGTAATAGCAAAATCGAATATAAGAGGCTCATTGCCAAAGGCTCACTACCCAGATACAAAGGCTCAGTGCCTACAGAAAGGACTCACTATCCAATAGGGAGGCTCGCTGCCTACAAATACAAAATATTATAGTAAAGATTCACCACAATAGGTTACACACATTCACATCCTTGATCAAAAGAATTGTAGACACCGTTAGCTCACTGCTTTTAGGAATCTAACACATTAAAGTATTGTTGCCTCAATTCACTTTCACACAATTCTGCTTTTCTTCTTAATTCAAGATATATCTATTCACAACATCTTGACTTGCATTTATACCCTCTTCAACCTTAGAAACTTTCTCCAAGGTTGGCTACATTCTCTTCATTTCATAAATTCAAATTAGGTTGGCAACTCAACATTCTCGCAGTGGAAAAGAATGAGAGTGGACCAAATCAACACTTAACTATGACCCTAAACGTCTTGGATCAATCACACACTTCCTCAATTAAATTTTAATCCTTCGTATGAAGTGTAAACACTAGGTCAGCCAAACCTAATGAAAACAAAAATGAACATTGAGGTACATGCTTCCCAAAAAGAGGATAATACATGGATAATGTAACATGCTTCATCATGCATGATAACACATCTTAGATACCTTCATATACATCTGCATCATCTGCAACAACCTTTAAACCCTGAGCACTTCTCACCAATTCATCTAGACAGTATAGATACACACAATAATACTAAAACTCGTCTTCTGAAGCACCATACCATGAACATCTTTTCCAGAACACAATGAAAACCATTACAAGACATATTCCAGATCCACAAGACCTAAAACAAAACAACGGAGGACTGTGGAGAAATTTTTTTTATCCCAATCCATAAACAAACAACTCTATCAAACCAGTTCACACACTGGTGAACAAAAATTTCACCCTCCATCAAACTAGAAGCTACAAACTAGGATATGTCACCAAAAAAATCCCATAAACAACCCTTCAAATCCGCACAAGCATAGGATCAACATAGAAGAAACATGGAGCACATACCAGAGCACATTCTGAACACATGCATAACTCTTCCTTCACTCTTTATTAATTTTCTCAAAAGCACTTGGTAACCCATCATATCAGCATATCTCCAACATCATAAAGATAGCTCCATGTAATGACAACATCTCAATAGCATCTCAACTATACATGCACAATCTGCAACATCCTGTATTATGTTAACATCAATGATAACATTAATGACAACACCATTAAACTTGCTCATACTTGCAACAATCTCCCCCTTTGTCATTGATGAAAACACATTATGTGAAAAACCATCAAAGACAACACTCTCCTTTATTTTCCAGAACACTCTCTATTTTCTAGATTAGAAAACCTGCACAACATTCTTGCATTCTCAATATTCCAGGCAAAGACCTTCTCTTCCTATTCTACTATTTTTCACATGAATCTCTCTCCCTCTTTGACATCAATGGAAAAGATAAAAAACTATGATCACTTCCCCTTAGGAGTGCACCCATACAACTCATATTGCAACAATGAAAACTTTCTACTCCCCCTGCAGAGTAGACCCATTCATCAGTCCAGATAAATGAAGAATCTGTGGATCCATTGGACTGATGCACCTCCATGTGCACCTAGATTGGAGGGTCAATGATCCCAAAATTCTCCCTGAGATACTCAAAAGTATCCTTCAGAAGAGCCTTAGTAAATATATTTGCAATCTGATCCTTTGTAGACACATACTCCAGCCTAACTTCATTCCCCAATACTTTTTCTCTCAAGAAATGAAATCTGATAGATATATGTTTTGTTTGTGAATGCATTACCAGATTCTTTGAAATATTTATAGCACTTGTATTATCACAGAAGATAGGTATAGGCTCATCACATATCACTCCAATATCCTTCAGTTTTTTCTTCATCCACAAAACCTGTGTGCAACAAGATGTTGCAGCAATATACTCTACTTTTTCAGTGGATAAAGAAACTGAATCTTGTTTCTTACTTAATCATGAAACCAATATTCCACCAAGAAAGAAAGCACCTCCACTGGTACTCTTTTGGTCATCCACACAACCAACCCAATCTGCATCGGTGTAAGCGCTTAAAGTAAAATCAGTATCCTTAAGATACCACAAGCCATAATCCCAAGTGCCTTTAAGATATTTGAATATCCTCTTCATAGTTGTAACATGTGCTTCTTTAGGTTCTGCTTTAAATATGACAACTAAACATATTGCATGCATGATATCCAGTCTAGTAGCAATAAGATACAATAGTCCACCAATCATAGATTTGTACTTGCTCTGATCAACTTTAGTAAATTCATAATCTTTACTCAACTTACATTCGGTCGCAATAGGAGTACTAACCGGTTCAAAGTGATCCATTCCAAACTTCTTTAAAAACTCTTTGACATATTTTGATTGTGAAATGAATATCCCTTTATTAGTTTGATTTACTTGAAGACCAAGAAAGAAATTCAACTCATCAATCATGGACATTTCAAATTCTTTTTGCATTTCCTTTGCAAATATTTTACACATACCTTCATTTCCTATGAAGATGATATCATCAACATATACTACCACTATCAAAATTATGTTTCCTTCCATCTTGAAATAAATATTGCTTTCTGCAGAGCCCTTATTAATTTTTTCTGTGTCAAATATCTGTCCAATCAAGCATACCATGCTCTGGGAGCTTGTTTCAGTCCATACAATTCCTTTTTCAACTTACAAACCATATCCGGTTTGTTTGATAACTAAAATCCTTTAGGTTGTTCCATGTATAATTTTTCTTCTAGTTCTCCATTCAGAAATGCAGACTTGACATCCATCTGATATACCTTGAAATCCTTGTGGGTAGAAAATGCCAAAAACATCTGAATGGCCTCCATTCTTGCCTTGAACACTTTAAACTTATCTAGAGCCTGATTCTTCTCTCTAAGAAAAGCAACCCATGTTATGCAAGAATAATCATCAATTAGGAGCATGAAATACCTGTCATTGTTTAGGATTCCTGTCCTAGTAGGACCACAAAGGTCTATATGAATTAATTCCAACATTCTGGTAGCTAATTAATCTTTTCCTTTAAAATTGTATCTTATTTGTTTCCCCAACTAACAACTCCTATAAATAGTATTAGCGGGCTTTGTGATTTTAGGAAGATCTCAGAAAACATCTCTTGAACTAATCCTATCCAAATTATCAAAATTTACATGTCCCATTCTTCGGTGCCACAACCAACTTTCATTAACTTGAGATACAAGGCACTGACCATCAACACCCTTAAGCTGATAGATGTTTCCATAAGTTCTCCTTCCTGCAACAACCATAGTTTCAAACCCTTTTCTGATCTCACAGGTATTATCCTAAAACACAAGTTTGAAACCTTTGCTACACATCTATCCAACACTCAAAAGGTTATTCCTTAATCCCTTTACATAATATACATCATCATTGTTGTGTATTCCATCAAAACTAATTGTACCTTTCCCAACAATCTTTGCTCCTAAATCATCACCAAACATGACCAAACCACCATCATACTTTTCAAGTTTAGTGAACTTACTCTTATCTTCGGTCATGTGATTAGAACATCCACTATCAATCACCCAATAGTCTTCATCTTGTCTAGCATGAAAGGTAGTAACCAAAGTACCTTCCATCTCATCCTTCTTGTTCTCCGAATCACTTTCTCTTGCATATCTTCTAGAGTTCGCAAACATAGATTTATTTTCCAAGGATAACAACAAGCATTCACTGTCGTCACCCTCATAATCAAATTCATCATCAGAGATACCAACTTCTTCTCTAACATAATACAACTTCTTGAGCTTCTTATCCTTTCTATCTTTATGATCTATGTTCTTCTTTTGTACAACTCTATTCAGACATCTTGAAGCATAATGACCAATATTACCACAACTGAAACATTTAAAGGGCAACATACCTTTATACTTACCGGTACCTTTCTTCAACTTCCTTGTAAAGTTATCTTCCAACTCATCTAAACCATCACTATCCGGATCATCTTAAGTCTTTGTTGCTTTAAATGTTGATTTTGTCTTCTCTATCTTTCCAAACTTTCTCATCTCAAATGCAGTCAAGGTGCCAAATACCTGTTCTTTAGTAAACTTCTTAGGATCATACACTTCTTCAATAGCTAAAACCTTATCATTGTAACTCTCTAGAAGGGTCATCAAGATCTTCTCCATCACATCTTCATCAGTCAGGGTTTCTCCTTAAATTTTCACATCATTCACTGCAATATCAACTCTTTGGAAATAGCTCCCCATATCTTCACCTTCTTCCATTTTCAAATTCTCATATCTTCACTTTGATGTTAGCTTCTTTGACAATTTCACTCTATCATTTCCTTCATAAATATCTTCCAACTTCTTCCACACTTCATAAGTAGTTCCCAAAGAAATAACTTTAGTTCGCTCAATCTTAGATAAAGCATTGTAGATCGCATACCTTACTTTTTCATTCTCCTCACAAGCAGAAACCTCATCTGCAATAGAAGGACCACTTACTGGTGCAACATACTTCTTCTCAACAGGCTTCCAGGTCTTGTAACCAAGAGAGATTATGTAACCTCTCATCTACACTTTCCAATCATTGTACTCAGATCCATCAAACATAGGGATCGCCAATTTGTGCGCCATTGGATCTACCTCAAGTGGTTAAGCTCTTCACCAAGGAACCAAATGCTCGGATACCAATTGTTGAAAGGTGCAAGACAACTAAGAGGGGGTTGAATCAATTTTCACCAAACATAAATTCATATCTCAACAACTTATCAATTTCTTATCCACTTAATTATGTTATTAAGTATGAACATAAAATACAGATAATAGAAAGAAATATCAGCATAGGAAACACTAGATTTACGTGGAAAAACCAATGAGGGAAAAACCATGGTGAGGATTAACTCACAATATAAAGTAATAGAAAAACCAAATACAAGAGGCTCACTACTAAGGGCTCATTTTCCAGATACAAAGGCTCACTGCCAAGGGCTCATTTCCCAGATACAAATGCTCACTACCTATAGATACAAAAGATTATAGTAAATATCCACCACAACAGGTTACACACATTCGCAACCATGATCAGAAGAATTGTAGATGTCGTCAACTCGCTGCTTTCAGGAATCTAGCACATTAAAGTATTGTTGCCTCAATTCACTTTCGCACAATTTTTATTTTCTTATTTATTTGAGATATATTTATTCACAACATCTTGACTTGCATTTATACCCTCTTCAACCTTAGAAACTTAATCCAAGGTCGGCTACATTCGCTTCATTTCATAAATTCAAATTAGGTCGGCAACTCAACATTCTCATGGTGGAAAAGAATGAGAGTGGACCAAATCAACACTTAACTATGACCTAAAACAACATCTTGGATCAATCACATGCTTCCTTAATTAAATTTTAATCCTTCGTATGAAGTGTAAACACCAGGTCGGCCAAACCTAATGAAAACACAAATAAACATTGAAGTACACACTTCCCAACAAGAGGATAATATGCGGATGACATAACACACTTCATCATGCATGAGAACACATCTCAGATACCTTCAGATACATCTGTATCATCTGCAAAAACCTTTAAACCTTGAACACTTCTCACCAGTTCATCCAGACAGTACAAATACACAATACTACTGAAACTTGTCTTCCGGAGCACCAGACCATGAAAATATTTGCCAAAACACAAGGAACACCATTACAAAAAATATTCCAGATCTGCAAGACCTAAAAAAAAATAGTGGAGGATTGTGTAGCAGAAAAATTTCTCCCAGTCCACAGACAAATAGCTCTATCAAACCAGTTCACATACTGGTGAACATAACTTTCACCCTCCATCAAACCAAAAGCTACAAACCAGGATATGTCACCAATAGAAGCCCATAAACAACCCTTCAAATTTGCACAAGCATAGGATCAACACAGAAGAAACACATAGCACATACCGAAGCACATTCTAAACACATACATAACTTTGACTTCACTCTTTATTAATTTTCTCAAAAGCACTTGGTAACCCATCATATCAGCATATCTGCAACATCATAAAGGTAGCTCCATGTACTCACAACATCTCAACTATACATGCACAATTTGAAACATCCTGTACTGTGTTGACATCAATGACAACATTAATGACAACACCACCAAACTTTCTCATACTAGCAACAGACCCAAGGTATGAAGGATTTCACTTTGAACCTGATGGTTTGTTAAGGTTTAAGAGAAGAATTTACATACCTATGAAATTAAGGAATTTAGTGTGGAAAGAAGTTGATACTACACCATACTCTGGACATCTCATAGTGGCTAAGATGTTGGCTGATGTGAAGCCATTGAATTTCTGGAAATGAATGAAAAGGGATACTACAAGATTTGTGGCAAGTTTCTTAGAATGTCAGAGGGTGAAGGTAGAACATCATCACCCTGTAGGTATTTTGTATCCTCATGAAGTTCCAGAAAGTAAATAGAAAGTCATTGGCATGGATTTTGTGCAAGGTCTTGTCAAGGAATAAGAACTTGATGTCATTCTGGTAGTGGTGGATAAGCTTACAAAAGTGGCTCATTTTATTCCAGGGAATCTAACAGATGGAGCTCCTATTATAGGTCTAAATTTTATTCAAGAGGTATTTAGGTTACATGGAGTTCTTGAGAAGATTATTTCTTACAAGGATGCTCATGTGACATCTAAGTTTTGGCAAACCATGTTTTCTTCACTTGGGACATAGTTAAACATAAGTTCAACATATCATCCAGAAACCGATGGTCAAACTGAAAGAGAGAACCAAGTGTTAGAGGATCTATTGAGAATGTGTTGCATGGATCAACAATACAAGTGGGGGGATTATCTACCTTTGGTAGAATTTGCATTTAATAACTCTGATCATCCTGCAATCAAGATGGCTTTGTTTGAAGCATTGTATGGAAATAAGTACTGAACTCCTATAAGCTGGGATAAGCTAGAGGATATGATAAGCCTTGGGACATAAATGTTATCAGAAATGGAGGAGCAAGTTGGTATTATTAAGTAGAGGCTAGTGGAAGCTAATGATAGGCAAAAGAGATGCAGATTCCACACATGTACCCAGACATTTCTTAGTAAGGGAGAAAGTTTTGTTAAGAGTTAAACCTCACAAGAGTTCTATAAAGTTTGGAAAGTCATCCAAACTAGCTCCACGTTATGTAGTCCCTTTTGAGGTTCTCAAGGAAGTTAACCCTATTGTGTATAGAATTGTTTTTCCACTAGCTCTTGCCAGGATGCACAATGTCTTTCATGTGTCGTACCTTAAGGAGTACATACCAGGGGATAACCATGTTATTGATTGGATTGCTCTTCAGGTCCAGTGGGATCAGTATATAAAAAAAATTGCCACTTGGGGGGACTATGCTATGATGAAACAAAATTTTCCTCAAGTCTTGCTAGATTATGAAAACTCCTGAAAAAAAATGTTGTTATGCTTTATGTTTTATATTCACGTTTGATACTTAAAAATCATCAGAGGTGATGATTCACAAGGGGGGAATATGTTACACCCCATTATGTTGTTACCTATTTAATATTACTTTGATGAGTTAAAATTCTTTAATATATGATTTTTTTGTATATATATATCTTGATGAAAAATATGATGAATGAATGTGCAATTCAAATTGATATTTTAGATGTTCTAAAGATGAAAATATATGATGCATATGAATGTAATGTTATCAACTAACTACCATTGTGATGGACTAAGCTGGATGTAGGAATAGATTCAAACCTCCAAAAGAGAGGGGGTATCACTTAGGAGAAGAACTTGGCCTGGTAACCCTTAATGAGCCTAACTGAGCATACACACACGTCACATGTCCTTGTTTGGTCAAGTTGAGTCAAGATAGTTCAAAATTGGTAACCTTCAATTAGGGTTTGAAATTTTTTTGTATTGGTTTGTGGTTTTAGTCTTTGAATGTTCCTGTTTGGGGATATGTGATTGAGTCTTTGTGATAATTATAAGTTCTTTTATGTATTATGGTTTATATATTAATAGATGGATATATACATAGAATATGTGTATATATTGCACATGTCTTTGATAACTCATACACATGAATATATACATGCATGTGTATACATAGGTAGATGTACTTGGGTATATTCATGTATAGATATATCATATGCATGAGAGTATCGATTGGAAATACACATGTATATACATTTTATATATATGCACCAATCGATGAATATGTAAATACATGTGTTTAAGTATGGATATTAAAATAATGTTATATATATTAATATATATGTATATAATTATGTTAATGTAAATGTATATGCATACATAAGTATATATATAATTATTTTAATATATGTTTATATATATTTGATTAGAAAATAATGTATTTAATAATCATGTGGATATATATTATAAAGGCTAATATATATATATATATATATATATATATATATTAGCCTATATATATATATATATATTAGCTTTATTATATATATATATATTATATATATATTATATATATATATATATATATATATATATATATATATATATATATATATATATATATATATATATATATATATATATATATATATTAGCCTTTATAATAATATTGTGTTATATTTAAAAGTGCTTTGAATAGATTAAAGTGCATCTATAAAGCGTTGCCATGAATAGTGAAATGGCTAAGTGTTACGCACATATGGCACATGGAAGAGTAAGTCAAAATAAATTTGAACAACGCATAAAGTATTATGCAAATGGTGATTCATACGTTGTTGACTTTGTCAAAACCTATGCATAGAATAAGGTGTGTAATATGAATGATGGCGCCATATTTTGAAGAGTTTGAAACTGAAAGAGGTCTATTTGTTGCGCCATAATCCAACACACAAATTTTGAGAGCATGAGACAAATTTTTTTCCATGAGTTGGATAAGGTAGTTGACTTATATTACAATAAGGAAACATATAGATTGTATTTCTAAGTTTAAATCATTGTTGTCACCAAGATATGAGCAACTCATCTTTAATAAAGGAAGTTGGACTATATATGTGTTTACAAACCAGCATTTTAAGCAGCCACCTCTCACTTCTTGAGCCTAGTTGATGCATTTGGAATAGGAAGGTGGTAGATTTAGTAGCTTGTTTGTAGCATTAAGATGCTTAGATTTTAGTATATATAGAGATATCCTCTCTACCCTTTGTTACAATTTATTCATTTTGATTTCCTTACCTGTCATATTGTTGTAGTTTTATGTGCAAGTGTAATTTTGAGAGTTTTTGGTGAGAAATTTGTTTGTGAATTTGCAATTGTTGAGAGTTCTTAGAGAAGAGGCTAGATTTTGGAGATAAGTTGAGCTTAGAAGGATTAGTAAGCATGATTGTGGAGGTTGAGCTTGGAAAGTAGTGATATTAGTTGGAGCTATAATTTCCAAGCATGTTGATTTCTATTTCTCTATTCTCTTTATGTTGAAATGTTATTTAAATGTCATAATTTGTGGAAAGATAATTTTGAATACATGATAAGCTTGCTTTAATGAACTTTCTTTCTTTCCTAGTTTGGGATAATCTTGTGTGATTCTTGGTAGAGTCTTGTTTTTGGTAAAACCCCTATATTTGGGAATACATATATATACTATATTAGAATTTGCATGGTTATAATGCTATTGGAGCTATACTTAGTTTGTCAAGACTATATGGATGTTGCATGAAAAGTGAACTATGGAACATGTTGCTATCTTGTAGTACTTTATTGAAAATGCCATTTTTGAACATGGGTGGTTAGCTTGGTTATTCCTAGGGTTAGATAATTAATGAGAAAGGGAGTAACCTAGTTGGTCACTTAGTATGTGTGAATGTATGGTTAGCTTGGTTATACCTAGGGTTAGAATAATCCATGGGAAGGGGTGTAACATAGTTAGTCAATTTGTTATAACTTGGTTATTCTTGGGGTTAGGATGAACCATGGGAAAAAGAGTAACCTTTTTGGACAGTTTGTTATGTCATCACCATAGAATGAATGTGTGTTATGTTTGTGATTGATCAATACCAAATCGAGCTAAAGGGTGGGTGAATAGATGACCTACACTCGAAGTACTGGGTGTTGAATTCTTTGGCCAAAGTGGTGTAAGTAGCCACTATTTACACTGACAGATCATTGTGATCCAGGATTGCATATTAGGCAGATATATCATACATGTAGGTTGTAACCAATGTATGGTAGCTCTAGATATGTAGGACACAACACTATGCTCAGGAAGGCCAGGATTATGAGGTTACCAAACCAATCTCTTCGTCGAAGGGTAGGGCCATCTTACTAGTTAGGTAGATGTGCGAGGGACCCCAATAAGTCCATGGTTGGTGGAAAAGCGCTTGAGTGATGCTCTCCCTCATACAGTTGGCGCCCGGGATTTGAGGATGTAAGCACTAGTTGGGGACTCGTAGAATGTATGCACCAGTGATGGGGACATCTAGGAGGTATGCACCAACATTGAGGACATCTAGATTATTGTATTCTTCTTATATATCTATATCATTGATCTCATGAAAGATATGAATGCAAACATGTATCTCTGTTCTTATTGAGAAATTGTAAATGGAAAATGTTATCATGAAATTATGTAATGTGGATTCGTTACTTGGAATTTTGTAATGAAATGGGAAAGTTTGAAATGGTATGCTTCAAATGTGCATCTTATTATTCAATTAGACAAGAAAAAATTTATTGCCTAAATTTTAGTAGTATAAATTGTTCACTTGTGGGTAAAACACGGTAAAATCAATGGGTAGAACAATGGGCATGTTATAGTGCATCCTGGAGAAAATTTGACCTCATCATAGTGTCCAAAATGTCCAATCATCTTAAGATTTCTTTTCCAAATGCTAAAAGAGGAGATTAGAAATTTTTATAAATTTTTAAGAGTTGCACAAATTTTGAGAGAAAAATACATACATATACATGGAACCTACATAGGAATATAAATAAATCCATACACTCGTCATACTCTTTACTATGCAATCCTTGCATGTACAATTTTGGGGGCATTTTTTTGCAACAATTTTCAAATATTTTCCAACAATATTTATTGATTTCATGGTGGTTGTGATTTATTTCCTAACGAGTTTTTTTGTTTTATTTTTGGGCAACTTTTATGTTGACGACATTATTTTTTGGCAATAGAGGATTTTTTCATGGCACCAACATCGAACTCTGCCCTATCGACCAATTTTTTCCCAACCAACTATTATCTCATCAAGATTGGTGATGTTTTTTAACGTTATTTTTTTGACAGTAACAAGCTTTACACTAGGGGAGAGGGGCCCATAGTGGAGCACCCTAACTTCACGTTTCTCAAAATCCTACATGGAAATTTCAAATCACTCCCAATTCTGTACAACAGTTTATTTGGCAGCTCATGTGCTTCTATATTTCGTTTTAGGTCCAAATCATCAAATATGATGCCACATCAACATGTTTTTTGTTGAGGTATCCAAGGCCCCAAAAAAAAGTGAGACCGATAATGGTGTACTAAGTCATGTTTTATTGGTGCGCTAATGTGGCATCACATGATTTGTCACTTTACTTTATGGATAAAAAGTGTTTTGCAATTGGATATTAAAATGCTCCACTATGGGGCCCATTGAAGACTACTTCTATCCCCACTATTGGACCCTGCTCCATTATGGGCCCCTCTCCCCTACTACCACTAGTGCCAGCCAGGTCGAATTCCATCCCCAACTTTGGTTGGCTTGCTTCTACCAATCATAGTAGGAAACCATTTTTCTTATCCTGCAAACCAACCACGATGTCCTTAAAGTGGTTTTCTATTTTGATTTCTTGAATTTTCTCCCTAACAACAATTTATCTCTCTAGTGGATTTATGATTTACGACGACAATTTTTGTCACTGTCAATGATTTTTGTCACTAATAACAACTATTGGGAGTTCAAAAATAATTTTGATTGCTTGTGGTGGTTTTTCAACATGCATGATGGTTTCACAACCAAAGCAAAATATTCTTGCCATTGAGGCATATTCCACTAACTTTCTTCATAATGTCAACATGATGTCAGTGTTGTACCCTAGGCTACCTCCTAGCCCTAATTTGCCCTAAATGAGATATTTTTCTCTTTTGCATATCTTGGGCATATGGAGTTGAAATTTGGAAAATGAAATATCATCAAATTTTGAGCACTTTCCAATGGTGCAAGTATTTTTTCATTTTTTGGTGGTACATTTTATTTCCTATCGAATTCAAATCTTTATTTTTAGCTCTCAAGCTCATAAAATTTTGTCTACATATCTATTTTCATGATTCTTGCAGTGTTGGAAATGTATTTCATAAATCTTCATAGCTATCCATGCACTTTTTCAAAAATTTGCACCAAGTATCTTTTATTTAGTTTATTGTTCTTTCACATTATGGTTTACTTAGATATTTTGGCACCTAGAAAAAAATGATTTGCATGAGATGACTTCATTTGAGTTGATTTATATGTATTTCCAATATTTGACCCTTTTTTGGACATTTTAAACATTTATTGAATATGGTTTTTCATTTATATTTTCATTTATAAATGTAGTGAGATAAAATTCCACCATTTTACATGTATTTTGAGGATCTTACACATGATGTGTCTTTTTTGTACTTGCACTACTTTATAAAGTAACATGGAGGGATTTTTGTGTGCGCTTTTTTATTTTTCAACTACAACCTTATATGCCTTCATGCATGTGTACCTTGTTTTGCACACCCTTTTTTTAATCATATGTACTCTCTTATGCATGTTTTACTAATATTTCTTCTCATTCATGCACTACGTTGTGACACATGGTTTTAGTACGCCTATCATCGCTCTCCCTTGTCAACATTATGAGAGAGTTTCATGTTGTTAGTGCTAATGCTTCCTTGATTTTGATTTGGAGTGAACTATGCATCTAGTATCTGTTCCTTTGTACTAAGAAAATGCAATGGTTGGTTACACATAAATTTCAATGAGATGAAACACATATCATATGCAAATTTGTATTCTTCTTTTTCTAGAAGCGACCTTCCATTCTCAGTTGATCAATTTCTTCAAACTATTGGCACTTATATTTTTGACTTGCAGTATTCTTTGTATTAGTTGAGTAGTGTCATTGAAGTCACTTGTGTAGATTGTTGTGCCACCTATTATCTTTGGTTGTCATATTGTTGCATTTTCCTCATCTAATCATAGTTCAAGTAGTGACATTGGGGTCACTCACGCAATTTTTTTTCTCTTTGATCTTGATCTTTATCCTAGTTTTAGAGGAGGTTCTTGAGTTTCATCACTATAGTGAACTATCTTTTGATAATTGTTTGCAACTTCTTCATGCTTCAATGGTATTCTTAATGTTCATATTTTTTTTGGGACATTGTTTTGGAGGCTTCTTAGTCCTTCATATGTCTTTCTCTCTTTCAGAGAAGATTTTTTCCCATGAGGTTTTTCTTTTCTCCGATTATGAGATCTTTTTCATTTGTGCGTGGATACCTTATCAAACCTAATTGCCGGGATCAATCTTTTATTTTTTCTATATTCATCATTAGAGGTTTTAACTTCTCCCTAAGTTACACTTAAGGATGGGTGTTAAAGTAAACAAGTATTTTCTTAATTAATTATTTAAGTAATTAAGTCATTTTTCACACTAGCTACTTAAGCTTACTTAAGTCATATTTTTTTTATCTAAATTCATAAGATTGGGACACATGTCATGATTTATTTGTATCCTCACCTAGGATTTCATCTAGGTTTTTTTTTTTTTGTACTTTTTTCTTTCATAAGGATTCATTATTGTATCAATTCATTAGAAGAAATGCATATTCATAAAGATTCATGTTTTGGATCAAGTGTCTTTGGTCTCCATAGCAATTCATTTGTTTTTTCTCTCTTTTTGTGGCAAGCGTCTGATTGCAAGTGATCCTTGGGAATTGTAGGGTTAAGGAATCAACTCCAACATGATAATGTTTGGCTTTCTAAAAAAAAATTAAGTTTGGGGTTGCTAAAAACATAAAAAATATACATAATCTCTAGTATTACTAAACACAAAAATTGAAGTCATAAAATATTAGTTGTTGTTGAGTATTGAGAATGTGATAGAATATTGCTAAGCATAAAAACCAGGCCAACTACTCATCTAGGTGACTTTGACAAAATATTATAGGGAAGCCCATCTAATTCTCAAGTTTTTATTCCTAGATGATTAATCTCTCAAGTCCAAAATTGATTCATGCAAATTTAATTCACATAAATCTCCTCCCCATTCTCTCATAATCTTAAAATATAAAGCTACATTTGTGAGGACCCTCTATAAGAATGTCATTACTCCACAAATATTGTAAGCTTTCAAAACTACATGGACTTGATAGATATGACCAAGAGCTTACAATTTTCCCATGACTCGTTCTCTCTTTTATTAAGACTAGAACTATAGACTTAGAATAGAGTTATGTAATTTCCCCTAAGTTTTCTTTACTACCATACTTTCTATTTCCATTAATTGTTAATTTATCTTTACCACCATACATCCTATTTAGATTACATGTTTTGTCACTATGAACATTACATAATTTCTTCTTGTATTCATCTTTTATGAATACACCAATCCAACAAATATATTAAAGCATAGTAGAAGACAATTTTAACAAGTAATAAACTAGTCAACTACTTTTAAGTGCATAGGAACTCAAGAAATGTGATTATTAGTATTTCTTACATTTAGTTAGCTTCTATAATCCCAAGAGTTGACAAGCTTTACTTTTAAAAGTAAATAAATCAATAGGTGAGAAACCATCCAAACCCAATTTATGTATGGACCCTTGGATTCTTCTTGGATTTGACCTAGTTAAGTATTTGGCAAATTTAATATTGATAACCTTTTATTATGCAGCTACATATTTTGGAACATAGCTCTTGTGGAAAATTAGTTAGATTACAAAGAGTTTATAGGTGTTGGCAAGAAGTTGAGTCCACTTTTTGGCCAAAAAGTGGGTGTTTTCCCTAATTTTCAAAATTTGACACATTTGACCTTAAAATTTGAATAACTTAGATATGAAATATTGAAAAAAATCACTAATCATAAAATGTAGTACTTGGAGTCTAGTTTCCAAATATGTAATTTATTTTAATATCCAGATGCTACAATTTGATTTTCAATAGGTGTTTCTAAAAACCACTATTTAAAAGTCACTTTTTTTTACCATACCATGCACATGTACATCATCCATATTTTGACCTAAATTATCGTAATTTTCTAAATCCTTTTGGAAAAATATTTGTATCTCATTGAAACACGTTTTCAATATTTTTTTTAATTTTTTACTGATTTTTTTTTGTTAATTTTTTATTAGCCATATTTGTTGTTTTGAAAAATTGCCATGTATGTCACACATAAGATGACTTAAACTTATCATTTTTATTTTTTTTAAAATTGAAAAGAATTATCTAAAGTACATTTTCGTGCAATTCATTTTACAAAAAAATATTTTAATAAAAAGTTATTAAAATAGTAAAAAACCTCGATATTTCAAGTTTATAGACCAACTTCATCATAAATTAATTGACAAATAGAAAAAATAATCCAATTGTAAAAAAATACATATTTAGAATCTACACTGTCTCATCTATAATGATTTTAATTTCGTCAAAAAATTCTGCAAAAAAAGTCTATAGACATACGCCCAAAGTCACTATTTTCTTGTAACATTGCCAGGACCTTTAACTTGTAGGTCGAACCAGGTCCAAAGCTTAGGTTCGGGTCCCCAAGCCTTTTCCCAAACCGAAAAACAAAGCAAAAATTCAACCAAAAAATCAAATTTTAAAAAACGGGATCCCGTTTCATAATTTTTTTTTTATGATTTTAAGAAACGGATCCCGCTTAAAACGAGATTAATTTTTATGTTTTTCAAAGGATCCCGCTTTTTAAAAATCCGCTTTGAAACGAATCCGCTTCTAAAATCATTAATTTTTTTTTTTTATGAAACGGGATCCCATTTTCTAAAAAGTTGGATCTCGTTTTAAAAATATGGGATCTCGTTTTTGGCTCGGGGTCCCGAACCTAAACGGGATCTCATTTATTAAAAAACGGGATTCCATTTTGTTGAAGTTGATTTCAGGTTTTTTTTAAAGCAAAAACTTCCTTGTTTCGTGGACTCATCTTCTTGCATTTACCATTATTCAGACTACTTATACATATAATTTAGTAAAATAAGTTGTTTAAGCCAAACTATACAATCTCCACTTCTTACAAGAATGATGGGTTGGATATAAGAAACACATTTTATTGTTTGAACTTGACCATGTATAAGACCAAGCATGAAAAAATCTTTCTTTCAGCTTTTATCATTACACCATAAATCCTACAAACTTTTATCATTACACCATAAATCCTACAAATTCAACAATTAGTATATTCATCTACTTAAGTGCATAACAACACAAGTAATGCGTTTATCGCTATCTTTGGCATAGTTGTCAACTTCTATAATCCTAAGATACACCAAGAGTACTTCTATATGCAAGTGTGAACCAAAATCAATAGGATTAAAACCATCCAAACTCAATTCATATATGAAACCTTAGCTTCCTCTTTGAATTTATTTAAAACTTGTGATCAATTTGAGGGCATCAATAATCTTCTCATCATGAAGCCATGTGTTTTAGAACCTTTCTCTTGTGACAGGTTAGTGAGATTACAATATATTCTTGACTACTTGAATAGATAAATTAGTCAATAAAATAAGATTATTTAGACCAAACTTTACAACCTTTGCTTCTTGAAATAATGATGCATTGGATAGATGAAACACAATTTTTGTTTAATTTTGTTTGTGTATAAGACTAATGGAGATAACATAATCTTTCTTTCATCTTTAAATTATTACCACCTCATAAATCCAACAAACAAATTATCAAGATGTGAGACAAATAAAACAATTTTAAAACTTGTCTACTTATATACATAGCAACTCAATCAACGTAATTATTGTTGTCTTTGACATCACAATTAGCTTCTAAGAGGTACTAATCCACTTCTATAGGAAAATATAAACCCAAATATATATCTAAAAATATAGCTAAACTCAATTCATGTATGAAGCCTTAATTCCTCTCGAATTTTCCTTGGTGAAACATGTGAAGAATTTGAGAATATTGGTAATTTTACCATGAAACCACTTGTTATGAAATATTAGTTCTTAGTAAAACGTGATGAATTTGAGAATATTAGTAATCTTAATGTGAAACTACTTGTTTTGATATCTTAGTTCTTAGTGAAATAAAAAAGTGAAACTACAATATAGATGTTTATTTTGACTGCTTGTATATGTAAGTTGGCAAAAAAAGGTCATCTAGACCAATTCTTGCAAGAATAATGAATTTGGTATTTTAAACTTTGATCATTTATAGAACCAAAAAGTATCATAAAATCTAGAGACAAATATTCCCAAGAAAAGGGCATTGAGATTATTGGGAGGCCTAATTATATAAATCATGGTCATCCATCTCAAATGATGATTACATTTAAAAATCTCACAACAATTGTACTTCAGCTTTTAATAACATTAACTTAAAAAAGATTTACTACATATTAACTTAAATGCAATTCAATTATATGAGCTTAAAATGGGAAAAACATGATATAAATTAGAAGACACTAAAATACTCAGAAAAAACCTTCAAATATTATTAGAGGTTTGTTGAAATACAAAAATTCATGGCCTGTTCAACAAGACGATGTCTATGCAGCCAATAGAACACACATTTGACTGTATTTATTAATTAATTCAAAATTCAAAATGCATTCATTTTTAATTTTTAATTAATTATTAAATACAGTGAAATGTGCATTCTGTTGGCTGCATAGACAATATGGTTCAACAAAGCCAGTAGTTTCTTAAATTGCACATATTTTAAACCCCGTTTTTTTTTTTAAAATACAGCTTTTTTTCCCAATTTGACCAGCTTATTGAAAAATCAAGGCAACCCAGATTAGACTGGCACCATACAAGAAGGTTCATTTAAAATGCAAGGATTAAAAATACCCGTCTCTCACATTAGAACATGCTGATGGGAGGATTCTTTCAATGGATGTGGGTGTAGGACAAGATACAGTTTAAATTTTTTAATATTGTCTTACACATATATCCATTGAAAGAATTTATTGATAGAAACGGATAATACCATTTTTTAATATAGAACTTTTGTCCATACCAATGAACACAAGATCATGTCGGTGACAAGTTGATCATAAATATTCTTTTTCTATCTAATTGATGATTGTGTCCAAGCACAGCATTGGTCCATGGGCTAGTTAAAATTTCAAACAAGCGTACTCTTAGAATTTTATAGATTACGACTTTGAAGAGCTTCAACAGTTCACGCAGCTGGCAATTTGAATTTCTTAAAAAATTCAAGAATGAGCCGAGAAATTTCATGTGGTTTCTCTTGTTGAATGAAGTGATGCCCACCTTCAATAACAATTACTTCCTCAAGGAAGGGAAAAGTTTTCTTTAAGCCTCCTCCATGGACATAGTTTTTGATACCAGGGGTAGTGTATACCAAGTCTTTGTCTCCAACTATATACTTAGCTGGAACTGTGATGTTTGCCCCAGTCCACGGGGCCAGATGCTCCCAATTTCTGCACCAAAATAACCCATTTTATCAGTCGAATTCTCATGCCTGCAAGAAATAATATGCACACACAGTGCTTTAAAAAAATTACTTTCTTTTCTAAGCTTTGAGAGTGGCTTGCTAGCATTGTATTGTTTTATTAAATGCTTTTGGATCTAAGTGCATAGAATGTCCAATTATTGATGTTTTGGGTTTCGTTTCTCAACTCATCATCAGGGTGAAAAAGTCAAGACAATGCTTCAACAAGATGGAAAGGCCTCTGCCCGACGCTTAGGTACTAAAAATAAGTTTCTGGTTTGAATTCTTATATAGAGTAAATGTTTCAAGACAGTCTGGAAAAAATGATCTATTATTGATGATTTAAGTAACTTCTCTCAATTTTCCCTCAATGCTATTTAAGATAAGTCGCATAGAAAGATGCTTTTAATTGAGGTGTCAAGGTAAACCAATGAAGTTGATCACATAATTCCTTACCCGAATTCTCAGACTAATAGACAAAAAGAGGAACTCATGTCAATGTCACATTTGCCAAACAACCAGATATTATACTTGGAAGGAGACAGAAATAAACTTTACAATGGAATACAAAGTTCAAACAGTTAGTAAATTATGAACATTTTTTTTAATGTTCGAGCTTATACTTGAACTAGAACTAACCGGCTATTATTCCACTTTGTGTCATATAATCACGTTACCAGTTCCAGATGCCATTTGAATAGTATTATTTGAGATACATAGATGTTGGGAAATGCCAGCTCAAGTCTCCTAATGTCTGGACTCCTAATATAAAGAGCTTCGGGATCGACATTGAATTCCTCCACATTTTTCAAGTGATGATATTAATATGGTCTGGTTTTATTTTTATAAGAGAAAAATTAAATCTTAGCATCATCATATGATCAAAGCTATTTTCTATGGGCCTTCCCATTTTGCAACAGGTTTAAGAAAATTCTTCGGGTAGGTTCTTCATTCTTAGCTTGGGATAAATGATGTTGAGAATGTGATCCAACTTAAGCATTATAAGTCGGCACATTAGGAGGTAAGGATCTTGGCCAACTCAAAGTAGGCTGATGACCCAAACATACTTGAGCAGCACTTTCCACATCTACAAAGAGAAATTGAGGACAAATTACCCTAAACAAGGAGAGCATGGTAATCTTTAGTCATATGGGCTATATTTGTCACTAGGGTTATGTTCTATTTTTATAGCATATTCTTGTTATTTGTAGATATCTCAATCCTGCTATAAAAACTTCCTTGTTCTTAAAGTTTATTGTACATGTATCTTCCTCTTTGAGCTTCCTTTTCTCTTTATTGTATTAGAAACTTCCTTTTGCCTAGAAGCTTCTCTACATATGATTGCAATCTACAAATATCTAATACAATTGTGGCTAATTCCTTTGTGCTCTTTATTGCTTGCAATTCTGGTCAAATCACAAGGCAAATCTCTTTAACGGTTAAATCATTCTTTTGACTGATATGGATCTGCCAAGTTCTTTGTTGAGACAACCCTAGTTGTAAATTCTTTGAAAGAAATGAATAATAAATTGGGAGGAAATATGAAACTAATTCATTCCTAGATTCCATCCCTCCTCCAAAAGACAACATAAGGGAGAAAGGTGAGTTGGAAAACCACTTCATTCAGCATTGAAAGGAAGACCTAGCGAGGAGGGGATGGATGAACTGATGGAATTGATAAAAATCATTCAGTTTGAAGAATAATGGCAGCAAAAGTATGAAATTTTGATTATGGAAAATGACAAATGCTCAACATCCGCGAGTTGAGGCTTTACAATATTGCTTTACTGGAGCCAGAGAAAGTGAAGGCCACAATCAAGATCTAGGGAATATCGGTTGAAGAAAGCAAGAGATCCAGATCAGCAAGAGTTGACTTCCCCATCAGAGCAACCAGCATAGTCCTCTCAGTGATTGTGGATGAGCTTTATTTGAAACTGTTTTAAATTTAGAAGAGTGTTATATTATTTTGGGTGGAATTATTCTTTATTTTGGATATTCCAGAACAAGTTATATTTTATTTTAGCATAGCTTATTTTCAGAGGATAAACTTTATCTTGTGGATGAGCTTTATTTGAGACTATTTTAAATTTTCATACAATTTTTAGTTTTAAGCAATTTTATATTTAGAGGGAATACAGTTCTCTAAGTGATACTCTAAAACTCTAGTATTTAAGACAAATAAATGGTAGATTTTGCAACACTTTGTTCAAAAGTTTATTGTTCATGCTCTCCTTGTGTGTGATGAAATTTTATTCAATGTGCAACTGTTTCATATTCATCGAATCATTTTGAGTGAAGGATTTTATTGACTGAATGTGAATTGCCAATAGTTGCAGGCTTTGTATTTTGATTGTTGTTAATTTGGATATTTGTAACTTTTTTAAAAACATTCAGATGATTAATTTATGAAATCTTATCTTTTGTATGTGTAGTCAAAATATTCAATTCAGCTCTCGAGTGCACATTCCTTTTGGTTTGTGCAATTTAGCAAGAACATGTGTGTTTGTGTTGCAATAAGTTAACTTGATGATGGAGTCAAAGATATAAAATTGCTTGTTTGTGTGTGGAGGAATTGTTAAGTCTTGTGCCCATACCTGGGAAGAAAAAATACATGTGGCAGATTATTGTATTTTCTATTACATGTTGGAAACCCCCTAAATGCAAACTGTGTATGTGAAAACTGTAAGTTCATCCATAAACTAGTCTTCTAGGGTTTAAGTTAATTTTTTATTTTTACAAGGGAGCTTCCCCTTCTAGTTTGAAGAAAGGTTCTATGTTACATGTTTTGTTTTGTATTCTATTGAAAAGGACAAATTCAAATGCTTAACAGTTTTTGGTGTCCACCAATGGCACAAGAAGAATCAATTTATGCATCTATAGACAAATGAGTTTGCACAACACTCATTTTTACAACCAAATATGAATTAATTAGAATCTGATCAAGAGGATATTGCAAGCGGCTTGAGAAGGTTGTTTTTTCATTACAAGAGAAGCCCAAGCCTAAAACATTAGAACATTGTTGTTTCTATTTTAAACAAAGACGAAAGAAGAACAAACATAGCCACAAGGAGATCAATATCTCGTCATCCCAATAATCCAAATTTGTGAATTGAATGATTATCTTCTGATTTCATTTCTGACATCATCATTTATCTTCTTTGTAACATCTAGAGGTGCTGGTTGTGGCTTTGGGTCTAAATGCTCTTCACTCTGTAGAGACCTTTTCTCTTTCCCATGTGCCTTGGTTGGAATTGGACTGCTTTTTTTTGGTTATTTTTTCTGTACTTGTCCACCCTTTGATTTTATCCACCTTGGGCAGTTTAGGAAGGAAAATTCTATATATTTTACAGATAATAAAGCTGCCTTCAAATCTTTTGATAAATTATGGTATTTTGCAAACCATTTAAAAGTTTCTTCTACTGATGACTTCATCAATACCATAAAATGTAGAAAAGGGAATTTTTCTCATAGCTCTGCTAAGAGAGTATTATGTGTGTGTGTGTGAGAGAGAGAGAGAGAGAGAGAGAGAGAGAGAGAGTAGCAATCTCTTCATCTTTTTCTGTGAAGGAGAGTGGGTCTGAGGGTTCTATCAACAAATCCAACCATTGTTCTCTGCTGCTTGTCATCACCTTTGTTCTTGTTAATATTGGATCCTGAAGAGGTCACTCCACCATAAATTAAAATTTTGAAGAATGATCCCATGATTCATAGGCTAGCAATAAAACTAGCTCTAATATCACTATAATGTCTTGAGCTATTAATGGCACTAATATTTTAGGATAGATTTAAATGTGTTAACTGAAACCTTAGATACCCTAAATATTAAGGAAAATATTTTTGCTATTTAATATTTGACTTAGGTATTTCAAAAACAAACCTTAGAAACCCTAGATTATATTGGTGTTTACACAATAGCTTTAATAGTCTAGTATTATGCTTCAAACTTCATTTTTTTAGCCTAAAATGACAAACCCTAATCTATTCTACTTACATCTAGAAAACCTAGAAGATTTCCATTACGTTCACACAAATAACAACAAACCCTGATATTGCGGATTGACTCACAAAATCAAGGTAAATTGTACCTTCAAGACATTTACTAGTTTTAGCCAAATCAAATTCAAACCACCCTTTTTACATTAATAATAAATTTCAGATTTACGAAGTGGTCAATGACTAAAGGAGAGCTTCCTAACCTACCATTACATTAACAGGTCAGGGAGACGACCCACACATAGCAACAATAGGCCAATACAATGGAATGTGCAAGGATTCACTCTTGACAACTACAAGTGTCGAGTAACTCAATGTCGCTAGTAACCACCACCATTAAATCTCAAACACAACCTCTTGGTCAAACCACTCCTTTAGTTGAAGGGTTTCCATCCTCAAACATAGGATCTATAGGGTTTCGTCCTTTGATCTCCACAAACCTGTGGGTTTTTTTCTACAAATCTTGATGCCTAAACAAGTGCTCATTGCAATTTTTGGCTAGTGTTGTTTGTGGGTTTTTCATAATATAATCCTTTGACTTTCTTTTCGACCCATTATACACCCAAAAGAGGTGTTGAAACCTGCAACAATGGCCTCCATCCCAAGATTGGTATGCGGAAAGGACTGCCCGTACTAATCGAGTATCATTTCCCCTTGAATTGTGCTTGAAATAGTACTTACATGTGTGGAAATGTTCTTGGAAGGCATGGAGAAAATGTCCCCTACGAATTGTAACTATCCTAGGCAATAATGGCAAGGGTCCCTCAGGGTTTGCAACCCTATCTACCTCATTAATGGTAGTCGAAGTTGACTTCTTTGTTTGTGAATTGGGGTGTACAAGTGGAGCCATATCCTCATTGTTAATTGATTTTTTGTGCCCATGGAAATCCTTTTAGAAGATGCATCATCACCTTGAACATTAATGGTTGTTTGATTGTGCAAGGTGGTAGGTGAGGTGATTGGTGAAAAATTGCAAGAGTGTCAAAATTGAGGTTTCGGGGATACCATGTGACTCATACCACAAGTCAAGGATCTAGGTTTGGAAGGGAGGCATGTTGGTAAGAGGAAGCTCGACTCTTTGACAAAGGCTTGTGAAAGAGTGGGATTTGGAAAAGAGGTATGACGTGATGGACAAGTTCAATAGCCCAACAAGAGAAGGGAATGGAGGTGGGGGTTGTGAAGTATGCCTGAATGGGTAAGTCAAAGAACCTAACAAAAGTATAGAAGAAAGTAGACTTGGGAGGAAAGTCATGGCAAGAAGGGAAACTTTGCAACTCCGACGACTTTTTGACTTTATTTTTTTATTTTTTTTAGATAAAAGGCACAAAACCTAAAATATATTATTAAAATATATAAAAGATTACATCCCAAAAAGTTCAGATCTGAAAATATACATCTATATATCAGCAAGAGAGCTTATCAAAAAGAGAATTAAATGCTCAAGAGTATACTGCTGACTTAGAAAATTGGCCATGCTTCCATGCTTAGAGATTTCGGGGATCTTAAGAAGATGCATGGGGGATGAAAGCGGAGAACTCGTACACAAATTTAAATTTGGGAGAGCACTAGTAATAGGAAATAGGCATTTTGGACCACGACATAGATTATGGAAAAAGGGGACATGACACACATGTTGGAGGTAGTACCAAAACTTTTTCTCATTAGTGCCAAGAAATATAAGAGGATGGTAAGTTCTAACAAGAATTTTTTTCTTTTGATGGTGCGACCTAAACGAAATAACATCCTTGCAACAGTAAAACATAGTGCAACTCTTGTAGCAACACCAACAAAAACCATAGAGTTGAACTATAATCTAGTAGAGTAAAATGATATATTTCAACCACCTAGAGTCCCTACCCGCTATGCAGTAAGGCATGCCATTAATATGATTCCTAGACTAACTTGCCTAATGCTTCTCTATACCGCTGATCATTTTTAGAGAACAAAGAGATCAAGTGACAAATCCATGAACTTGTGGGGAAAGGTCATATCAAACTGAGCTCATCACCGTGCAGCAACCAATTGTGCAAGCACATACACATGGAGGTTGTGCATTGACTACAGAGCTATAAACAAGATCATTGTGAAGAAATATTACCCTCTTCCAAAGATTGAGGACTTATTAGACCAATTTTGTTGTGCAAAATTCTTTACCAAAATTGATCTTAAGTTTGACAACCATTAGATTCCTATTGAGCCCACAAACATTTTGATAGAAACCTTCAAGGCTAAAAAAGGTTTGTTCAAGTGGTTATCCATGACCTTTGACCTAACCAAATGCAAATGATGAATGACATCTTGAGGCCATTCACCACTTCATTTGTTGTTCTCTACCTTGATGACATCCTAATCTTTAGCAAGACTAGTATGAATATTTGTGCCATATTGAGCAAGTACTTGATACTTTGCAAAAGCACAAGTTGTATGCAAACACTGAGAAGTGTTCATTTCCCAATAAGGCGATACAATATCTAGGATGCATTGTAGATGCATAGGGAGTACATGTGGATTTGGTAAAGATTCAAGTCATCCAAGATTGGCCAAAACTAAAGAATCTCACAAAGCTTGTACTGTCCCCTTTTTAGCCCTAAGCTTTTCGGTGTCCGTTAGCCTATTTCTGGAGTCCTGTAGGCTACTCGGAGGCATTTCTAGGGTTTCCAAGATTCTTGGAGGTTTCTCGTCTACTTTTTAGGAGGTTATTGCAGGGGTTTGCCAGAGAGTTTTCTGGGTCTTTTTGGGTTTTTTGAGATCCTTGGTGGGCAGTCACTGCTATTTCTAGCAGTGCCTATTTTTAGTAAGTCACAACTGCATCTCAGAATTTGATTATTTTGAGTTTGGACACACTTACTATTTTTAGTAAGTGCTATTTCTGGTTCTAGCAGCAGTTCAGTGCAGGGTTACTATTTTTGGCAGTGGTGGCAGTTGCAGTTGTTGGCATCTTGATATTTTTAGTAGTTGGCTTCTCCACCAACCTTGGAGTTCGAAAAAGGAAAGGTTTGCAACTTAAGTTAATTTTATAATGTCAAAGTGGCCCCTTGGACCCCCACGCCTAGCACTTGTTGACTTAAGTTGTTTTAGAAATAAAAAATTAAAGCATGACTATGGTGGATGCCAAATAGAGGTTTTTAGTGAATTTTAATAGTGTATTTCTCTCCCCTAGTGTGGCGTCCCCTTTTGGAGGGAAAGAGTTTTCAAACTTCTGTGTTTCAAAAGCTATATATATATGCCCGCACTTGCTCTCTTTTGGATATGCTAATTTGTGATAAAGAAATGTTTCTGAAATGCAGAGAGATCTCCTTGGGCTTTGAGGACGAAACCCCTCTAAGTCGACTTCTGTTTCGAGGTTGCAAGATATCTTCTAGCTGAATAGTGGTGTAGCTCCATTTCAGGGGTTGTAGTTGAGCTCATATTGGTGATGGCTTCCTTTTTTCTTTTAGTTTTTGTTTGTTATGATGTCTTCTAGATATATTTTGGTGTGGAGTGTTAGTTTGCAGCTTTGTAGGAGCTTCTTGGAGTGAGTTTTCAGTTTTGGGTGTTGCTGGTTCATGCCCCTTTCGTAGCCCAGCCGTTACACCCCAATTGTATAGCTACTATTTGCATAGGGTAAATTGATTGTAATGAGAATCTTGAAGATGAATAAGACATGTTGTTCCTTGTTTCAATATGTGTGTTGTCCGATTTAATGATTGTACCATTTAATGTTACTTCTATTTGATGTTTGTTGGCGTAACAACTAACACCTCTGGAGTGCAAGTTGGTACGGACAGCTATGCACACTACGCAATGAGTGCTCTTCAAATTAGGAGGGGAATCTCCCTCGTTGTGCTTGACAAAAGTGCTTGAAAAGGGAAATAAACTAAACTATATCCTGTCTTTTTGTCTTAGCTGTAAGAGGTACAAGGCTTTCACGAAAATTCTATACGTTGCAGCTAAGTATTTTCTGGTTTCGCAAGACTTAACTACAACACACAAAACTAAGTAACTTTAAACTATCCAATCCCCTCAAGAATTCAGAGCATGAGGAAATGGAGCGGGAATGATTATCTGACGATAAACCGAGTACAGACTCACAACGTGAAGGCAAGGTGGCACAACTATCTGCTTGTCTGAATAGGCTTATTATTCACACACATCACACAATAAACAAGTACAGATTCTCAACTTGAAGGCAAGGTGGCACATCTATCAGCTCAATCTGAACGAGTTTATTTAACACAAAACATGAAGGATAGCCAACTAGGACAATAAATTGCATAGGCAAGACACGCATACAATCTACGATCAAACTAGCCACTATATCTAACTAAGGCAAGAATTCACCATCATAATTGCATGAAACCCAAGTGGCATAACAATTCATCATAATAGTAAATACTCATGAATAGATACAGAACGAGCAATATTACAGGCAAGGTAGGCACAACATATATTTCTCTCTCGTGCAAAAGTTCTTGAACAGATAAAATAATAGCAATACTACAGGCAAGGTGGGCACAACATGTATGCTATCACGCAAAAGTTATGTACAAATGAGCAAAAGCTCTTATTTATAGACATCAAAAGGTGTAGGGAACCCTAAAATCACCTTGAGTCAACTACAGTCTTGCAATGCATGCAAGATTTATTGCTAAACCCTAATAAAGCAAACTATACAATTAATTGGAAAGCTACCATCAGTTAACCGATACAATTAATCTAAAAATGGACAATGTGCAAGCATGCACGTCCTTATTGAAAGCAAAGTTAATTTTAACACTACCATTAGTTAACGTAAACCCTAAATACAACTCCAAGTAAACATAGATAATCCCAGAATAGACATGCATGAGATGTGACAGCGAGTTAACTTGAAAAGGTAACACCAAGTTTAACTCTTGTGTTTAATGTCTATTCTGAGAGGTGGGAACTGAAGTCTACTGGCCGTGATCTCGAACAACCAATCCCTCAACAAGGTTGTTGATTGCATCAACATCTAAAGGTCGTCACAATTCACTGCTTGTCAGCAACTTGAGCAATCTTGGCAATCTTTGCACACTCAAACTAGCATTTCACTGAATTATAACTTTGGTGGCTCCGTAACTGAAGTGATGGCCACTATCTCTTCTGCAGCTTGATGTCTCTGACGCTTCTCCTTAATGAAAGAGTGTTGCATGACGAAACTGCGAAGTTTGATTGCGCATGCTCTGGTTGTGAGAAATGAAAACGAACTTGCTGCACATGCAAAATTCCAACGGTATCATCCCTCTAAACCGGCTTTGGAAGACAATCGGCCATACGAGGCATGCAACCATATGGATTTGAGTGACTACGCCTGTCAACCCTCTGAATGCACTTGATACAAATTGATCTTAGCTTTTCTAATGAAATCATGAATTAAGACTGATTTGGTCTTGAATTCAGTTTGCGTGTACTGCACTTTGAAAAACTTGCATATTGACTGTGAACACGGCTATATTTTGACAACTTTTCTAGAAAGCTAAAAATAGCCTATCGAAGGGCAATTTTCACAAAAAATTTTGAGATATGGGTTTTGTCCAGAAAAAGATTCTAAGACAACCCAAAACGTCAGAAATGCGAAAATTTGACTTCTGCTTGACCATGCAAAGAATTTTCAGTTGAGAAAATTAGAGCCTCGAGAACTGGTGCTCTGGAGTAAATTTTCCTGAAAAATTCTGGCACATGGGTTTTCTCGAGGAAGCTATTCTTAATCAACCTAGATGATTTGTTTTGCCAAAATTTTCCTTTTCTTCAAACATGCGAGAGAATTCAAGACGAGAAATAGAGGAATTTGAGAAGAAGAAAGACGTTTTTGATGTTCTCTTCTATCAAAATCGCCACTTTGGTCTTGAAATTTGCTGATAGTTCTGACTTGTACCTGCAAAGAAAGTGTTTTTGTAATGTCCCCATTCTTTCACGAGCATCAGAGTTGGTGGATTAGCCTATTATGTCGATCCTCATAGGCTAGTGGTTCTGGATAGAGGGTCACTTGAACAGGCACTTGGTCGGTAAAATGCAATGTTGGTATCCGGAGTATGGTGACATGATGAATTTGTGCGTTTGGCATGTTATTGGAGCTTAAAATAATGATCTTCACCATTTATTTCACTTCCTCAGGCTTAGAGACCATGTGTCTATTATTTTAAGCAGACACTTTCTATTTTTCAGTTACTATTCATGGCTAAAGTGAAAAAAAGACATAACTTAAGTGAATAGTGTTTTCAATGAAAAATTATAAGAATGCAAGAGAAAGTTCGACCCATTCATGCTATGATATGTTTTGCTGAATGAAACTTGGAAGTGTGGAGTTTGAGAGAGAGGGAAACTAGGGTTCCCGATTTCTGCAGTGGGTGAGCCTGGAGGGGGCTTATTGTTTGAATTCGTGCTTCTTGATGGTGTGAAATACCACCCTAAAGTTGCAGATCTGAGTTTAGTTGATTCATTTGGAGCCACATTTTGCTGATTTCAAGTTGTTGGAGTCTTTTTCCTGGAAGGGTTTGTGCTGCTAGTGTCTCCATTTGCCATCCAGAAGAAGTGGCTTGCATTCTTGAAGATTTTTGGAGCTGTTTTTGACACCTACAGCCAGCCGCCATAGTTGAGGGTTTTGAACAGCAAGAAGAAATAAAAACGCCTCCCTTTAGAGGCTGCAATCTCTTCCAAAGTGGGCGCCCTTACCCTAAGAAGCCCTTCAATTCGTCTCTTGGTGGGAGAATCTTGTATTTCATGTTGTGTGAGCAATTTATCGAGGGAGGGTACTGTAGCAAAGCACTATTCACAGTGCTGTTATGGCTGTAAGTTAAAATCTATGACATTTGATATGTATTGTTGAATCTGATGTAAGTTATATCTCTGATGCAATCTATTATGTAATGAAGAACTTGCATTTGGCTTCGTATATCATGTATTTTATCAAATGTGTCTTGATAGATTAGTTCATTCAAAGTCTTTACTTCATGTACACATTCTTAGCTCTTATTTCGCAACATTATTGAGTAAAACTCAAAACACAAAAAGGGAAAAATACCTAAACAAACAAAATAGCAAAACAAACAAAGACAAACCTAGAGAATCTTAGTGGAACCAATCACAGCAGAGTGTCGGTTCATCACAGTGGTATCAGAGCGGTTTCCTGCCAACCTGTTGGGTAAGTCTCAACTGCAGTTCAGAAGTCTCAGTTGAACATGGCTATTTCTTAGAACCAGTGGGACAAGAATATGAAAAATCTTAAACAAAGCTTAAAAGAGTTGGATGAAATAAATAAATTGTTTTCAGACCCTAGTACCTTAGACAGAGGATCAAGGTATGTGACATCCATCTTCAGGTCCACATCATGAAACAAAAAGAGGAAATTGTGTTTCTATTGCAAAGGGTTTTACGATGAAAACCAGGATTTCCTTTTGAGACCTAAGGGCAAGGCAAATAGAATAATGTGGGCACCCTATGAGGATTTAGAATCCAAAACTTCCCACCAACAAAGAAATTATGAAGAATCTGAGTCAGAACTTGAGGTCTCGACAAGTGAGGTATCTAGAAGCCTGTACAATGAATTCTTAGCAGTTAATGACCAGCATACAACTGATCCCTTGGAGAGCAAAAATCAGACCTTAGAAGGTCCACTTGCTGATGATGAAGTTGAAATTTCTAAGGCAGTTGTAGGGGAAGGGCACTTGAGTCCTTTTGAAGATGAAGGTAGGTTAGAACACGAGGGTGATGGGCATAAACAAAATGTTGAAAGGTTGTCGAATGATCATGTTGTGGGACATGCGCAGGAAGAAAGGGCCCCATATGAAATCAATGAGGGGTTTGAGCTCCCTAAATTTTTTGTATCAACAAATGTTGACGAGACTTTTGATCATTTTGATGATCCCAATTCAGTTTATGCGCAAGGATTGTCAATTCAGGAAGCACACAGGTCTGATTTACAGTATCAAAGGCACGAGCCATCTTTTGATTCCAATGTTGTTAGTGATGAGCCATTGACAGAGGTTGGAGCTTTTTACCGCGACTACATAGGGAGGAGTACTCATCACTTCTCCTTTAGTCCACACCTAGAGGATTTGTTGACGCATCAGTACGGGTTGGCTCAGAGTGTATACCATCCATTTTGGGATGGAGAGTTACCATCTTCAGTAGATGGAACTAGTGGCTGCAAGTGCCCGACTCAGTTGTTGGCAGGTGAGTGCTTGCAGGCTCGATATTTAGGTTTTCATCATGCAGATGTGTATCCAACAAGGTTTGTTGCTTCCTTGCCTCAGAGGCTACTGGTAGACACAGGGTTACAGAGGGATTATAATGACAGCAGGCATGATGGCATAGGTGGATATCACATCCATGAGAGTTTAGTGGAGGTTATGGAGAAATGTTACGTAGCAGATGCTTCCAGATATTCTTACCTCCTCATGATGGATGGATGGATGTGAGTTCTATTTATTTTGGGATCCAGGTGGAGACGGAGTTAGCACTGCCGTTTGGATGGGTCCTAGTGTATTGCTTCACCACTTCTGGTATGGTGGAGTTAGGATTAGTGTTGAGAGAATCTTGAATAATGCCCGGCGAGAAATCATGCTTTCACAATGAGGATTAGCTCGTAGCTTGCAGCAGTATGAGGATTACATTCCAAGACGAACCTCATCACAAAGCAAAAATGAGGGACTTGGTGTAGTACCCAAAAGTCTCTATGATGTGTTTGCGCTAAAAGGTGATAAGTCAGTAGAGAATTACCTACAGTCTATCGATGGGCATGAGGTTGAAAATGAAGTTGTTGTCGATAAGGAAATTTTACATCATAAGAGTATGGTGGAGCCACAGAGTGATATTCACAACATTCCAGAGGTTGTTATCAGCACTGCTAACAGATCTGGTTTACATGACAGCAGTAGGAAAAATTTGCATCAACTTGAGACAGCAGTGGCTACACCTGTACAAAATGATTCTACTAAGTTGTCGCAAGAAGGTACTCAAGATTTGGGTACTAATGGTGCAGTGTTTGATGTGGGTTCATGTCATGGTGAGTCTGATTTCTCAAATCAGACCTTAGAAAACAAGCTAGAAGGCTCATGTGTTGGCATAGAATTCCAGGATCGTGAGTCAGGTGGATATGCAGTTGCTTTGGAAGAAGTGTGCGAAGCTACTGCCAAAACAACAACCTCTACAATATCTGTTGAGCCATCCTATGAGGTACATAGCAACAGTACCCTTGTTGATATTGTGGGTGACATTGATAGCACACACGATGCTGGTTATCAGTTAGTGAGCGATTATGATTCAGCCTCATATCACAGTGCAGACTTTGTTTCATAGAACTTGCATAGGAGTCTTGAGTTTCAGAGATCTCATCATTTGGTTGGGCAACTTAAGGTCAATGATAACATGATTGCTACAGCATTAGAACATTTTGATGTTGCTCGACAGATGTTAGCTACGTATGGTTGGAGCACTCTTATGTCAAATGAGCACGGTGACAGTAGCCTTTCCTTTGTAGAGTTCCATACATTACGAGAAGCTATTAGATTAATGAAACATAATTATTTGCAGTTACTTGCTGATAGGAACTATCTTCTCGAGTGGGATTGTATTTGTTATGATGCGTTAAAGGGGAAGGAGGAGGAGGTTGATGAGCTCACTCATGAGCTTGAGGTGACTATGAACTCATTGGAGAGCACCCAGTTGACTCTTCGTGAGTCCCAGTCATGGTTAGAGGAGCTCACTGTGGAATTGAGACGGGCACAATCTTCAAGAGCTACAGATTCAGTTCAGTTTCCTACAACAACAATTGGTGATGATCTTATCTCCACAGGTTGTAGTGAGGATGTGGTTACATCCATCATGGATATAGGTGCAGCAGTTTCAATTGGGATGAGTACCTTGGTTGAGAGCAGTAGAGAACCACTCGTTGCATCGGGTTCTCCTATGGTCAGTACCATGATAGATGATGCAGGACAAATTACTGATAGCTCTTATGACGCAGTGGTGGATTCTCCTGAGAGTTGTGTGCTAGTACACGAGGCTACCCCATCATCTTCACAGGAGATATGCAGAGCAACATCTAGTTGGGAGATTGGTACTTATGTCGATTTGTTTCCCTCCCCTGGGAGAAAATCCGTCATTTCATCCCATACAGTTGATTATGATTGGCAGCTTGATGAGCCAATTCAGGAGTACAATTCAGTGTATTGTTCCAAGGACTCAGAGATGGACGATTGCAATCAACGTGGAGTGATTGCGTAGTTCGTGAATAATCCCTTATTTGAGTTTGATGGTGGGTTGATCTATGATAATCCACTCTTCGAGCTGGAAGCCGATCACACTCTTGATACTAGTTTAGGGTTGAGCGATAATCACAGTGTTTGGGATCGTCCTAGTGCATCGGGATTCCAAACAAGGCTCATGGAGGAGTTTAATAGTGTGTACACGGTGAGGAATGCTTACAGTTTTTCCATTGACCTACCTGTACATGATTCGTATTCGATGCACAGTTCTTGGGCCCAGGGTGATTCTCTGGGTGCAATCAAGGGGAGTAACTCTTTATTGTGTCCAGAGTTACCATCTTCAGAAGATGGGACTAAAGGCTGCCAGTACTCGATTCAGTTGCTTGCAGGGGATTACTGGCAGGGACAACAATCCGTTATCCATCATGCTGATAGGTATCCAACAAGGTTTGCTACTTTAATGTCCCAGGGATTTCATACAGATACATGGTTACAAGGTGATTACGGTGTCAGCGGACATGATGGTTTGATTAGTTATCACTTCCATGGGTGTTTTGGAGAGGCTGTAGAGAGATATTGTGTTGTGGATGTTTCTAGATATTTTTATCTCTTCATGACAGATGGATGTGACTTCAAGTTGTATTGGGATCCGGGTGGTGACAATTCTGGCACTGCAGTCTGGTTGGGTTTCGATAGGTTGCTTCACCATTTTCAACGTGGTGAAGTTGTGATCAAAGTTGCGCAGAGGAAGTCAGAGGTTATCAGACATGGTAGACTTCCATTCTGGGTTTGGGACCCAGGGATATTTTGCGTAGTGGTATTTATGTTGGTGCTTCAGGAATTAGTTAGCGATGCATGGGACGTTTCACAGTTCTTCTTTCGGGCCTTACGAGGAGTGAAGTTTCTTCGCAGTAATGATTGCTTGGGGACAAGCAATTTCAGGGAGGGTGGACTGTAATGTCCCCATTCTTTCGCGAGCATCAGAGTTGGTGGATTAGCCTATTATGTTGATCCTCGTAGGCTAATGGTTCTGGATAGAGGGTCACTTGAACAGGCACTTGGTCGGTAAAATGCAGTGTTGGTATCCGGAGTATGGTGACGTGGTGAATTTGTGCGTTTGGCGTGTTTTTGGAGCTTAAAATAATGATCTTCACCATTTATTTCACTTCCTCAGGCTTAGGGACCATGTGTCTATTATTTTAAGGGGTCACTTTCTATTTTTCAGTTACTATTCATGGCTAAAGTGAAAAAAAGACATAACTTAAGTGAATAGTGTTTTTTTTAATGAATAGTGTTTTCAATGAAAAATTATAAGAATGCAAGAGAAAGTTCGACCCATTCATGCTATGATATGTTTTGCTGAATGAAACTTGGAAGTGTGGAGTTTGGGAGAGAGGGAAACTAGGGTTCCTGATTTCTGCAGTGGGTGAGCCTGGAGGGGGCTTATTGTTTGAATTCGTGCTTCTTGATGGTGTGAAATACCATCCTAAAGTTGCAGATCTGAGTTTAGTTGATTCATTTGGAGCCACATTTTGCTGATTTCAAGTTGTTGGAATCTTTTTCCTGGAAGGGTTTGTGCTACTAGTGTCTCCATTTTCCATCCAGAAGAAGTGGCTTGCATTCTTGAAGATTTTTGGAGCTGTTTTTGACACCTACAGCCAGCCGCCATATTTGAGGGTTTTGAACAGCAAGAAGAAATAAAAACGCCTCCCTTTAGAGGCTGCAATCTCTTCCAAAGTGGGCGCCCTTACCCTAAGAAGCCCTTCAATTCGTCTCTTGGTGGGAGAATCTTGTATTTCATGTTGTGTGAGCAATTTATCAAGGGAGGTGTTGATGCGTGGTTCATGACACAACAAACATTTTAGAACAAAGTGTCGCAGACGCTCTATTCTCTCTTGAAAAACTACTTCCTATGCTAAGATTGCAAGTGAGGTCATAGGGTAATTCCAATGTTTAAGATGAACGCAGATAGGCTCTGTGGTATGGATGTGATTTGCTGTGGGCACAATTAAGATTTTGCAAATTACTCGGAAAAGAGGAGACATAGATGCAGTATCATTTTGGGTTTTTTGATTTTATATAAAAAAGTGAAAAAGATCAAGGGTTTAGAGATCCTATACTATTCCTAAGAACTCAAGAGAACACAAAGATTAAATGAAACCAAATAAACCATACTCTACTTCGCCATGTTAAACGACAACTACATAGAGCAAGTGCAATCTTCTAGGAATGTGCTTGTGATTTTCATGCAATGAATAATTACCATCAAATAGAACAACAATTATTCAAACAGAAGTTAAGCATCCACAATGAAAGCTCAGTCTAACTTTGCACATTGAGTGAAATCATCCACCCAAAGAAAGTATGAGCTCAATCCAGAAAAAGAAGCACAACAATGAAACTCAGTCCTTTCCAATCAATTGAGTGAAATCAGATAAGAAACATGAGCTCGGTTCACCACCCATCAAAAGTAATCTTCTGTTCCATTATAACTCTCCACTTCCGAGCAAAAAGAACTTCTATGGCCAATGAATTCACCTCATGCCTTCTTTCTTGATTGGCCCGGTGTGGAGAAAATGGCCGTGTTTCTTTCTGAAGTATCCTTATTGAGCATATTTGCAGCCATTTCATAAATTTTACTCTGAATTTCCTTCGCTTGTTCTTCAACTCTGCCACCATCCTGCTTCACCTTTTCGAGGACTCCTCTCCTTGAGATCAAAGCGTAATACCATCCATTGAAATCATACGCTGCTCCAGCTTCGATAACCTTGTCTTCAATCAATCTTTGCTTTGAGACGCCCTTCAGCTCTCGAATGCATGGGATGATCCTGCCTTGAATATCCTCGAGACTACTCCATGATTCCGCAAGATCTGCAACTCGTGAAAGCATAAAGGAAGCCTGTTCATTTACTTGTGCCAACTTTTCTGCAAACACCAACGCCTCTTCTTTCCTTCCAACCATCCAGTCTTTAGCCTCCCTCGCTGTTGTCAGCTCTTCTTCAAAGTTTGCATCTGGTTCTTGTGAAGCATTTGGAGGTAAAGGCGCCACTTGTTCACCTTCGTTTAGTGGCTTTGTCAAGTGCCGGATGTAATCTTTTAAGCGCTGAATTTCTTTTTTATACTCTTTTTTCTTGGCAACTTCTTTTTCTAACCTGGACTTGATGGTGGCCACGGAAGTATCCAAGTCTTCGACTTCCTACCCCTTTGTTGTCGGACCCATGTCGACAGTCGTGATAGCATATTCCTCAGGAGAAATCTCGTCTTGAAACTTGTCGGTTGTAGGCACTGCAATTTGCACCGTGCGATTTCCAGCTTCATCTCTCTGGATGGTAGAGAACTTTTTGGCCTTCTTCCTTGGGGCAGTTTGCTCTAATCTGGCCAGAAAATTTGTGTCATTGTCTTCCTCAGGGACCTCAACTGGCGCTTTTCTTTTCAATCTTTCCTTCAGCCACTCTGGGATTGTTGGCTGTTCAATTACGTCCTCCTGTTGATCCTGGACGTCTTGTATATCCTGTACTTCCTGCTCTTCCTGAATTTTCGGCATACTTTGAATTTCTTGGACCAACTGCATACCCTGGATTTCTTGGACGGATGGGTCCTCTTGAATGCCTTTGGGGGTGGAAATCATTCATTCCTCGAATTCTCCATCCATAATGTCTGTATCATTATCTGATTCCAAGATTTCTGTGCTTGCTGGAGAGGGTTGATCATCATCTTCTATTTGGATTGGCTCCACGTTTTCGACTGGAGAAGGGATCCTGGCATTTTCTAGAGATTCTCTATCCAAGGCGAGCATTTCTTCTATGTTCCGGGAAGCGGCCGACTGAAGAGGTTTAGGCTTGTGTTTCTTCCGAGAAGGCCCCTCATCTACCATTTTATCCGTCTCTTGTCTTGCAGGTTTATCAACTTCTTTCCTCTTTCTTGAGTTGGCAGCATCTATTTGTCCATCTCCACGAGATGCACCGGCGTTTGAAGAACATGACTCAGTGTCTCCCATCAACTCATAGGTAAATTGCACATTTCTCTGTCTTAAGACTTCCACTTGCCGATCTATCCACCACTGAGAGTACTTGAAAACAGGGCGCATCAAAGTGGCTAGATCACCCATCTCAGGCTCAAACCATTTTATAGGGGGAAGTGGCTCATTCTCCTTGAAACCTGGCTGCAAATAGATTCCATCATCTTGTAGTTGATCAGGCACTTTGAAAAGCTCGGTAGTCCTTATCATGCTTAATGGCAATCTTGACCATAACCTCCTTCTTACGTCATATTCATCGGCTGCGTTGGCCCAAAAGTCCTCTAAGTCAACCCGATGTTTGTACTTTTCTCCGTCCACTGTTTTGATGTGATGGAGCGGATCGAAGTTGTTTCTGGATTTGTATGATATGAATGGATATTGCTGAATCTCTAGTTGAGCAACCTCCGCTGCTTGTGCTGTCGGGCATGACTCCTCCATGTTGCCGATGAAAAAGGGGAAGGTAACAGCAGCCTTCTGCTTAGGCCTTTGGATATTCTGATACGTTTCTAATTGCCTCAGCACTTCCAGCAATACCATCTTGTTGGTCGGATAGATAGGAAGCCTATAAGGATTTCCAGAAAATCCTTGGATTTTGATGTAGGTGAACTTAGGATACTGAATGAACTAGAATCCATACCGACTGATTAAGCTTTTGGCTTCATGTGAAAGTCTTTGGTGAGTTCCGCCTTGAAGAAGCCGGGTGATATACATCAAAAATGCGTCATGAGCTCTCCGGAAATGAGATTTCTCTTTCAGTTGTAGCTGAGGATAGCAATCGTAGACTTTGAATTTCCCCTCGCCGTTGCCAACCACGCCTTTGCAGGTCAAGCCAGGATACTTATAATATCTTGCAAGTGAATATACAATGTATGAGCTCATGTGAAAATTTTTGGTCTTCTCAAAGCTGACCAACTGCTCGTGCAAGCTATCACTAATCATTCTGGACCAATTGAACATCTTGACTCCAGTGATTATCTCATCAATAAAATAGTACATCCAATCTTCGAAAGGAGCACCGTGGGCACTGCCTACAATTATGTTTAGTAACAAAACGATGTCACCATATTCCTCTTTGAAGTGGGTTCTGATCAATTTCTTTGGCATCTTGCTTGCAGTAGGCTTAGGTTTTAGTAACCAATTCTTGTTTATGTTGGATGCACAGAGATCTCGCTGGCTTTGATAAAGCTTGAGTGCATCTTGCTTGGTGCGGTAGGATGTTCGATTGTACACCGGAATTCCAAAGGTTTCTTGGATTGCTGGCTCGAACAAGTAGGCAAGGACTCTTCCGTCAGGAGCTTCTATTTGTTTGTCTTGTGCATTGTAGTGTAGTGCGCATTTTACCATCAGCTCTGGGCATTCTTTTGCTGGTGGAAATCCAGCTGCGTGGACGATTCCATTGCGCATCATTCTCATGGCAATTGGTGTAGGCAGACGTTCGTCAGTCCCGTACATTCTCTTCCGGAAGTCCTCGAGATCAACGTGGCCAAGATCAGTGTCCACAACGTGCTCCCACTTGGACTTGATTTTCGATTGCGTTTTCACACCTTTGCTTGCAAACTTCATCTTGACTGCTTTGAAAATAGATCTGCAAGAAAAGGAAGAAAGAAATAATCAGAATTCGACATTTATATCAGTTTGAAAGACATTCCAGTTGATAATCAGATTAGACTTCGCGAAAAACAACAAGCTGGAAAGAAAATAAATGATTAAGTCATATGCCAAAGTGAATTGGGCAAAGTAAATCTGCCTGTGACCTCTGGAGAAAAGTGATCACGATCACAATGCAAGCTGATAACAAAATATTTCCTTCACTTTGCTGCAGATTTTCTCAACCTTTTGCCTTAAACAAGTCTCTTCTCACAACTTTTCTTCTCAAAATCGAATGATTGCACAAACGATGAAGTGAAATCACTTATAGAGGTGAGAAGATCGATCATTTTAGTAAATTTGCAATGTTTCCTTCGAATCGAGTTTGAACTCATCTTTCACTTTGCTTCTGGATGGCAAGTTCTATCCTTCATAATCTTGTCCAGGAAAGTTTCTAATTTCATTTCCAGTCCACAACACTCTTTGTCTTTCTTTCCAATTTCGAATTTTTAAGACTTATCCTTTTGGGTGTTGGAAAATAAATGATTAAAATAATTAAAATAATTATTTTATGTGTCCATTCCAACCCGTTCGTTTTATTGGCAAATTATTTTTGATTTTCGAAAATTTCCTTGCCAATGCCTTAGGCGAATTTTCATTTTTTCCAATTTTTCTCGCCATAATCTTCATCGTCCAATTTCATTTGGCCATGATTTTTAATCGTTTTTCCAAAAATTTTCTAGCCGTGTCCAATTTTATTTGGCGATAAATATTTTTCGTCCAACATTTCTCTAGCCATAAATTACCTCTTGTCCAAAATTATTTTGCCATGTCTGATTTTCTTTGGCCATTTGCTCGATTTTTTCACAATTTATTTAGCCATGTCCAATTTTATTTGTCCAAAATTATTCATCTTTCTAGACACTTTGGTGTTTGGACATATTTAACATTTTCCAAAGGTTTATACTTAGGCAAAAATTTCAAATTTTCACTTTCCTTAACATGGTGGACTTTAGCTTTGAGATGGCCATTTCATCTTGTCCAAGGCGGACTTCCTTGATTTTATTGCCACTTGACTTCTTTGTTGAGGGCGGACTTCCTCTATAGCCTTGCCATCTTTCATTTAACTTAGACAAATTCTTCTTTCATGGGGCGGACTTGCTCATATTGATTGCCATTTCAACATTCTTGGCTAAGGTGGACTTTGGGTTTCTTCTTGCCACTTTAACTTTGTCTTTGTCTATGCCTTAGCCAAATTTCTCTTTTGCTCAAGGGGCGGACTTAGCTACTTGGCTTACCATTTTAGAGGGCGGACTTGCTTCATTTTGTTGCCATCAATGCTTTGGATAGGGGCGGACTTTGCTTAATAGCTTGCCATACATAGGGCGGACTTCATGGTTTTCATTGCCACTTCCTCTTTGACTAAGGCGGACTTCATTGTTTTGATTGCCATTCCATCATTCATTAAGGGCGGACTTCTTCATTCTCCTTGCCATTAGACATAGGCGGACTTTGTCATTCTCTAAGCCACTTCACTTCATCCAAGGCGGACTTCAGCCTTTTCTTTGCCATTGGATACTTATCATGGGCGGACTTCCTAGTTTTCATTGCCATTGGACAGTTATCTTAAGGCGGACTTTGGCTGCGACCTGGCCATTTGGAGCTTTTGACATGGGCGGACTTCAGCCTTTGGTTGGCCATTGCCAACTTTTACCCAGCTTTGTTAAGGCGGACCTGGTCAGATTTATTGCCACTCATTGCTTGGCTGAAGGTGTTCACCATTGACCTCTTTCAGGCTGAAGCTTTCACCATTATCTTGTGAGCTGAAGGTCCTCTATACTTAGGCGAATATCTCAGTTTCCTACATGATTGTTCAGGCATAACCTACCTTCACCATGATCAGATCGCCATGAATGCCTCAGATTCTTCACGAATTTCCAGATTTTCCATGAATGTTCAGTCATTACCTCAGATTTCTCATGAGTTTCTCAAATTTTTCCATGAATTGCTCAGATTTCTTGACTGGTTCTTCAAATTTTCAACCATTTTTTGTGATTTTCGAAAGATTTTCTGTGATTCGTACCAGATTTTCACCATTTTTGAGCAAATTTTCCAGATTTTTTAACTTTTTATGTGATTTTCCAGAATTTTACCAAAATTTCAAAAAAAATTCAAATCGATTTTCTGAGAGTTTCGTTGATCTTTTCGAACTTCTGAGTGGATTTTTGAAACTCGTGACCCTTCTAAAAATATAAACTTTTCTAAAAATAGAAATTTTCCAAAAATAAAGTAACTTTCCAAAAATAGACCCTAAAAATAGGATCCCAGAATTCACCTAAAAGTGCCAAAAGTATGGTCCTAAAGGTTGGGGCCCTGTGGGTGGCGTCCCAAAACTGGAGGTGTCGCATCTGACTGGAACGACAACATCTTCGTCTTCAATAAAAGCCCTCTAAAGCTGCACATGGTACTTTTCTACAAAGGATCCAAAGTTAAAACCATTGACTTGGACTCTGCTTAATCATTCAATATTCAGACTCAAAACCCCCAACGAAGAACAGACAAAACGAGGCACGCGAAAGAAAAACCCTAAAAAAGCAGACAACAAGGGTCCCCATTTGCAATGGGGCGAGGTGTGAATTAGGTCACAACAGGAGGGTACTGTAGCAAAGCACTATTCACAGTGCTGTTATGGCTGTAAGTTAAAATCTATGACATTTGATATGTATTGTTGAATCTGATGTAAGTTATATCTCTGATGCAATCTATTATGTAATGAAGAACTTGCATTTGGCTTCGTATATCATGTATTTTATCAAATGTGTCTTGATAGATTAGTTCATTCAAAGTCTTTACTTCATGTACACATTCTTAGCTCTTATTTCGCAACATTATTGAGTAAAACTCAAAACACAAAAAGGGAAAAATACCTAAACAAACAAAATAGCAAAACAAACAAAGACAAACCTAGAGAATCTTAGTGGAACCAATCACAGCAGAGTGTCGGTTCATCACAGTTTTGATGTCTTTGCCAATGATTGCTAATGAGAAATTCGCCCAACTCTGAAGGAAAATTCGCCTTTGCTAAGCTAGATGAATGAGAATGGACGCCATGCTTGCATAAATAGAGCAAAATCACACCACAAAGCATGACTGTAAGATTTAAAACCCTCACTAACAACAAAAAGATTCTGATTGGACCCCCTCCAGACGAACTGATACTAATTCAGGGTCCTGGAGATTAAAATAATAATAAAATATTCAGCTTGCTTTATCATGCGAGTTTGAAACCCAGCATCAAAAAGGCACCAATAATGAATTATTGAGAAAAATCGTCATTTAATGCCTCAGCATGCAAAATAAATATTTAATATTATTTTATTCAGTTGACGAGCCACGCAAAGCACTTGGATGGATTCGGAAACCTTTATTGATTTCAAAAAGTCCTCATTTGACCTCGTAGGCATCCATTTGCTCAAGATATGACATTTTTCATTAACTTCCTACTTTGTAGCTGACTACAAAGTTACAGTTGACCATATTCAGCACTGATTTCTGGATGACTGAGCAAGGCTGTGACTGCACTGAGATATTCATCATGAAGCCTGCAGAGCAAGGATGAAATGTCTCCTGGGAGCTGCAACTGTAAAATCTAACGTTTAACTTCTCAAAAAATTAGGCGCCTTTGATTAAATTGATTTTACGACACCAGACTTGGCCATTTCTCCATTCTGCCATCTAACGCTTCAAATGGCTGTTGACGGAGAACAATGAACCCTGCTGACTGGATGGTAGGCTCACTGCGTGACTGGAAGTATTCCGCATCCAACGACCGACAAGAATTAAAGGGGATCGTGATATGGACCCCAAAGCGAAAATCGCCTCGGCCCTCAGAAGGCTCAAACGCAATTTCAATCGCAACATTGCCAAATCGAAACGCTTCCGCCTAAATGCCGTATACAAGCAAAAATACCACATTTCTCCACCCTCTCATTTAGTTTGTCCGGTAGAATATCTCGCCACCATTACTCTGGTCAAGTTTGATTGGTTGACTCCACCGCTAAGTTCTAATTCTGCATTGTAAGCATAGATCTTGGAAGCACCCTGTATTTGCAAAATATCATCACTTTGGCAGCGTCAGCCTTAGGCTGCGGCTCAGATTGGGTAAACCGACTACCCCTTTGTGATATGCACTAATTCGTAACTCCTACTTCTAACTTGACCGCCTGTGCCTCCGAACTGGATGACCGTTCGAATAACGTTTTCCTATACCGGGCCAAATTTGGAAGAGAAATTTGGAATGTAACCGAGGAAGGGCGCCTGTGGGCTACAGGGGCTCAAAAGCTGTGAACTGACTATCCTTCGCAATATGCAACCTCTTGTACCTTCAACTTTTGACGTCAGTTGTTGGAGTTTTGCAACTCGGATGACTTCGCCGGATAGCTTGTCGGAAAGTTGGGCTAATTGTGAAGAGATTGACTACATTTACAAATAGAAGTAACAAGATTTGGGCCCTCAAAAAGAAGGGCGTCCCTGAGCTACATGGGAGCAAATCTTCATTTTGCTAAAAATCTTCATCAATTTTTGTCTCTGTAAACACCCTTCTGGCCACTGAAACGACCATGTAGGAGTATAATTTCATCGTGAAGTGTTTCCTCATCATCACATGTCTCGTTTTGAGTCCTAGGTTCTGATTGTGAGCTCCAAGTACTGACCATCAACTGCTTTTGACTGACACAACACTGACCAAAGTCCATGCTTGATATTGCCCAAAAACTGTATTTGACATCATTTAACAAGGTTTAGACTCTTTTAAACAAAATGCCTTAATGAAGCAAAAAAAAAAATTGGTTTGGGTACAACAATGTTATCCTTGATGAATGTTGCATGCAAAGTTAATGATTATTCTGACTCTTGAGATGTTTATATATATACTGCTTATGTTGTGAACATATGACTTCCGAAAGCGTGTGTCATTGGATGCAGGTATGTGAACCATTCCTCCAAGTGGAGGGGAAGTATCACTCGGTAGAGGAGCTTGGTCGGGTAATCGGTAAAGTAAACCATCTGAGCATACACACACATCACTTAGATTGAGTAAGCTAAGTCAGTTTGTGTGAGTTATAGGTAAGTCATTTGTAAGCTTGTATGTTTGCATTAGGAGTCTTGTCTACTTCTGTATGCATGTATAAGTGATGTTTATCTATGTATTTTTTTATGTTATTACGATCATCATGATGGTAACGTTATTGAATGTAAGTGGATAGGAAGTGAGCATATATACATGTATATAGTATATGCACGTATCCATATGTATATACATATTGATACAAACGTATGTTGGCAAATAGATATGCTCATACGAATGCATCGATATGGTATACCTACATATACGTGCACATAGAGGAATATATACAGACGTATATACATGTAAATATACCCACAACCTATGTGATGTGGATATTAATAACCTAAGTTACCGCCTGTTTTAGGTCTGGTTTGGGAATTTTTTTTGGGTTGTCTGGCTTTGGTTCGGTAATACAAAACATATAAAAATCGAAATATATACATATTTGCAACAAGAATTAAGTTCAATACCACCATATTAATAGTCAAATAACATTGCAAAAAATACACCACCACTTCTTCATAGTCAAATATTAAAATATTATGATACCGAATGTCATGATATAAAATTATAAATTAAAGTTCAAACATAAAAAAATGTCACCGGCAAGCCATTAATCAACCATTATTGATCATTGATCAATCTGGAAACTGTGAACATTTTTCTGTGTGGAAGGAAAACAAGAAAACAGTGTTACATAATTATTTACATTGTGAAAGATCCAAAACCTTTTTCTTGCAGATTGTAGAAGAATCTCAGTGATTTTTTGGGTGTCCTTGCCTCTTTGAAGTTTGAGTAGAATTCTGTTCTTGTTGATGCAAGATAGGATGTGAAGTTTCAAAATACCGGAAATAGGCATGGTTATATAAATTCTCATTCAGGGACTATCATTGCATCAAATTAATCTCTTTCAAACCTTTATAAATCTGTGGACAAGAGAAGTATGGAGTAGTGTTCCAATGCTAAAGTCTTATTGTGAAATCTCTTTGCTATCGCAAGTATTCAAAAGAGGAATCTCGCTCTCTGCACCAAATGAGAAATATTCACAATATGTGCTAGGGAAGGAATAAGTCCATAAGATCGAAAGTATACAAGTACCGAATTGCAAAATTGGCTTGCTACATTTGACTTCAATAATAATGCAGAAATTTTCAACCCCGGACGTAAATCTAGCTAATAGCCAAGGTTTCAACCGCCGAACCCAATACCAAAAACCAACCCAAGGCTTATTTGACCAACTCGACCGAACTCAATTGTACTCACCTGTATTTAACCCGGTAACATAGTTAATAATATTATATTATTATTGCTTAACGACTTTACATATATATGTATATATTGTTGTACCCCAAAATTAAAATTTTTGCTACACTTAGGCATTTTGAAGAAATGGGTAAAAGTCTTGTTAAAACTGTCAAAAAGGTCAAAATTTGGGTGTGCATGTCTTGCATGAGGGGTTAAAATGTGAAATTCCCAAAATTTGACGATCTAGGTTTGCTCAAAGCGACCAAGTCTACAAAACCCAGATCTCAGTTTTTCATCCCTACTTTTTAGGAAAACTGCTATTTTTAGAAAATTTCTAAAAATAGTAACTTTTTTTGGGTTTTTTTGGGTTTCTTTCAAAACGGATACTGGCCAAATTTTCTAAAAATAGAAAGTTTGTCCACCAGGGTCCAAACTGATTTTGATTGGCTCAAAATACTTCCATATCAGGCTAGTGCAGTCAGAATCTCAAAAAGATCAGTTTTTCCCTAGTGGGTCTATTCTGCTTTTTCAAAAGCATTTTAGGAGCTCCAAAGTCATCAATGGAGGTCAGTCAGTTGCCAGGCGTCAGATTCAACATTTAAGCGCTGGACAGAAGATGAAATGATGAACGTGCACGGTGAACGAAGAAGGAAGGTGAAATCTATAGAAATTTGACTAAGTCTGCCAGCCATGGGCACCCTAGAAGGAGATAGGTGCCCATCTTTTTAGGGCACCAAACGTTGAAATTAGGGTTTGAGCCTCCAAACAAAGTTGTTTAGAATTCTCCCAGCTTCGCGATGAATCCGACAGTGCAATCGTTAGATCATCCAATCACCCGGAATTTGAGGTCAATCACCCGGAATTTGAGGTCAAATAGAGAGGTTTCAACTAGAAGATAGAATGCAAATCATGGAAATCATTGAAAATTTTCAAGTTTGGGAACTTTCAGTGCCCAGGGGCACCCAAGATTTTGAGCCCTCAAATGCAGATTTCAAGTAATATCACTCCTAGAGGACCCCACTCAGAATCTTCTCAGCTTCGCAACGAGTCCAATCATCAGTCAATCAAATGCCCGAATCATCAGATCCGATAGGATCATCTGGAGAAGAGTTGATGAAGAAACTGGAAAATAGCTAAGTTTGGTTAAGATGGGTGCCTTTGGAGAGAAAGGGCGCCCAAGGATTTGAAGCCTGAAACGATAGAATTTGCAGAAGCAGTCACCAAGATCACCTCGTCAGATTCAATCGAGCTATCCAATGAAACTGACAGACAATCAATCTGATCAGTGTAGCTCCCAGAATCGAGATTTCATCAGAAGATCAAAGGGAAATGAAGAACTTGAAAATCATGCAAAAATGGCTTACACTGGGAAGATTCAGTGCCCCAGAGGGAAATGTGCACTCATGATTTTGAAGGATCAAATGAAGTTTTTAACCAGAAGTGCCTCCAGGGTGATCTTCTCAGAATCAGTCAAGCTTTGCAATGAATCATCCAGCTCGTCCATTGGATCAATCTAGAAGCTGGAGATCAACGTCAAAGTAGGAGGTCAAAATTGAGAAAATTTGAGGAGACTCCAAAAATGGCTAAGTCTGGAAGAAGTTGGCGCCCCTAGCCAAGAAGGGCGCCCAACTTGCCATGCCTTAGTCAAAATTTTCGAATTTTCAAAGTTGCATGATGAAAGATGAATGTCTAAGTTCGATGAACAAGAAGATTTTAGAGTTTTGAAGATAAAAGCAAAAAGAAAGCAAAGTTATCTCAAGCCTAGAGCTTATTTAAGAGGCTTTTATCATTCAAAATTCATTATTCTTTGCAGGTGGCGTCCAAGTTGAAGAGGAGCAGCAACTTTGAAGTTTTTATTTCAACATTCAAGAGTTCAAGGTTGCTGATTTTTTTAAGAAGTTCTCCATTAATTTTCAGACCAGCAACATAAAACCTTACTTTTCACGCTTTTTTCATCCAGAACATTGAATTTTTGAAGGAGAAGGTCAAGGGTTTTAATTTTCAGCCATTTGGGTCTTTTTCATCTCATCGTTCTGAAGAATTTTTGAAGAGTTTTATCAAGTTGCAGCAGCTGATTTTTCCTTGCATATCAGTGAAATCTTCAGAGTTTGCAAATTTTGATCATCTGGGTCCTCTTGAAACAGTCTTCTGAAGAAAACCCATATCACAGTTTTTTTTTCCAAATTCTAGGGTTGGCTTCTTTTTCAATCAACCTTCAGTGTTTTTCAAAACTGATCAACTGGGTCCATTTATAATTGTACTCTGAACAAAACCCAGGTGCCAGCTTTTTCGGTGAAAAATTGAAGAAATTAGGGTTTGTTGCTTTTTTAGTCAAAACTCAAAATTTTCAAAAATGGGCAATCTGGGTTGTCTTGCAACGATATTCTGAGCAAAACCCATATCTCAGAAAAAAAATTCAGAAAATTCGTCCATTTGAAGAAGAAAAACCAGCATTCCAAAAATAGAAAGTGTGCAAAACTTGTCTGAATATAGGCAAGTTTACAATCATTCTTCAAGGTTTTCAGCATGTAGTACTCTCCAATGGGATTCAGAACCAAGCCAATATTGTATCTCGTAGCCGCAGGCTAGACGATGTTGAGAAGTGCTTTTCAAATGACACCATAGACAAAAAACTTCATCATCTCAGCTAAAGAGTGTGAAAAGGTGTGATATGAGAAAAAGGGAAGGTATCGAAAAGGAGTTGTGCAATACTCTTCCGTTGGAAATCAAGAGAAGTGTCAGAACCATAAAGTTGCAGAGCCGCCAAGTTATCAATTAGTGAGTCATCTTTTGGGGCAACGATGTTTTTTAAGAACAGAACTCATAAAGCAACTGAAGAAGTGAAAGATTCTCTAAGTTTGATCGCAGAAGGAAAGGAGATCTTGGAGAATCAGAATATTGCCATAGATAGTATCAATGCACCTCATAAAGCGGCAGTTTCTAGCTTTTGGTAGATTTGGTTTCCCAAAATACCCGTAGATGAGTTATCTTATTAGGACAACAAAGATCTCCAAAGATGAATTAAAACAACTTTCTTCTAGAAGTTTTCTTTCCGCTTTCTTTCTATTGTCGGAACAATTCTTATCTATTCTTTGAAGAAGAGAAAGAAGATAAAATGTAATAATTGGCATTTCCTGCTTTTCCTGCTTTCTTAGGTGGTTAGATGTTATCTTCTTTTAGTTTTAGAAATAAAGCTTGTTTGCTGAGCAAGTCTTAGTTGTAAAAGCAAGGAGATTTTAGGGTTCCCTACTCCTCTGCTTGCCTATAAATAAGAGCCTTTGCTCATTAGTTTTCTTTAACAGTTATTGTGATAGCAAATTGCGAGCCTGTAATGCAACAAGTTGTTATTTAGTGTCAGTTCACTTTGTGTAAGAGAAAATTGCATGCCTCTTTAGCTGCAAGTATTGTTCAGTGCATGTGTTTTGTGTAACCTTTGTTCCTGAAATTTGAGAAATAAAGTCTTGAGCCTCTTTAGCTTTGATATAATGTCTCAGCTTTCCGTTTATTGTGTTATGCTTATATGATCTCCATTTCAGCTTGCATTGAAAGTAAGTAGATGCATGTTGGAAGAAGAGTTTATCTAAGTGTTGTGTCGGAAGATCCTTCCTTGTCTATTTCTAATTCTCTTGCTCTGCTTTTACTTGAGAAATTAGAAACGTCATTAGAGTAGGCTTAGTCATAGTTGAATTCCTTAAATAGAAAATCTCAGCTATAGTGCTTGAGTTTTATAACCTTGTGCTCTTAGCTGAACAAAAAAATAGGAAAATTAGTTTTAGTTTACTTTCTTTTTTAAACATTAGCAAAGAGGGAGCTTCCCCTCCTAATTTGAAGAGCAGGTTACTGCACATAGCTGTCCGTTTCTAATTTGCATTCCAGAGGTGCAAATTTAAATGCCAACATATATATATATCGGATGTGTTGACTGGCTTACGATATGGTTACAGAATGATATATATATTACATGGAGTAATTGAATATATATATATATATTAATTATTACTCTAATACATATATATATATATATATAATATGTATAAAGTTTAATATTATAAATCTCATTATTGGAAATTAAATTATATTCCACTTTGAGTTTATATTAAAATCTAAACTATGGAAATCGAGTGAAATATCATACAACCGATTATTGATTATCAACTAAGGAAATCGGGCTAAATTACTCAGCCACCTATTAGCACCAAATATGAATCGGAACTTTATGGCGTTGGAAATAATACATGCCAACATTAGAATGGGGAAATATTTCATTAAGTCTATAGTTAAACTTTGGGAAATCAAAATGAAATTTAAGCGCTGGAATAGACACACGCGTAGGTGCAGGTCTGAGAATGAGTCGCTGGGAATGCAAACTCAGCTTGAGGAATGTCAATTAAAGCCTGGAATGTAGGCTATGTGGATTGCAAACAACAATGGACTCTTTCTCTAAGATCATTTACAGGCCAGATTTCATGATTCGCGCCATATTTGGGGAGACGCCTGTAGGTGTCAATTCTTCTCAATTCACCATGTGCAAGTTTGAATTGTTCTTTAATTTTCTGTCAAAGAATGGAGGTCGACTCACCTCTAAGAAGCTGAATAGGGAGTTAGAAACCTGCCACATTTCATGTTGAAACATTCAAAACACAATTCTTTCAAATTACATCCCTGTAGAAGAGGAAATTCGATGGGTTGGGGCTTTATAAATAGTCGTCCAGTTCATCTTTCTAGACTTACTAATTCACTTGACTTTTGAAGAAATTATCTTGTGAACTTATTTTCTGCAAAACATATACATTTCTGGGAGTTGAGAATAGAGGAATTACTAGTCCACCATTATCGAACTATCTGAGCTTTATATCTCTATTTATCTGTAACCATTGGTAGACTGAATAATCATTCTTAGAGGCATATATTTTTGAGTGAAGAAGGTAGCAACTTGTGAGTTAATTCTGAGTGGGAAAGGCAGCAACTTGTGAAGAATTTTCCAGTTGATTGATAGAGTTGAAGGGCTGTGAGAATAGGCTAAGATATCATCATTTGGAGGAAAGCTAATACCAGGCATGGGATATTCTTCTAGTCTCAATTCAATTTATGAATCTTTAAATGTTCTGGTATTTGTGTTTGCTGTTTGTGCATAGATAGGAAGTTGTTTCATAAACTACATTTCTATTTTGTAAAGGAAAAGAGTTGTTTTACAAACCATATATCTGTTTGTGCCTAGGAACTGAAATGGTTAAGGATAAAGGAGGCATACTAGTGGTAATCTGCATTGTTTGCAATTATGTCCAAAATAGGAGAATGCTGGTTGCTTAGATATTATTCTATTAGGCACGATTAAATGGAATGAGTCATTAAGGTACTCCAACCAAGTTATTAAGTTAACTAGGAAAGTTGTGTTTACCTTCGAGAAGGCTTAGTATACTTTTCTGAGTAGATTGTTTAAAGGTAGGTTATTTGGGATGATAGACTATCCATTGAAGGATATACCTAGCTTGTGTAATTACTTAGTAGACTAGATTGTTGTAGGTAAGTCTGGGATGACAGATTATCTAGTGAAGGACCACATCTATGCGTAGTGTAAGATAGCCTTAAGTCAATTCGGCCCTAAGTAGTGTTTATGATAGATGACCTTCATTCGAAGTACTGAATGAGACCACTTTGGCCAAAGTAGTGCAAGGTACATCATCCACTTAGACTGTGTGATGCATGAGACTGCACTGTCAGTTCATCATGATCCTTTATACTAGTTTGAGATTGTGAAATAGTAAGGTTCTAGTTGTGTAGGACACAACACTATGCTCAGTTGGGTTGTCGTTACTGGATACTCTACCAATCTCTTTGTTTGAAGGGAGGGCCATCTATTGAATGATAGATGTGCAAGGAACCGCATTAAGAGTTCGTGGTTGGCGGAAAAGTGCCCGAGTGATGCTTCTCCTCCACAGCAGATGACAGATTACACCAAGATTTGAAAGGAAAGGAACCTGGACCGTCTTACTACTATTTGTTCAAAAGCTCTTCAAGCTATGTATGTATCTTTATGCTTTCTTACTCTGATGTTTTCTTGAAAATAAAAGGAATAAAATGTTGAAATATGTTGTATCATGTTTATAAAAGAAAAGAATTTTTTTGTTACAATGGCTATTTACTCATTATCTATATTTGTCTAATGTAAAATTAAGAAATTTTTACTTCACGAACGGACTAGGTCGTTACATGTGGCATCAAAGCTACCAGGTTCTGCACTGAAACCTATGAGCTCATTATGCAACAACACATAAACCTTATGAGAAGATAATGGTTTAAAAGTTCTTGTGCCACAACGGCAAGAGAAAAGAGCTTAGTGAAGTGAAAAGGAAGATGTGATTCTTAGTAACTTGTGTAAATTGGGACTAGTTAAAAGTTATCCTTGGAGTAGGAACTCCTAAACCAACAACTTATGATATTACCTAGGATTGTGGAAGATTATGCAAACAGGTCATGTAGGAAGGTTA
>VDFB02271358.1:850567055-850609971 GCA_007258455.2 Sequoia sempervirens | reverse complement strand
TTTTAACTTTTGATACTTTTGAAAATAATATTAGGACCTCTAATTGGACCAAGCAAATTTATGATTTTATCTTTAGAATGTAGGAATTTTCTCTGTCAGATATTCAGAGCGATCAACTGGGAATCTGGAGCAATCGACTGACTCCTAAGATGTAATCAAGTGGAAACTAATGTTTCAGTCCTCCAACGTTTGTATTCTTACAGTCAGGTTTTGCTTCCTAGCCAAAACACCTGGAAGTGTTTCACACCAGCTCAAGGTAATCTCCTTCACTGCATGTGTAATACCCGATTTCCTGGTACTTCTTTATCTCAAGATCCCCCTTCGCATGAACTCCTGGAGCATACCATCCAACTTGGTTATGTCTGTGATAGCAATCCAAGTTTTCTTGACCATCTATACCCAAACATTGCATCATAATCTATTCTTCTTACACATAAAAATTCCACATATTAACCCCTTCTAAATAAAACATTTAATCATCATAAAACCATAATTAATAAATCATTTTTGTTTCAGAAAGAATCCAATGTCATTTAATATCAAAACAAAAGTTGTATAAATCACAAAAATTCCATGAAACCTCCTAAATGTAGCTTAAATCGAGTTTACAGGATGGGTTTCAACATAAGAAGCTTTCTACTACAACTCTCAGTGAATGTATTATAAGCAAAAGAAAATCTTCACACTCGAAGTAATGCAGTCAAACATTTATTCAAAATTATGTTAGCAAGTGTTAACTAAAAATAGAATGATTTTTTGCTTGGTTTTTTTATCAATATGCCACGTGGAAATGGAATAATCACTAAGAAACCATAACAATAAAAAATGAAGTAAAGGTTCAAGAAAGTAAATTCCATTGTACTATTGTGTAATGGTGACGAAGGCACTTATATGAGCATGACCTACATACAAATATCTGCCATTAAATTTCCATCCATCCAAAGAGAAAATAAGCAATGTAAGGATTTTAGCAATATAAGTTCAAAGGGTTATGCTATAACGGTAATCGAATCACCATAAGAGCACAACTGAGGAACAAATTCTTGTGACTATAATTATGTGATCCATAACTCTATTGGTTATGTGGCACAATTGTGGTATAATAAATATAGGATACACTCATGTGTGACCCAAGTTTAATGTGGCTATGATGTGATAAAAATAAAGGCACTCATATGAGCACAATTCATGTACAAATCACTGTCATCACAATTAGGTGTCAATCATCATTGGGTGCATTCAAGTTGAATCAAATTTAATAGGTTGCGATGTAATGATAGCATGATCCAAGAGCGATTACCTCTTGCTGCAATAAAGAGCCTATAAATTTGGTTGATATGTAGACTGGTTGTGTTATATCAATTATGCAGTGCATTCAAGCACAACCCATGTTTAATGGGCTATTCTAGAGAGTGATCAAGATTTTCTAAACCTTATGAATGTTACTTAAAAGTGTACAACTTAAACTATAGACCAAGTTTGTTACATAGTTGAATGCAATCTTGGGTTACCACAAACTATAATAATGTGATCTCTAATAACTATTATGGGAAGTATTAAAGCAAGACCCATGCTATATAGGATACATTTCCCTTATCAGGTTTACATACATGAATGATCAAACAAAAGCTTTCCACACACTCTAGGATACAATCCAAGATCATACCACACCCTATCTAGATAGCTAATTTTCTGACCCAAGATTTAAGTTTGTTTTTTAATACCAACAAAAGCATTGGTAAGAGCATGACAAGGGTACAAACCCTAGGCCTCCATAGAAACATAAACCATAACTCTAGCAAAATAGTGAGGTTACAATACCAGAAAGATTAAGACATCATCTATTTGTTAGAATAATTTTAACTCGATAGCGAAAAAAGTAACCAATAACTTCTTTTTTAAATACCCATATAAAGAAAATGCCCAACGTCCTTTATTTAAATACCAAGATAGTCAATGGCAAAGGGTTCACCAAACATCAATTGTTTTTAATGCTCGGGAAAAATGATAACAAAATCAAAATTTAGAAAATTGTGTGTAATACTAGAAAAGGTTGAGACCTCATTTGTCTCTGATAAAAAACATTATCTCAATTGCGAAAAATATCCAGTAGGTCATTTTTTAAATACCCATTTCAAGTGAAAACCCAACATTGAAATACCCAAACAACCAATAAAAAAAATACTGACCATCATTTTTTAAACATAACCAAATATCCAGTAACAAAACAACCAGTAAACATATAATTAGAGACACAGAGCAAGATATGGAGCTCTCCTCAGGTGGTGGCGATGGCGGTGGAGCACTTTCAAATTTTGAAAAGGCAAGAATCTTTGTAGGTGCAGTAGGCATTAATGGCAGACAACTTGTTGATGGGAAGGTGATGTTAGATGAGTCCTTAGCTAATGGTAAGTGTCGTGGGTCCCCTATTGCGGAAAATGAATATTTTGGTGGGAAAGGAGCCCCAAAGGTTTCTTGTCCTTCACATTATTTGGTGTTCTTTGAAAGGGGGAATCTTGGTGCTAAAAATTCTAGACCCGGACAATCAACTGATGGTTTGGGTATGACCTTTTCTAGCTCTGGTCCTGGGGTTGATAAGACAAGGGGTGATTTCTTCTCGAACTCATCCCTCAAATGAACTAATATTTTTTTCTCCTCATGTGGCTTTTATCTCTATTGCAAAGACTGGAGAATATTCAATCTTTGTCCCAGATTGCATTGTTGAAAAAAGTGTATCAAATATAGATATGTCTCTTCTGGGAAAACTTGTGGGGCCCCGTCCTCATATCGAGCTAGTTCACACATTTTCTTTGAACTGGTGGAGCCTAAGGGCTAGGTGGATGTGGCTATAATCGGTAAAGGATTTTTTTCCTTTACTTTCAGATGTGAAGATGATCTATTGTTGGCTCTTACGAGTAGCCCCTACTTTATGGGAAGTCTTCTTTGATGCTGAAAAGATGGGAAACATGCTCTAATCCTACCTCGTGTTCCTTTATGGTAGCCCCTATTTGGGTGAGACTTCCAAGTCTCCCTCTTGAATTCTGGGATGAGAAAGTTTTGAAAGGGATTGTGAGTACTTTTGGGTGTTTTCTATCGATTGACCAAATGAAAGCTTCCAGGAAGCGTATTTTTTATGCTAGATTATGTGTTAATGTGGAACAGTCAGCAGATCTTCCCTCTCTAGTGAATATTAACTCTAAGTTTGGTGTATGGGAACAAGTGGTGGAATTTGAATCAATTCCTTTCGCTTGCTTCCATTGTAAGAAAGCTAGCCACTAGGCTAAAAAATGTCCTTTAAAAGTGTATAAGCAAGTGGTTAAGTAGTGGAAAGAAAAGGAAAAGGCTTCTGAGGTGGTATCTGCAGATCCTCTGAAGAATGGGGGGACTGCTCCTGTGAGTGAGAAACCTATGGAAATGAAGATGGTAATGGATGAGAACATTGTGATTCCTACGGGCCAAGTCAAACCTAAAAAGCTTAATGTGGTTGAGGAGTTGGGAGGTGTGGTTGAGGCAATTCCTTCCCATCTCAGTACCAAGGAGCCTTGTGAAGACTTTAGATCTGTGGATCAAGTTGAAGACTAGGAGATTGAGGGAGAGGGATTGGGTACCCCTCTTTTGGGGTCTCGTGGTGGTGGGGTTTTGAAATCGCCACATGATAAATGTTCTAAGTTTGAGGGGTTGAGGTTTGTTCAAAGTATGAATTGAAGGATATTGGTGATATGGTTGATCCTAAAAACCCTCCTTTTATTTTGGTGAAAGGAACAAATAGAAAGAAACAATCTCCCCCTTGTTGGTTAATAGATTTGTTACTTCATTTTATACTCTTTTTCCCATATTAATGACAACCTAACCAACAACTGAGTCACTTGCAATGGTATTTGCACTTTCTCTCTACTTTTTTTACAAGGCACAACTACCTTTGAAAGATATGTAATGAATAAAAACATAAGGTATGATTTTAATTGGAAAACAGAAAAGGAAGGCTAACATCTACCCATAACCATGAAAATAGATGCGAAAGATTGATTTAAAATGTAGTGAATATGAACAAATAACACAAAGTTCATTTATCCCACACCCACAAATGAGAAACAAGAAAAGGATGGGCAACAAACTCCTTTTCAACATACGAGTTAATCTGAATTCAAAGTCTCAAAAATAAGCACATACGTAGCCTGACATAATAGATAAAACATTGAAGAATAATCACAAAGAAGCACAGTTCATTTGCAATCAAAACAAAACATTAATAAGCACACAATCTCATAAATATCTTCTTTATTTCTCCAATGCAAAAGGAGTTCAAAGACTCAGTCTCTTGTACAACAAACTACCCCTACTCCCCCCTGCTCCAAAATAGCTGCAAAAGATCCCCTTTTTACAAATGAGTTTAACTTTTATAATTTCCCCTCGTAACAAATTCTTGAAAATGAGACATAAAAGAAAAACCCCTTTTTTGGAATTACTCAATCAGTTACAAATTTCTTTTTAAATTAGGCATACATAAGTCATCCGTTCTCTCTTCCCACACACACATATATATAGGTACATAATATAGATTAGACAAAATTTTGAATGTTGTTAAGGGAGTGGGCTGAACAATTCAAAACCATGTCACAATAAAATCACTTTTCCATTCGGGGATCTAATATGAGCATCTCTTTAACCACTGACATCTGAGAGAACAAAGAGTACAGAAGAAAAAGTAGAAGCCATAAACCATTTTCTCTTCAATTGATATCACTGTCATTGATTGAGGGATCATCACATTTATATATCCATGGGTTTACTCTTGCAGAATATAAAGTATACCAACCTTCAACATTACCCTTTACACACAAAGCATTTGGTTTAGATCCAAAACTAATTTTCATGTAGCAAGATAACACATTTACACAAATATTGCAGGCTTAATTGTATTTAGACAAGGAAGATTTTAAAATTTTTAATATCACATTCCAAAAGCATAGGATGAAATTTTATAGCAACAACTTCTTTTTCTTTCACACAAATGAAATCATCTTTGGGGATGTTAGTAGAATGGGAAAAAAATTTACCAGTACTTTCATCAACTTCAATCAATAAACTATCAAATCTTTTAATTTCATCTTTATACCCATATACTTTATTTGTCGAATCAATATCATAGGAAAAAGGAAATTGAAAAGAAACTATGTGGGCCCACATAACATCTCTTTCGGAAAAATAAATGACTTCTTCTTGTGAATTTTCCTCCTCATGCTCTTCATAAGAAAATTCAAGTGCTAAACATTCAGGTTGCATACAAAGATTTGATTGTGGATTTTCCAACTTTTCTTCATTATCAATCTTTGAATCATGAAAAAAAGGACTTCATATTCAACTTCCATGCACTTTGGAGAAAAGATATCCAACACCTCTTCTTGGTGTTGTGTAGCCTCAAGTTGCTCTTCATTGTTGGTAAAAGTAAATGATTTCATTTCTGCGGTAGATAAGAAGGCCAAAATAATATCATCTGCATTACCCTCTTTAGAATTTGTATCATGGGAGGTTTGTTTATTTTCTTTGTCACTTGAGGGACTTTCTAGCTCATTGTTATCTCCTTCATAATGGAAATAAAAGGATTCAATTCCTCTATCCATATGAGGTTTAACTCCTGCATTACTTACTTCATCTCTACCAAAAATTTTGGGACCAAAAATAGTAAGGTTAAGACTTTCAGTAGAAGGAGGTTGTACATATTGAAAATCTATAAGCTAAGAAAATAGTTTTTGCATGATAGGCTTCCTCATAGATTCACATTTCAAATAATCTGCAACCTGATTTTCTTTCCATAACCCACTTAATATCAAGTCATCTTCTATTTTTACAGCCTCTTGCTGAGCAACTTCGATATCACCTACTTTACACCGTTTTAACTCAAATTGAACGTCTGGATGCAATGTAGAAATAAGAGTACAAAGTTGTAGTTTCTTAGTTGGTTGAATAGAAGATGGAATATTTTTGAGTAGTTGATTGAATCTTTCCACAAAATCTCTAATTGATTCACCTTCTTGCTTCTGAATATTGAAAAATTGGCCCAGTAAAGCAGCTTCATCAACATGACCCTTATACCTTCCCAAGAACTTATTCTTCAATGAATCATGATCAGTAATACACTTTTCTTCTAAATATTGAAACCAATTTTCCACAGGCCCAATAAGAGATTCAATAAATAATCTCACAAAAACATCTTCTTCACTTACCCCCAAAATGCCACATGCAACTGTAAAAGCCAGAATGTGGTCTTCAACATCTTGATGATTTTATCCACTAAACTTCAGGAAGTTCTTTCTTGATCCTTCAGGAAATGGTGAATATTGTGGCAAAGAAAGATGTCCAAAGTGATTTCCCCATTGCTGGGAAGTAATTAATGCCATAATGTAATTCTGAAAAATAAATCAACAGAAGTCTTCTCCAGAATAAAATGCTTCTGGATACGTTCCACCTCATAGAGCCACCAGCCTCCATCCTCAGGGAGGCACCTTTAAATTTATAGGAAAAACAAGAGCACCACTCTTCAATTTTGAGTCCCCAGTGGAGTCACCAAAAATCTATTGGTTAACAGATTTGTCACTTCAGTTTATATTCTTTTTCCCATGTCAATGACAACCTGACCAATAGCTAAGTCACTTGCAATGGTATTTGCAAGTGCTCTCTTCTTGTTTTACAAGGCACAACTACCTTCAAAAGATATGCAATGAATGAAAATGCAAGGTATTCTTTTAATCTTAAAGTAGAAAAGGAAGGCTAACATCTACCTATAACCATGAAAATATATGCAAAAGATTGATTTAAAATGTAGTGAATGCGAAAAATAACACAAAGTTCAATTATCCCACATCCACGAATGAGAAAGAAGAAAAGGATGGGAAATAAACTCCTTTTCAACAAATGATTTAATTTGAATTCAAAGCCTCAGAAATAAGCACATATGCAACCTGACATAACAAATAAAACATTGAAGAATAATCACAAAGAAGCACAGTTAATTTGCAATCAAAAGAAAACATTAATAAGCACACAGTCTCATAAATATATTCTTTATTTCTCCAATGCAAAAGGAGTTCAAAGAATGGGTCTCTTGTACAACAAACCATGACTAAAAAGAAAACAAACTTCCCATTCTCCCCCCTATTCTAGAATAGATGTAAAAGGATCTCCTTTTTACAAATGAGCCTAACTTTTATAATTTCCCCCCATAACAGATTGTTGAAAATGAGACATAAAAGAAATCCTCTCTTTTTTTGGAACTGCTCAATCAATTACAATTTTCTTTTTAAATTAGGCATACATAAGTGATCCGTTCTCTCTTGCCACACATATATATAGGTACATAATATAGATTAGACAAAAATTTGAATGTTGTTGTTAAGGGTGCGGGATGAGCAATTCAAACCCATGTCACAATAACATCACTTTTCCATTCGGGAATCTAATATGAGCATCTCTTTAACCACCAACATTTGAGAGAATAGAGAGTATGAAAGCAAAAGTAGAAGTCATAAACTATTTTCTCTTCAACTAATATAACTATCATTGATTGAGGGATCATCACATTTATATAGCCATGGGTTTACTCTTGGAGAATATAAAGTATACCAACCTTCTGCATTACCCTTTACACACAAAGCATTTGGTTTAGATCCAAAACTGATTTTCATGTAGCAAGATAACACATTTACACAAATATTGCAGGGTTAATTGTATTCAGATAGGGTAGATTTTAAAAATTTCAATGCTCAAATTGGGGGTAACACCCCTCTAAGAGTTATTACAAGAAATAGGAAAATGTCAGATTGTGGCTCTGAGCTGAGAGGTAGGGGTCACCCTCCTTCGAATGTTACAAGATATAAGGAGAGTTGAATGGATATTGTTGATGGAACTCATATAACTTTATTGGAGATGTGCTCCAATAGCACTTCCCATAAGCTCTCATGAAGATCATTTCCTGGAATATGTGAGTGTTAAATCACCCTCATAAGCATGATCTTCTTGCTAATCTAGTGAGGGATCATCGGCCTGATACTTTTTTGGTACAAGAAACTAAAATGGAAATGGATAGGTTATCTAAACTTAAGCATAAGATCTTTAAGGATTGTGGTATGCATTGCTCTGAGGCGACTGGTGCTTTTGGTAGGATTGTTACGTTTTGGAATCTTAAGTTGATTTAGGGGGTTGAGGTGCTTCAGGACTATAACCATGTGGCTATAACTTCATTTATCAATGTTCGTGATAAGTTCTCTTGGACCGTTTCTAATATCTATGCTCCTAATAGTAAGATTTTCAGGAAAAAGTTTTGGGAAAATCTTAGTTCCCTTAAATATTTGCATCCTATTGCCAATTGGTTGGTAATGGGGGATTTCAATACACCCTTGCATGATGTTGATGAGTTGGGAGGATCACATATTGTGGATGATAGTAGATATGATCTCATGAATCTCATTAATGACAATGCTCTCCTTGATTTGGATCTTAAAGGGGCCTCTTTCACTTGGTCTAACCGGCATGTGGATGAAGCTCTTATCTAGGTTAAGCTTGATCATTCCCTTATTTCCCCTGATTGGCTTATCTCTTATTCTTGCTCATTGTGTACCATGACTGGGTTGGGGTCTGATCATTTTCCTCTTTCTTTATCGGTTGATCTACTGGAGAGGAAAAAAATTTTCTTTCAGGTTTGAAAAGATGTAGACTTGTCATCCTGACCTTAAAGATTTGGTTCAAGCCTGATGGAACATTCAAGTAGATGGTTAAACTATGTACATGGTTGCTCAACAATGTTAGGAGGTGGAACAGGTCTTCCTTTGGGCACATTTTTGCTGAGAAAGAGGATGTTAATATGGAGCTTTTCAAAGTGCAACAATCTATTCAAACATCTGGTTATGATCAAGCTCTTTCTTTGAGGGAGAATGTCCTTTTATCCAGATTGTATAATAATGTGGCTAAGGAGGAGGAATTTTGGAAGCAAAGATCTCAAATTATGTGGTTAAAGTGTGGGGACAGAAACATGATATTCTTTCATCCCTCCACGCTGAAACACCGGGATTCCAATCATATTAATGATATTAATTTCAATAATCAAGTGTTGGATAAGGATGTGGATTTTTAGCAGGTTGTGTCTTCCTTTTTTTCTAACCTGTTATCTATCAAAGGGGATCTAGATTCAGAGTGTTAGGATGATCTTCTTTGGGATATTCCTCATATCATCTCTGATGATCTTAATCGACAATTGGTGTGGATCCCTTTAGAGGAGGATATTAAAAGTGTTGTTTTCTCTTTTGAAGGTAACAAGGCACCGGGGCCTGATGGTTTCCTGATGTTCTTTTTTAGTCCTTTTGGGATATTCTTGTGAAGGATGTTGTGGATGCTACTAAGGAATTAAAATTGTGTTTTATTGTCCTTGTTCCTAAGAAATTGGTTGTTGCTTCCTTTGATGAATTTCGTCCTATTAGTTTATGTAACTCTATCTACAAGATCTTTTCCAAGGTGTTGGTGGTGAGATTGCAGATGGTTCTTCCTCAAATTATTTCACCTTAGAAAAATGGTTTTTTGGCAAGTAGGAAAATTCTTGACTCTATCCTTACTATTCATGAGAATATTCACTCTTTAACTGTTAATAAGCGTTTTGGTTCTATGTTGAAGTTGGATTTGCTTAAAGCTTATGATAGACTTGACTGGGGTTTTCTGTCTGAGTTTTTGAAAGCTTTTTGTTTTGGGGAGAAACTGGTGGTTTTGGTGCTTCAGCTGATATCTACCCTAAGGTTCTCTATTCTTGTTAATGGATCCCCCTCTGCTCTTTTTGGATGTTCAAGGGGGTTGAGACAGGGAGATCCTATCTTGCCTTTTCTCTTTATTGTCATGGTGGAATCTCTAGGCTACCTCATTCAAAAATTTATCAATTCTGGTTGGAGTTCTAGTTTGTATCCTTCATCTCAAAACCATATTTTCTCCCATCAATAGTTTGTTGATGATACTCTTATACTTGGGGAATCTTCTATTAAGAAAGCCAAAGCTATTAAAATTATTTTGCAAAGATATGAGGTTTCTTCGGGGCAGAAGATTAGCTTACCTAAAAGTGTTTTTTCTTCCTTAACACTCCTGAGCACAGGTAGCTTAAAATTGCAAAGATTTTGCAATGTCAGATTGGTGAGCTTCCTATGTCTTACTTGGGCCTCCCCTTGTGTTCTAATGCGGTTGCTAAGTCTTTTTGGTGGGGACTGATTGACAAGTTCAAATCTAAATTGGCTGGCTAGAAGGGTGTGTTGTTAAGTCAAGCTGAGAAAGTTCAACTAATCAAATCTACTTTTCAGAATCTTCTAGTTTATGCTCTCAATTTTTTTTATATGTCATAGAAATTTGTGGATAAGCTGGAACGAATTCAGAAAAAAATCCTTTGGTCTGGGGTGGAAGACATGAAAAGATTTCATCTGGTCTCTTGGGATGATGTGTGCAGGCCTAAAAAGGTGGGTGGTCTTGGCATTTGTAAAATAAGAGAGTTTAATCTGGCTTTTCTTGGTAAGCAATTGTGGAACCTTATTTTTGCTAATAGTGAGTGGGCTCAAATTGCTATGGGAAAATATCTTCGTGGTGTGGATCGTATAAGCTATCTGTTGTCTTGTGGCTTTTTTCCTCCACCTGATTCTGCTCTTTGGAATTGTATGGTTAAGGCCCGCAAGATTGTTTCTAAAGGTTTGTTTTGGAAGTTGAGGAATGGTAGGAAAATGATTTTTTGGGATGATTGTTGGTTTGGTAATAGGTCACTCAAATATAAGCCTTGGGCCCTTCCTTTTATGGATATTTGTATTCAGAGGTTTGGAAAATTTGTTATTGACTATATGGATGGGGTACAGTGGAAAAGGTTGCATGAGGTGGATCTAGGATTTGGAGGGTTTCTTTAATGCTCTTTCCTTAGTTCATATTCCTTCTTATGCCCCTACTGATAAGATTGTGTGGAGGATTTCTTCCAATGGTAAATTTTCTATGTCTTCGGCCTTTGCTCTTCAAGCTTCCTTTATTGGCCCTATCCCTTTTTGGGCCTCCCTATGGTTCCCTAAACTGATTCCAAAGGTGAATATTTTTTTCTAGATTTTTTGCCAGAACAAGGTTTTAACTACTGATAATATTGTCAAGAGAGGTTTTATGCTTCCTAATAGATGCTTTCTATGTGAAGAGGATGTCGAGGATTCCTTTCATCTCTTGATTGGGTGCAAATATGTTAGAGAGGTGTGGGCTCATGTTCTTTCTCTTTGGAATCTTAGTTGGGTGTTTCCTTCTTCGATTGGGGAAGTGTGGTCTCAATGGGTCAGACCTTCATTTAATCTCGCTCTGATTTTTCTTTGGTCTCTCTCTCTACCTCACCTTACTTGGGGTATTTGGCTGGAACATAATAACAAATTTTTTAGGAGTTTTGTTCTTCCTACTATCTCGATGGCTTTTAAAATTTGTGCAACTATGAAGGAGAATTTTGTTTTTGGGGCTTCTTTTTAGATTGTCCCTAGGATTGTGCTTATGTCGGGTGACATTTCTATTGTGCAAAATTGGAAGCTACCTTGTGATATCTCTCTTCCTTTGACTAGAGGTAAAGCCTCTAGAGATGATTTTTTCTAGAAGGCTCCTCCTCTTGCTATCTCGGTGGCTTTTAAAATTTGTGCAACTATCAAGGAGAATTTTGTTTTTGCGGCTTCTTTTCAGATTGTCTCTAGGATTGTGCTTATTCCGAGTGACATTTCTATTGCGCAAAATTGGAAGCTACCTTGTGATATCTCTCTTCCTTTGAATAGAGGTAAAGCCTCTAGAGATGATGTTGTAAGGAAGGCTCCTCCTATTAGATGAGTGAAAGTTAATTTTGATCGAGCTGCTAAAGGTAATCTGGGACTTGCTGGTTATGGGGGAGTGTTGAGAAATTATAATGGTAGGTTCATTTCCGCTGTGGCACTCCCTTTGGGAATCTAGACAAACCACTTTGCGAAAGCATCTGCAGCCTATCATGGGTTGAAGATGGCTCAATATAAAGGCTTTAGAAATGTGTGGCTTGAGGGAGATTCATTAAATGTTATCAACAATTGGAAGAAGTCTTTTGCCTCCTCTTGGAGTGTTGAACCCCTTATTTTGGATGTCATTAAAATTTTAAATTCATTTGATGAATTCTTTATTTCTCATATTTTTAGGGAGGGAAATGATCATGTAGATGTCTTTGTTAATATTGGTGTTAGAGGCTATAGGTTTTGGAATGTGGATGATCCCCTTCCCATTGAGGAACTTTCTTGTCTTAATAATGATTACCAAAAATGCTAAGTTGGATGGTGGCTTCATTATGATCCGTGTTCACATGACCCTGTTCTTGTGGTAGATTATCCTTTGAAGTGATAGTGAGTTGGATCGTGATTGGGCTTATGGTAATTCAAGTAACCTTTGTATGGTGCAGCCTTCAAGGTTTATAATGAATCTCTGCCACCTTGTCGTTTTCACACAGATGTGGGTATTTCCCTTCCTTTGTTCTTGAGGCTTCTCCTAATTGTCTATAAAGTCTTCAAGCTATTGGGTTTTGCTAAGTTTGTGATCATGGGTGGAGATAGAAATGGGGCTGAGCCATTTTCCTATGACACCTTGAAAACTAAATTTGAAGTATGGAAGAGATTGCAGCAGGGTGGGCTAACGCCTTATTTGGAGCGAATCCATGGGAATGACTTGCAGGCTATGGAGTCATTTGTCAAGGGATGGAATAATAGGGTTTTGAAGTTGGGTGGTACTGAATTTGATATCAATGAGAACTTCATAGTGGACATTACTAGTATTTCCATTGAGGGCACAAAGGTGTATAGAGATAAGAAGGAATCCAATGTTGTATTGCAGATTTTCTTTAAAAGGGATGAAGAAATGAAGCTTGAGCGTGCTAAAAGTGGTGGCTACTTGTGTAGCTCTACCAAAGCTCCGTGGGGAGATGTTACTGAAGAATTGATGAGGTACATAACCATAGAATGTTGGTTCTCTACTATTAATGGTTATCACTTTTTTCTTTTGAATCACTTTCAACATAAGAAGAAAGTTTCCTTTCCTTTCTATTATTTGACTTCTTTGGAGAGTAGTATTAAGGATCATAAGAGAAATATTAAAAATCCTATACTACATGTTGATTTAATTCTTCTAATTATGGATTATGACAAGGATTATGTGGTTCCTAAGTATCTTGAAAGGACACCTAACAGAAAGAAAAAGAAACTGGCCTTGGAGTATGAGACTGTGTCGGAGGAGAAACCGATGATTAGTCTGAAAGGGAAAAAGAAGAAAGTGGTTTTGGAGGAGTTTGGGTTAAAAGAGGATGAGGATTATGAACCTGAATCTAAGGCTTCTATGGAAGTTTATTTGATGTAGCCCCCTACTTCGGGTAAGAGTGGTAAAGGTAGATCTGCTCTTGATTTGATGGAATATGAGACTTGCAGTGAGGAAGGGGTTGGTGATAAACCATGTAAAATTGGGTTACTTGCTCCCTCTACCCTCTTGAAAGAATTGATTGATATTGTTGGGGATGAGACTCCTATGCCCCCTATTTCAGGGTCTAAGAGAAAGAAGGGATTGAAGGATGGTAGAAGAAAGAAGTTGGCTAAGCAGATTAGTAGCCCTATGTAGGAGGAGCTTGCTGATTCTCGTCCAAAGGTTGTTGTTAGGAAGGTTGTTATGGATACCCCTGATGAGGGGATGAAGAAGCAAAATAGAAGGATGGTGGCAGATGATATTGCAAGCTCTCTTCATAAAATATAGACTTCAATGGTTGGGGCTAAAGGGAAAGAGGTTTGTGAGCACCAATAAATGAATGGTATCTCCCAAGAAGGTGAAGCGAAGGCCATGGATGTGTTTAATTTTAATCAGGAGGATCTACCTAATGTTTTGGTTCTAGAAAAGGAGGGTACTATTTGCCTGTTTAGATTGTTCAAATGGGATTTTCATGAGCTTAATATGACCAATGTGAGGGTTTGGGGGGCTGTGAGCAAAGCTAGGGAATCTTCACATTCCTCTCTACAAACACAAGTTGACCAGTTATTTGATGCTTTAAATATTTTTGCGGAGGAGATGCTTAAGTTGAAGAATATTTTTGAACAAAGAATTGTGATCTTGGAAGAGCAGATGGAATAGGTTAATATGAAGTTGGATAAGGTTCTTGAAGTGACTAAATTTGTGATGAGGAATGAAATGAAGGGTCATACTATTCTCAATGAGAAGGCTAGGAAATGGATGGAGGAAGCTCCTAGTGATAAGGAAGCTATTGGGGATAGGTAGGTGGGGGAAGAAGCTTTGGTTGATAAGGTTGTTGGTTCGTAGGATGTTTTGATTAAACAGGTAAATGTTTCAGGGCCCGGTGCTAGAACTCACAACAAGACTAAGTTGCAAGCTAGGGTCCTTGTCAAAGAGATTTCTAAAGTTATGGATGTGCATTAGAAGATAATTGAGAGAAACATGGAAGCTATTAATATTCTGAAGAATATGTAGTTTTTTATTTTTGTTCCTCCTTTTTGGTAGTTGTCTTACTGATGTTTTGTTGTGTGTTGGCTATTGGTTGATCTATTTAGTTATCTTTTGATACAAATTTCCTTTTTGTATAGGGTTTTGGGGCCCCTTCAAAACCTTCTTTACCTCTAATAAAAAACAAAATAGCCAACATCATAAAATTTAGATAACCAAATAGTACTTCACAAAAACAACCAACATCAAAATTTTCAAATACCTAATAGGCATAACGTATACAACCAACTTTTAAAAAAATTAAGAATGGTTTTCTTACCTCTGAGATGATCCACAACAAAAAGCTCAAAATCCTCATGACATACTGATGCAGGAGCATCCTTGGTTCTTGGAAATCTTGCATCAACCAACAATATTTTCTTTCAAATTTATGTTCTAATTGTGTTCTTTCTCAGTTTGTGTTGGTGGATTCATCATTGCTCACCAGACCTTGTGGATCTTGAAGTACATTGCCTACATGTTTCTTTTCCTTGTTCCAAGATTTGGGCGTGATTGGATCTTTTTCTGACAAGTTATCGCTTCCAGAATTTTTGGTAGTTTCTTAAATCGACACTAGAATAATATCAAACCTTTCAGCCAGTTCGATCATTGTGGGCCATCCCCGTGACTTGTGGATCTTAACAGTGTGATTTTAATTGTTCTTGGGAGTGTCCCCGACCTTCATTATAGGTCCACACTTCATCGTACACACCTGTTGAAGAGTAATTCAATTTGAGGCCAACTTATTCATGTGCACGTTACATTTTCTCCCCTTGGAGAATGTGATAATCTTTGGCCGACGCGGATGTTTCCAAAATCATGGATATGATATAAAGCTTGTAATTAATATCTATAATATTTCAGCTCACATATAGGATCATATTGGAATATTGTATTCCCGAGCATGTTGTATCAGGCCTGTGAGCTGAATCTGTAAGCTTGGATGTTGCTGGCCGAATGTAACTTGTTAATAATAATGTTTTAATATGCATTTTCCTCCATATTCAGTGTTGCTTTCGTTGTGTAAATCTTGATGCACAGTCCAGATTGTTCTCTTTTGAGGACCCTCCTACTGTGGTTACACTAGATTGGTATTAGAGCGAAATTCATTCCTTACAAGATTGACAAAATTCGTAGCCATGTTGAAGATTTGTTGTAGGGTGGTGGATTGAAGATCCGACCTACAATTGCAGAGGACTTTTGTAAAGATGGCTGGAAGAAGAAATATTAGAGGAAATGGAGCATGTGGAAATGTAGACCAAGCTGTGATGGAGATGTTAAGAGGAATTGTTACCAAATTAGACATAGTTGAAACATCCCAGAGGAGAGGTCGACCAGTTGATGATGTGAGTGATGAAGAAGTAGAAGTGTAGGAAGACAGAGGATGAGATGAGCAACCTGGCCTAGATTAGGGAGAAGAGAGGTTCATAAGAGCCCTAACGAAAGTGAATACAAGACCATATGCTAATCAACTAGACTATAATGGTAAGTTGGATTCAGATGTATTGTTAGATTGAATCACATAGATGGACAAGTATTTTTAATTTAAAGGTACTTCTAAAGATAAGAAGGTGAAGTATGCCTGTACAAAGTTGAGAGGACAGACATCCCTTTGGTGGGAACACTTGCAGACATATAGGCAAAGAAGAGGAAAAGAAAAGATAAAATCATGGGAGCGAATGGTGAATAAGTTGAAGATGAAGTTTATTCCTGCAGATTATCAGATTATTTTTTTCAAGAAGTTACAAAATTTGAAGCAAAAAGAATCAAGTGTGACCGGGTATATTGAGGAATTCTATAAGTTGAATATCAGATCTAGACATTTGGAGGATGAGATTGAGCAAGTAGCTAGATATGCGAATGGTTTGAGATTTTCTATACAGGATGAAATCAGTTTGATCAAGTTGCATAATGTGGAAGAGGCATACCAGTGTTCCCTAAAAGTAGAGGAGAAGCTGAATAAGAGACATGAGTAGAGACATAAAGGAAGAGGTGGAAGATTTCAAAGAGGAAGAACTTTTACTAGAGGAGGAAGAGGATCTTTTCCAGACCAGAATAAGGATAAGGAGGTTGGTAAGAATGATAATATAGATCATAGAGGTGATGGAAACTCTTATAGAAGAGGAGGATATAGTGGTTACTGGAATGAAGGATACAAAAGAGATGAGAAAATGATATTCAAAGGAACCTGTTATAAATGTGGTGGTGAAGGACATAAAGCATTTGAATGTAATTAGGGAGAGATAAGCAAGAAGACAAAGAACAATAGAATAACATCCGTTGTTGAAGAGAATCATGCTAGATCATCTAATAAACCTGAAGATGGAGAAGTATTGGTGAATAGGAGAGTATTATGTCAAAGTGAATTGGAGAAAGAACCATTGCAGAGAAAGAATTTGTTTCAGACAAGATGCAAGGTGAATGGCAAATGCTGCAAAGTGATCGTTGACAGTGGGAGTTCTGAGAACCTAGTTTTTGAAGAGATGGTGACCTAAGAGTTGGAAAGGGTGACCTAAGCTTAAGTTGGAAAGGTTGAAACACTTGAAGCCCTATCAGATTGCTTGGATTCAAGATGAACATAAGATACTGGTAAGTGAACAATGTTTAGTGAAATTAAAGATAGGAAATTACCATGATGAAGTTTTGTGTGATATCATGCCTATGGATATATGTAATATTTTGTTGGGAAGGCCTTGGCAGTATGATAGATAGGCTATTCATGATGGGAAGAAGAATATATATACTATTGTTGCTAATGGGATGAAACATATTTTATTGCCATTGGAAGATGTTCCTAAAGTTGAAGTTTGTACGAATGCTAGGGTTTGTCTGGTTGATGGAAGAATATTCCTTGATGGATTGAGACATGAGAATGTGTGTTATGCCTTGGTACCTAAGAAGGCTAGAGATTTGAAGCATATGGAAGAACACCCAGAGGAGATAAAAGAGATACTGACAAAATATGAGGAGATCATTTCAGATAATGTACCTGATGGATTGCCACCTATAAGGAGTATTAGTTATTATATGGATTTGATTCTTGGAGCTAGTTTTCCTAATAAAGCAACACACCAGATGACACCGACTGAAAATGAAGAGTTAAATAGACAAGTGCAAGAATTGTTGAAGAAGGGTTTGATCAGAGAAAGTTTAAGTCCCTATGTAGTACCTGTTGCGCTTGCACCTAAGAAGGATGGAGAATGGAGAATGTGTACAGATTCTAGAGATATTAACAAGATTATGGTGAAGTATAGATTTCCCTTGCCCCAGATGGATGATATTATTGATATTTTGAGTGGAGCTAGATACTTTACAAAGATAGATTTGAAGAGTGGATATCATCATATCAGGATCAAAGAAGGAGATGAGTGGAAAACAACATTTAAGACAAATGAAGGATTATATGAGTGGTTGGTTGTGCCTTTTGGATTGAAAAATGTACTGAGTACTTTCATGAGATTGATGAATGGGGTATTGAAGAAATTCTTGGGTAAGTTTGTGATTGTGTACTTAGCTGACATCTTGATTTTCAGTAAGAGTAGAGAACATTTGTTGCATATCAGACAATTTTTGTAGAGGTTGAGAGAAGATCAATTGCTAATAAACATTAAGAAGTGTAGTTTCATAAAGAAGGAATTGGTATATCTAGGATTTGTTATTTCTTTGGAAGGATTGAAGATGGATCTTGAGAAGGTAAGAGTAATTATTGAGTGGCCTACACCTTATAGCATTGGAGAGGTGAGATCATTTCATGGATTGGCTAGTTTCTATAGAAACTTCATTAGAAATTTTAGTTCTATTTGCAGTCCTATGATAGAAGCAATGAGAGGAGATAGGAAGGATTTTTTATGGACGTCTGGAGTAGATCAAAGTTTTGAATTATTGAAGCAGAAGGTGACTGAGCAGCCTGTGTTGGGTTTATTAGATTTCAATAAGGTATTTCAAGTAGACTGTTATGCAAGTGGAAATGCAATTGGAGTAGTACTAAGTCAAGATAGAAGACCTTTAGCTTATTTCAGTGAGAAGTTGAATGATGCTAGGAGAATATATTCAGTGTATGATCATGAATTTTATGCCATAGTTCAAGCCTTGAAGAAGTGGAGACATTACTTGTTGCCTAAGGAGTTTTTGTTGTATACAGATCATCAAGCATTGCAATATTTGAACATTCAAGGTAAGTTAAATAAAAAACACATGAGATGGGTAGAGTTCTTGCAAAGTTACACTTTTGTTCTAAAGCATAGGAGTGGAAATTCAAACAGAGTTTCCGATGCTTTGAGTAGGAGAAGGAATTTACTGACGGATATGAGAGTGGAGGTATTAGGCTTTGAAGAATTGAAGAACTTGTATAAAGAAGACCCAAATTTTGTAGAACCCTGGAGAGCTTGTAAAGAGCCTATTTTGGAGGATAGAAGCAAGTGGTTGGATAATTTCATTCAGGAGGACATGTTGTTTAGAGGAAATCAGTTGTGTATACCCTGAAGTTCAATGAGGGATAACCTGGTGAAGGAGAAACATATTGGAGGAATGTCAGGACACTTTGGAGTTGATAAGACAATGGCATTAGTAAGTGAGAACTAATTTTGGCTGCAGATTCATATGGATGTTAGGAGATTTGTGTAGAGTTGCAGAGTTTGTCAAGTTGCAAAGGGGAGTAGTCAAAATGTTGGATTGTACAAGCCTTTGACAGTTTCGAAGAGACCTTGGGAGGACATAAGCATGGATTTCATACTTGGATTGCCGAAGACACAAAGAGGTAATGATTCTGTATTTGTGGTAGTAGACAAATTTTCTAAGATGGCACATTTCATACCTTGTAAGAAGACAACAGATGTGGTACATGTAGCAGATTTTTTTTTCAAAGAGGCGGTTAGATTGCATTGGTTACCTAGGAGTATTGTTTCAGATAGAGATGTAAAGTTTGTTGGTTACTTCTAGAGGACACTTTGGAAGAAGTTGAAGACAGATTTAAAGTTTAGTTCTACATTTCACCCATAGAATGATGGACAGACAGAGGTAGTGAACAAGAGTTTAGGGAATTTTTTGAGATGTTTGGTTGGAGAGAAGACCAGAAGTTGGGACTTAGTGCTTGCACAAGCAGAGTTTGCTTACAATAATTCAGTGAATAGGAGTACATGAAATACACCATTTGAGATTGTTATTGGAGTTCACTCTAGAGGTATATTAGAGTTAAGAGATATCAATATGGAAGATAAGAAGAGTGAAAAAGCAGAGGGATTTGTAGAACACATGAAGAAGTTGCATACTCGAGTGAAACAATAATTGGAAGACATGAATCAAAAATATAAGGAGAAGACAGATGAAAAGAGGAGACATAAGGAATTTGAAGTTGGAGATGAAGTGATGGTATATTTGAGGAAGGAGAGATTTCCAATGGGTGCATACAATAAGTTGAAGATGAGAAAGTTTGGAACTTGTAAGATCTTGAAGAAGTTTAATTTAGGAAATGCATATGAAGTGGAGTTACCAGAGGGCATGGGAATATCACCTATATTCAACATTGTAGAACTACATTAGTATTATGAAGCAGGATTCAGTGAAGACAGTATAGTGGAATTGGAAAATCAGTTTCCTAAACAACAGTCAGATAAGATTGAGGAGATTCTAGATATTAGAGATGGGAGAAAGACTCCTGGAAGACAGTATAAAGAATATCTCGTGAAGTGGAAAGATAGACCAGTTGAGGATTCTTCATGGATTTCTCAGGCTGAGGTAGACCATCTTGGTTTTCCTTTGGCCCCCTACTGAGTGAGGGGCTCACTTTTCATTAACCCCAGATGTTTGATGCAGGAGCATCCTTGGTTCTTGGCAATCTTGCATCAACCAAAAATATTTTCTTTCAGTTTTATGTTCTTATTGTGTTCTTTCTCAGTTTGTGTTGGTGGATTCGTCATTGCTCACCAGACCTTGTGGATCTTGGAGTACATCATCTACATGTTCATTTTCCTTGTTCCAAGATTTGGGCATGATTGGATCTTTTTTTGACAAGTTATCAGTTCTGGAATTTTTGGCAGTTTCTTGAACCGACACCAAAATAATATCAAACCTTTCGGCTAGTTCGATCATTGTGGATCATCCCTGTGACTTGAGGATCTCAATGGTGTGATTTTAACTGTTCTTGGGAGTGTCCCCGACCTTCATTATAGGCCCACACTTCATCCTATGCACCTGTTGAAGAGTAATTCAAATTTGAGGCTGACTTATTCATGTGCACGTTAGATTTTCTCCCCTTGGAGAATGTGATAATCTTTGGCTGACGCTGATGTTTCCAAAATCATGGATATGATATAAAGCTTGTAATTAATCATTAGAATAGGCAGTAGTGAATATATAGTGAAGTTTGGAATTAGATCTGTAAGATTTCAGCTCGCATATAGGAGCATATTGGAATATTGTATTCCTGAGCATGTTGTTCAGGCCTGTGAGCTGAATCTGTAAGCCCAGATGTTTCTGACTGAATGTAATTGAGATTTCTATTAATGAGAATGTTTTAATCTACATTTTCCTCCATATTCTATGTTTCTTTCGTTGTGTAACTCTTGCTGCATGGTCCAGATTGTTCTCTCTTGAGGACCCTCCTACCATGGTTACGCCACATACTTCTAGGTGGGGAGCTGTCTGATAGAAGAATAGATTTGGCCACATTCTAAACCCATACTTTGAAGCATTGCTGGTAGGAGATTCCTCCACTAGGAAATCCCTTCAATTACTGCTCAATATCTCCATCTTTAAAACCCTTCAACCTCTTTTTGTTTTCCCAAACTATTCTTCTAACTAAGTAGTAGTTAAAAACTGTGGGAAAATGGTGGTCTTAATTATATCATTTGATTCTTTTTATGCATTTATGAAATTGTATAGGAGTGAATTTGCACCCCTTATGTAAATTCCCCTTTTGCATACCCTCACCTTAGAAAATCAAACCTAAAGGCGAAATTCCATATCACCCATCTGCCTTCCACCCACTTGGAATTTGTGTTGTGTGTTGATGAGAGAATATTTGTTAGGGACACAAGCATAGCACACAGACGTCTATACAGTGCACTGCCATCCCTGACAAATTCTTGCATCTGAAGTTGCTTGAGATGTTACACTCCTCATTGGGGATGAATTGTAACGTCTCTCTATTGACCAGTCGACCTAAAATCAAATTATTCCTTCTCATCCCACCTTCAAAATCATTCACTTCACACATCACTTCACTTCTTCACATTCTCAAGCATTTTTTACTTCATCTTTTCAAACTTCCAACAATCTACAACAATCCATTTGAGCATTGCAACAGCTAGAAACTCCATCAACTTCACTTTCACACGTGTCACTCTACCACAAAAGTTGTGAGATTGGAGTCTTGCGAGACCTCCCTTCATCACTACTACGTCTGTGGTGACTTTTCCAAGTTCGTTGCTTACATTCTCCCTTCATTGGCCTTGAGATCCTTTGGGTGGAGGTGGTACTGCCTCACATTCCTCCTTTGTGATTTGATAGAGTAACTTTATCTTTTGTAGTGTTCATTGTACTTCTTTCAATCTCCTTTACCATATTTTCTACTTTGTTTCTTTCTGGTTGTCCATGGAGGTGGAAACACCAAAGTGGGGGTATGACTGAGGTAGTCCCCTATACAACCCCAAAAAATTTCCCCTTCTTGTTTGTGTGTAGGTGAAAGTGCACATGGAGCTCGCTGGAAAACTGCCATTTCAGTGAGATAATATTTGTCACCCTAGCTTTCATTTACTTGTTTTACCATCTCCACATTTACTTTTCATATCTTATCATTTTTTCCACTTCAATAAAATCAACTAGCTAGGCTGTCAGTAGGCTTTTGGTAGTTTTTTTACTGTAATTTTCATTTTATGGCCGTACGGACGCTAGCGCATCACACTTTTATCCCAGACCCATGCTGCCATCCTCAGACAAAGAGTTGTTTTAGGTGCAGTTTAGACCCTAGAAACTGGCTCATCTAGCCCCAAATAGAATTTTAGGTTTGTAGAGTGAAAAAATTACTTCATAGTGCTCTTCATTTTCAATCCTCACCCCAAAACACCCTTTAGAGTGAGGTAAGTTAGGGTAGCCCTCTGCTCTCGGCTCTCCATGAACTGGAGCCTTGACGTGGTTGGTCCCCCTCTCTTGCATTTTTGGTGAACCCGACATGAACCATTTTGGTTCCATTTAGTAGTATTGAAGGGTCATTTCCTTGTGTTCTAGGAGCATTGTAGGTGTGAGTGTTGTGAAGTGTTTCACCTTACAACCCAACCTGTGATCCCTAGTAGACATAGTTGGAAAATTTTGTAAGCATTGTGGAACAAAGCCTTAGTTGGGTCACTATAATTTTGAACCTTTGGGGGGCTTCGTGAGAGTATTGTTCAATGTATGTGATGGCTTCCTTCTTGCATCTTCATATCCCCTCTGTGTAGCCTGCAAGTAGTGGTCCAGGTATAACCTTCACTTTGCAGGACCTATTGATGGGTTTCAATAGAGAACCGTCTCCTCTTTATATCCCTACACAAATCAACAAAAATACTGTAGCAGGTGTTCTTGTTGACCCGATGTGTCAGGTGAATATTATAACCAAGGAGATTATGTTAATTAACTTCCTACATAAAGATGGGTATGATGCACTTGTAAGCACCATCCGTACGCATAACAAAATTTCCGTACCCCCCCTTGGTAGCATCGTTTTGTTAGTCCTTGTTGGACCTATTGGTTATTTTTATTGTAACCTTCAATCCTAAGGAGAAACACAATATCTAAACTAGGGGATTAAAGATTTAGGACAAGGATTTTGCACTATCAATGGATTGAAGACAATGAAAGCCAATGAACAAGGCTCTGAAATCCTTCTGCACTTTGAGCTCCACAAGACTTAGGAGGGTGTTCCTAATTATAGGTCCAAGCATATGATAAACTTGTGCTAAGCAACAAACTACAGACCTATGCAAGTGGATAGTTCTCAGATATATGAGTGATGGGTATTTTATATTCCACCAGATTCAAGCATAATCCCATTTACTTTGAACATTGCTGAAAACAAATAATTTAGATATCTTCAACTCGAACATATAGAGGGTTAATAGATGAAATTCTCTCAAATTGAGCCTCTACACTCATTCAAATACCATGAAGATACATGTAACTGAGATAACTTAAACATGAAAGAAAAATAGAAGGACAAAAGTAATAGAGATTTAATATGATTTGAAATGTTTCTAAAAATGTCTCAGCCTTTGTGATAGATCAGTGCCTAATCATGGGCCACAGAGTCAAATATAAAACTGCAATAGAGATTCTATCAGCAAACTAGGTTCAACCAATTGACTTAAAATATATTAATGCCTTACATTTAACAAATCTACTCATATTGTCATAAAGTTCTACTTAGCGATCCCACTTGTGCACTCTAAATTACAGTTATCTGATCAAATTAATTTAGCTCTTTACTTGAAAGAGAACCATGGCCAAACAACACAATCATAGGAAAATTGTGATGAAAAATTCAAACATCCTTGATATATTGAATTCATATAATTAAAAGCATACAAATCTGGAGACAACTTCATGAACAATAATCTGTTGCTTAAAAAATTGGTTAACACTTGCTCATAAAACCTAGCTATTACAATTTAAATATTTTATTTATGACTCAGACTCAACACTATTCTACCTTACTTCCTAATCCAGAATTTTAGAACCCTTTACAAATGAGATAGAAAGAAAAGATATAGAAGGAAGAAGAGCCCTAAAATATATCTGTTGTTGACACATTTCAACATTTCTCCCCTTGATCAATAACTTCCCATCGCAATAATTTGTTTTCCCACTTCATCTCTCCCTTTCCTTGCAAAAGAAAAATATTCCCTATCTTGAAGAGCCATCACTTGTCTTCATTCACTTTTACCCGCAGCTGAAAATACTCTGTTTTTCAAGGAAATTAAACCTTCGTGAAAGTCCTTCACTCTTCATTCACCTTGCAGTTGAAAAATAGATAGTTTTTACCATGAAAGAAAACCTTCATTTTGAGAAATTTCACCCTCTATTTTTCCTTGTAAAAACCCATTCCTATTCACTTTACCTTTTTTCTTTCCCAACAATACAAAGCTTTTTATATTTGTGCCTTACACTTTATTGCCCATCATTTAAAAAAAATTACTTTTATATCAATGAATGCTTTTAAATTCATTCTATCGGGCAAATTAAAATAATATTTACCCGGGTCTTTATATTTCACCCTCACATTTTAAATATTTCCCAGCACAAAATCTTGAGTTTAATTTGCAAAGGTTTTTAATTTTACTTCATCGGGCTATTAAAATCACACTACTCGTATTTCACTTTATTTCCCCAATAACTCAAAGATTCACTTTTATTTACTTAGTGGAGGCTTTTTAAAAAAATTATCGGGTTGTAACAAACTCTTTACTCGTGCTTTACCATTTAATTTACCTCCCACCATTTAAAACAGTCTTCAAATAATGTCATTTTACATTTTATCCTTGGGCCCACCGTTTCCTCATACAAACCTTGCTCGGGAGACCATCACACATCTCCACTATGATGTGGGAAATGAAGAACTCATTAGCATGGGCGATATAAGAGAAGAACCATCATGCATCGCTAATAAAGTTAGGAAAATATGAAACAAAGAGCGATGGGCATCCGTTCTTCCCATCTGAAACCCTAGTTCTTCAAATTCTACAACCTCGATGAACAATGGAAACATCTAACAAATGTTTGCAGTAGTCAAAATGAAACTCCATTCTTCCTCAGTCAAATCTGTGCATACAACTTCCAATTCATTTTTTCCCTATTTATTCATAGCTGGGTCATTTTTCTGGATGAAAGGGTGTTTTTGCAACTGCCGGTAAACATAGAATAAACTGCATTTTCTTTTGACCTGGTAAAAACATCAAACTTGATCCTATGGCTTTGAAACCAGACCATGGAGCATATGAATGAGAGGGGAATTTAGGACACCAATCCATTTTTCATGATGATTATCTAGCTATGAAATATAAATCTAAACAGGAGGCCACTTCGTAGGACTGAGAGTATGCAAACAACAAAACATCCCAGAACCCTCCAGCTTGTCGTTTCGAAACCCTGTCAAAACTCATCACATGAGGCTAAAATTGAGTAGGAATATTCACATATGAAAAATGTATGTGCTCACCCAGGGATTTGGTATGAAAGTCATCTGGCTCTGAATTATGACCCTCCAAAGTAGTCACTGAGGCAGATTTTTTAGGTGCACTTTTGAGTGTGCAGACCAAACTTTTCAACATGGACACTAATTTTTTTGTGAAATTTTACAGGTTCCATTAGTGGCTCTGACTAGGGATTCATGCCCCTTGCGGGAATGGTGAGATTTAAAATCTTCGAGGAGTAGACCAAGTGCCATAATCATTGGGTGCTCTAAAATTGCTCCATTATGCCGCATTGGAACTTAGTTTTCAACTTCATTTGGTGGCCCCGGGCCCCCAAAAATGAAGTACCAATCCTTCCCTCTATCAAACAATCTATTCTATGTTGTTTTCACTAGGCCAAGTCTGAAAACACTACCATGAACTGCCCACGAACTAACCCTATCACTAGCATTGCCATTGACCATCACTACCACATGTCTGAATTTGCCACTGTCACCATTAATTCTATCAATCTCCAATCTGCAATAAGAAACTAACTGAAAATATTCATCATCACATGACACATATGTGTTAGATTCATCACATGAAACATGTTCATACTAAAAATAACATTCCTTGCTCTTCATCTTATTTTCATGCTCCATCAAAATGCCTCCCAACTGAACTAGAAGCTAAAAGTGTTCATACTCTTCCAAGTAGTTAGCATCATGATACTCAACCTTGTTTGCAACATCTATATCAAATGTGAAATATTCATAGGAAATTCCCTCAAGGAGAACATCAATTTGTTGCTTTGTTTGCATAAGGCCACATTCTGACCTTGTGTCAGATGCATCATCAGAGTCCTCAACAAAGAGTGGTTTATCTCTGCACCAATAAGGATCATTATTTCTCATCTGTAGTGAAGATGGAGGCTCATCAAATAAGGGATTTTCCATTACATTTATTTTTGACATAAAAGTCTCTGCCTCCTTAGCATGCAAGTCTAACTCTTCCATATCATCTTTATATTCTGAAACACCATAGTCAATGTCTTCTTCATAGGAATAATCACAATCAACCATGAACTCACAACAACCAATACTATCTCTCGTTTCATCCTCTGATTTTTCAGCACACATATCTAAAATTTCTTCCATATCCACATAATCTGAGATAACATGGTTAGAAGGATCTTCAAGCTCCATGGCACTATCGACCAAAAATGGTGGCATCTTATCACTCAAATTCTCATCATAATGCATAACTTGATCATCTAAGAGTGAACTCATGTCATCAACATCTTGCCTACTAATTTTATCCTTATCTGATGTAAAAATTTCCAACTCTTCTTCATACAAGCTGCTATGACCAACAAAATAACAATCAACATGATCAACCTCATGAGTTGAATGCATATGAATAGGCCTAGTGAGACCAAGCTTACTATTGAAAAAAATTTCAACCCTGGAAATATTGTAATTAGGACTACATGGTTCTTTCATACTTAATGATGAATACATTATCTCACTATCACTCTTATCTTCAAACAAGTCACCAGATTCATCTGAACCATAAGACTGCAAATGGACCCTCTCTGTGATCTCATCACTAGAACAACTAGTAGCTCCATTACATGATGTGATATGCCAAATATCTGAATTTTTTTCCATCTCCTTATTAGCTACGTTATGTAGTGCATTTGAATCTTCATGAATGAAATCCATAGGTGCAAGATATTCAATGCCAAAGTGGCTCACTTAGAATTATTTGCAGCTGCACTTATCGAAAACCAACTCGAGCACACCAAGTCACCTCATTGAAAAATTATTAAATCACCATTTGGGAAGCTACCAGTAGAAAAAATAGATCATTTAGGTCCATTGAGCATGTGTACAAGAGGGATTTACTTAAATCCAAATTCTTCACAAGATATTGAGGGTCAAACTAGACCTCCTTAAAACATTCTGGGAATACAGATGTAAAAACAAAACAAACTGCATTTGCTTTTGACCTAGTAAAAATATCAAACTTGATCCTGTGGCTTTGAAACCAGACTAGGGGGCATATGAATGTGAGGGGAATGCATGATACCAGTCCATTTGTCATGACAATTATCCAGCTATGAAATATAAATCTGAACAGGAGGCCACTTCATAGGACTGAGAGTATGCAAACAAAAAATAGTCCTAGAACCCTCTAGCTTGTCATTTCGAAACCCTATCAAAACTCATCACGGGAGGCTAAAATTGAGCAGGAATGTTCACATATGAAAACAATATGCAGTCACCAAGAGATTTGGCATGAAATTCAATTGGCTTTGAATTATGACCCTCCAAAGTAGGTCATTGTGGCAAATTTTTTAGGTGCACTTCTGAGTGTACAGATCAAACTTTTCAACATGGGCACTTAAAATTTTGCAAAATTTTATAGATGCCATCAAGACATAAGTTTTTAAACTTTCTTTATGACATAATATTGTTGTCCGAACTCTCCAGAGTGAAGCTGGGTATCCCCTAGTTAGTAGCTATGAATGTAGTTCCCTCGGTTGTGCATAAATGTCTGAAGTTTATTCATGAGGTTTTAGTGCACGTGATCCATGACACCGATTATAAACCACCAATTGCACATGGAAGCTATTCTCTAGACCACTTTTGGACTGCACTCGTTGGTCCACTTCCACTTAGGAAGGACCTCTTGTACTTGACCTATGAGTAGTACAAGAAAAGGCGCTTAATGCCTAGAGTGAGATACCCTCCATCACCTTAGGTTGTTTCGCATAGGGCTTGTTTAAAAGCTAATAGTGATGCCACCCTGACACATAGAAGGGAAGAAGAGAAGTTCTCTCAAGGTTCATATTCATCCCCTTCCATTTTTCAGCCTGCTACTTCCGCTCACCCTGTTGTGGTGTCATCAAATTCTACTCCATGTTTGCAAGAGAACCCTATTGTGCTTGCTTGGCAAAAGCCCAAGCGGCCTGCATTCGAACTTCCTATTCTACCCATGGAGCCTAGGAATGTTCAATATGGTAGAAGGAAGGATCCCCATGGGGAATCCTCTATGTCTTGGCCTTTGCAGCCTCCCATCGTTCCTGGTCCTAAATTATTGAATGAGAAGAGGCCCATCGATGAGGCGCTAGAGCAAACTCCCCCCGTTGTTTCTCAACCTCTTTCTCCTGCTTCTGTTCAAGAGTCTGTCCCTCTACTGGAGATGGCTGTGATGGGCACCCCTATGGCTAAGAAGGATCCTTCTATTCCTTCCCAGCACTCAACCTCTACTTCATAGAATCATAGAAACCTCCTTGTGTGTGAGTACAAGCACTGGCGAAAGGCCCTGGTGGCTGAGCATGCCTCTTTACAGAGAAAGGAAGAGGAATCGATTGCCCCTATTTCAGGGCCTCCTGATGCATCCTGCTTTCTTCTCCACTCTACTTCCATTGAATCAAATCCAGTCTTTCTTCTGGCTCCCCCTGTGAGTGTGAGTGTGTCTGATCCTAAAAAGGTGTAGGTGTTTATCTCTCCTTCGGTCAAGCCGCCCCTTTTGATGTCCCTCCTGGACATCCCACCATTCCCTAAACCCATGGACATGTTGAATACCTCGATGGTGTCTGTTGAGGCTCTCTCCTCCCCTTTTGTGCCTCTTGCCTCATCTGTGGGGAGTTCACATCCTTCAACAAAGTAGAAAGAGGAGGTTGGCCCTTCCAAAAATGGGGGCATAAGAGGAGTCCACCCTCTTCAAAGGGTGGTCCGACATTAGCATGCGCCATCCTTGTGACAGAGCCAACTCTGACATCCCCTAAGTTTGTCACTACTCCCAAGTTACTCGTTGAGCCAATTAGTGAATCTCGGGTGTCACCTTCCCCATCCATTGAGGTAACACATGGAACTCTCATGAAGTGCATGTTTAACTCTCTGGATGAAGTCTCAACCTTGCCAACGATCTTCGCAAAATCGCTGACCATCGCTCCACAAGAGCCTAGTGGAGAAGACCTTGTGAGACCTTCTTCCTTAGCCCTTGTTGTGGGAGGGTCAGAAGCACCTCCTCTTAATATTCAAACATTACAAGCTTGTATGTGTTCCCCATACAATGATCTAGACTAGGAAGCAAATGATCTCTTGGTCAATGAGTGTGAGGGGGAGTCCTCTTCTTTATCTTTAGAATAGGTGTGTGTGTGTGTGTGTTGTGATGTTTTCCCCCATGCTTGTGTTATGTATTCTTGGATGACCCTCATCACCCTTGTAATTGCTTGGATACAAAATTGATTGTGTTGTAAACTTCCTCTATTTGTTCCATCATTCTTCCTCTATTATAAGTTTTGATTTTTGGAAAATTGGGGATGATGCAAAGTGTTGGGGGCATTTAGGCTTCCCTTCCATGTTGACCCAATTTTTTATTTTTACTATATCTTCTCTTGCATTCTTCACATGGTCTAATATAGTAGGGGGTTGATGCTACTTCATCTATACACTATCACTATACTTATATATATATATATATATATATATATATATATTTATGAGCAGCTCTGACCTTGAAATATCAGATCACCCCTGTGTCTCTTGTTTGTAATGTTGCTATTTCTCTTTCTCTTTTATTTTCTTGATTTGTCCCTCATGTGTCTGAAAACGTCACTTTCACAATGTTTTAATTTTTAGAAAATGCATTTGTAGCCAACAAATCTTTTCTTGAAAATCTTAGCAACCTTTTTCAAGAAATCACATTCTCAACTTGGACCCCTAATGGAACATGTTTCCTTCATCATGGATTCGTAAAGAAGGAACTTTAGAACTTTCCTTTGAGGTGGGAGAAAAATTTCCTGCGGGAAAAGCCTCAACCTCCCCCTCACAATGGGGCATTTTCTTTCTTTCAAATTCCTTGATGAAGTGAACATCTTCCAAAAGGATTCCTTGATGATGAAGTGATTTTTTGAAAAAATATTATCTCACCTTCAAATAGCACATCCCTTGAGTGGACCCCTCTTCTTTTGAAAGGTTCCTGAGGGACCCCTTTGAAATTATTTCAATTTGATTAACTGTCTGTGTGACTGTCAGCTTGTTTTCCTACATGGCTACTTTTTGTTTTCTGGCATGTTTTATTTGCAGATTAACATGTTTCTTTGTAGGTGCGCTTGTGAAGCCATTTTCTAGTCTGACTCTATAGAGTCCCCCTACACTGGGCTTCCTTCATGAGAGATCACTTGGGGGAATTCTTTCTTGTAGTTTTGTGGGCCTGTAAGGCACTTACATCTTGCAGGATTTTTCCATTGTTGGTCAGTGGGCCTTCGGTGTACTTTGTGTAGCTTCATAGTTTTGCGGGGCTATGGAGTCCTTTTGTTCAAAAATCCTTAGGAGAGAGTACTTGTGGAGTCCTTTGCCCGCCCTTTGCTCTCTAGTTCACTAGATCACAGTCTACTCCCTTGATGGTTCAGGTATACATCTCTAACTCTTCAATCTACTTTACCGAACACTCATCGATACTCGTGCTCGCTAAAGTGGGGGAAAAATGTATAGGAGTGAATTTGCACCCCTTGTGTAAATTCCCTTTTTACATGCCCTCTCCTTATAAAATCAAACTCAAAGGTGAAATTCCACATAACCCCCCTGCCTTCCACCCACTTGGCATTTTTCCTATGTGTTAGTGAGAGAATATTTTTTGAGGATGCGAGTGCGACATGTACACATCTATGTGGAACCCTACCATCCCTGACGGATTCCCGCATCTGAAGTTGGCAGAGAGGTTACACTCCTCATTGAGGATGAATTATAATTGTAGACATACGAATTTGACCACTTCTGTATGGTCAAATTCATCCCTTTTATTCATCTATTTTGCATCCCTCATCGAAATTAATTAAATGATTTATTTAATTAATATTTCTTTTGTTCCTAAGGTTTCTATGGTATTTAATTTAATAATTAATTACTTTACCTTTTGGCCCCTTCCTCTCTAGATTAAATAAATGCTTCAATTTATTTAATTTAGTCATTTGGCCTTTTGAATTTAAATCAATTTTAAATTCATCTTTTTCTCTCTCCTTGTCCCATCCTCCATAATCTCCCTTTAATCTGGATTAGTTTAATTAATCCATGATTAGGAGGTGCACATCCTTAATCAAGATTAATGTCATATCCTCCATCATTGTCCACTTGCCTTAATCCTTCCTTAATCGCCCTAATCACCTATTTGCACAACCTTAATCTCATGATTAGGTCAACCTAATCTTTATACCATTTATAGCATACCCCCTAAGTCAACCATCATTAATGATTTATCCATTTAGACAAGGTAACCTCTTCCCCATGTGAAATTAAAAATTCACATTTATTCCTCCAAGGCTTTTCTCTTCCCTGTGTGGATTATTGAGGAATTTTAAATTCCTCATGTGTCACATCTCCCACATGGGGACAAGGACCTCCTTTATGAGGATATCTTGTCCCAATCCCAAGGTACTCTAAGGTACCTCCACATCACCTTCCCCCTTCATACCTCATTGACACTTGGCAAGATGTGAGGGCTTGTGAGTCCTCAACTCACCATAGCCCTTCATCTTGTTCATGGTGGATAAATCCTTTCTCTCCATTCCTTAGAGGCCTTTCCCCTAAAATTAGAGGATTTTTCCCTCATTTCATTCATTCAACATTCAATCCATCAAGCAACCAAGCATTCAAGCTCTCACAACCATACTCTAGTGTTGCAACATTTGAGCTCATTTTGCATCCATATCTTGCATCTACTCACATACCCATCTTCATCATTACATTCCTCCTATTGTCTACATCGTTTTGCATCCACTTGCATGCTATTTTCCATTCGAAGGAGCACACAAACGATCGAATCAATAGGGCCAACCAACAATTTACTTGGGCAAGCTAGCTCACTTGTTTTCATCTTTTCTTTGTTCAAGTTTAACTAGGCCAATCTTGATGTGTTGTTGTGTTTCTCTTGCTTGCATTTCATTTGTTTTGCATTTTAGACTAGGAGAAAAACACTACACACATTTCTGGCATGCCCGGTGGGACCCACATCATGGTTCTTTTCTTTCATGTTTTATGTTGTTTGAGTTTTGCAGGTTCATGTTTACACACAGGGGCAAATCCGCCCTAAATAGAAAAATTTTCACCTTATAGGGGCGAACTTGCTCTAAGAAACAGGTGAACTTGAAGCTAGGGGTGAACCTGCTCTCAACAGAGGTGAATCTGCACTTAGCAAATTCACCCATTTGTCAAGAAAAGGGCGAATTTGATTGTTTAGGCGAATTTTCTTTTGCAGAGGGGTGAACTTGCAACCAGTCCTAGAACAGGTGAACTTGCTCCTACAGAGGGGTGAATTTTCTTTTTTAGAAAGGTGAATTTTCTCTTGGAAAAGGGTGAATTTTCTTACAATAGGGGTGAACCTGATTCACAGAATGGGCGAATTTTCCTCATACAGAGGTGAATCTGAGGTAAACCCGAGAATTAAAATTTTAGTTTTTTTTAGATTCCTCTTGGTTTTGTTTTTAGGTACTAACCCACTAACTTGTCTATTTGTGAGTTTTTTGGGTTTTTGCTAATGTTTTGTGCAGCTGTTTCTCATTTGTCCAAGACCGGTGGTTTGAAACTACTAATGTTTTCTGTAGAATGATCAATCCTAGCCCTTTTAGATTAGTTTGTTTGTTGTTTTTCATACTAGATAGGAACACATAGATTTAAGTAGAGGGCCAATTAACTTGTGTTCTATGTTTGTGAGTGGGTTGTTTACGTATCCAATCCCCTTGTGCCATTTGGCGATCCTGGGTGATGAGAAATCACAGTTCACTCTAGTCCAGTCGTGTCAACCTAGTAGGTGCTAGTGCGTCTAAGCTCTCCCCTTGCGCCACGTGTGAGCCTGGGGACCAGTCAAAAATGTCTAGTATCTTCTTCCTTTAGTGGGACTTGCCTAGGATTTCATCACTCGGGGGACGATTTCAACCACGTGTCACTGATGGGGTATATAAAGGGGGGAGAGTGAAAGTTGTACCTCAATCCAGTCGTGTCATGTCCAGAAAAGCGTTGAAGCTAGGGTGATACCTAGATAAGATGTGTAGAGTTGGTCTGAGTTTCTAGTACCTCTCTAGGGCTCCTGACTCATGCTTGTGATGGGCTGGTGTTCACGGTTGCGCCCCACATATTGTGCGCATATCAGGGACTCACGAGATTTCCTTGTATAGCCTAGATAAAGACTCGTGCTTTAGCCACAACTTGGTGTAGTGTAAGGGATGTGCACCATACCCTAAAGTTACTCACCACGTACTCCCTTGGGTTGAGATAGGAATCCTCATGGTTGACTATGATAGTCCTCGAGTGAGAGTGTGAAGGTGAGCCTGTGGCATCTGTTGATTACCCTGTGCCACTGGAATGCTAGCTATCCACCTTCCCGAGAAAGGGTGATCTAGTGAACCACCCCAGTATCATGGAGAATTAACCTTGGGTAGTTCGCTCAAGGTGGTGAGCCTACATCAAGTTTGTAAACCCATATCACTAATTCTATGTTTTTGTTGTTTGGTGTGTTTTCATTGTGCTATACCAATGCTTTTCTTTTTAGTTGAGTCAGCCTAGCCTTTTGTCTATTATTTTTTGTGCTTATCGTCTTTTGCCATAGTCAGCCCCTGCCTTCAGAGGAAAATTTTCCCCTTATAGAGGTGAATTTGCACTCTAGACAAGCGAATTTTACTTCTTTAGAGGCAATCCATTCTTTCGTCATCTGAGTCGTTCCGTCAGTCGTTTCTTATCAAATTCACTTGTTTTCGGTGAATAGGTGAATTTTCTCCCTCAAGGGGTGAACCTATTTTCCACATGGGCAATCCCCTTCTCCATCTGATTCTTTCCATCAGTTGTTTTCCATCAAATTCACCTATTTTCACAAAATAGGCAAATTTTCCCTTATCAGGGGCGAACTTGTTGTCAGTCCAAGTCAGTTTTTCTTCTATTTTTCTATCAAATTTGCCTATTTCATTAGGATAGGAGAATTTGATCCTTGATTTGGGTGAATTTACTCCCTTAACGAGCAATTTTCCTCCCTGTCTTAGTCTCTATTTGTCCATTTCAAGATTTAGGCGAACCCGTTTGTCGAACATGCGATCCCATTTTTAGGTGAATTCATTTCCCATCCATATCGTTGAAGAAACAGGTGAAGTTGTCACCCCGTTAGGCAAGTTTTCAAGTCAATTCCACCCGTTTACCTAATATTTAGGTGATCCTACTACCGTGAAGTTGTCACCCCGTTAGGCAAGTTTTCAAGTCAATTCCGCCCATTTACCTGATATTTAAGCGATCATTCTGGAAATTCACTTGTTTCTTGAGTCCCCCAAATTCAGGTGAATTTGACCCTCCGAAAAGGAAATTTTGATCAACATATTTGCTCGTTTCTGGTGTCCCTTGAGATTTGGGCGAATTTGACCTCCTAGATAGGTGAATTTGCTAAACATAGAGGTGATTTTTCTCACTGTGGATAGGAAAATTTGTGACATAGAAGGGAGAAGTTGCTACACACAGAGGCGTATATGTTTCTCATACAAATTCCAGAATGTGAATCCTTTGGGCCACTAAAAGCTTGTTGTTTTTCGAGTTCCTTGTCACGGTCAAAAAAAAATTATCACCTTTTGTTCGCCCGTAATCTTCACTTTAGTCCATCTGCATTTTCCAAAATTAATTCGTTCATCAATCAAATCACATAGGTGCATCTTAGGATATCTCTATATCACACATCCATCATCATTTTGTCGATCCAAATCTCCTAAAATTCATGTTAGAGGTTGTTATCCAAGTTGGCTTAGGTGTCTAAATTTGATTGTCATCATCTTTATTTGATGAGGATTGTCATCCATCCTGAGTTAGTCATTATCTTTGGCCCAATCAATCCACTTCCATCTTGAGGTGGATTCAGTGTCGTAATCATCCATTTTTCCTTCAATTCGATCAATCAACACCTTGTGTCACCTACTTCAATCTCTGAACTTGGTCTAGGATCTGTTTCATCATCCTATCTAATCAATTGTCTAATCCTAACTATCGGTTCATCTCACCAATTGATCTAATCCAATCCAACCATATCATTTATCCAATTATACAATCAAATGATCCTTTATCGAGTCTAATAAATCCTCTAATCATCACTTAGGTCATCCTTTCATTGTATCTTAGAGTACAACATCATCTTAGCTCATCTGGTAGTTTTGCACTTTCATGCTTGTTCAAATCCGATCACAAGCAAAGAAACTAATGGTTGAACAACAAGGTCAAGGTTCCCAGCATAACATCCCTCAGGATCCCAACAATGATACCTCGACACAATCCAATACCGATGTCGAAAACACTTCGCCACCTAGACATGAGAGCATGGTCATCCAAACTTAGGTCACAGTCAATGAGTACCTCAATAATCCTACAAATATTCAAATGACTGATCACCTTCTCAACGAGCATGGGGAAAAAATTCTTGCTACCTTAATCATGAAAGGATTCAAACCGCCTCTTGAATTTAACATGTCATAATATGCCAACACCTAGTCTCCTCCAGTGTCTCAAGACCCCATAATTCATAGAAAATTCTAGGAAATTTGTATATCCTCAAGGGTCCACCCATAGACAATTGGTATCAACCTGGGTTCAGGAATGTTGTGATGTATCAAGTTGACAACGTTCTCCATATTATGATTTCACTTCTAGGAAAACAACTTGATCCAAATGACCCCCATGCTTATGGAATGTTGCAGAACCTTCCACCACCACCTGCCATGTCAGTCCAACAAGGTCAACCCCCGTGCCATCCAGACCATCTCTTCCACCCAATCAACCAGGTCAACCACCCATCAACATTGGGGGAAATCCTTTCCTTGCATTTTCACCACCTCTAGGAGCTACACTTGCATCAAACCTACCGCCTCCATCCTTTACATCTTAGTAGCCACCTCAAGGCTACATCCCCACATTCCAGTAGCCTCCAATTAATCCACAATAATCCACCTCATCACAACCACCTCAACAATAGGTGATACAACACATTGCCATCCAGTCTCAACAACCTCCACAACAAAACATCCCAATTCTGCAACAAAATATTCCAGTCCCACAACAACATACTGCTATTTCCATGCAACCCCCTCATCAAGTAACACAAGCTCCATCATAGCCTCAACAACCGCCCCAAGGTACCTCAATGTCGATCCCTCAGCAACAACATATCCCATCTCGTCCTCTCTTTGAACAAGCACCGCATCAGCAACAACCACCCCAGCATACTCCAATTAACATGCAAATGCAACACAATCCTCTTGTGCAATACCTTTATCATCCCTCAAGCACATATGTGATATTTGTTGCTCCATCAAACCCTCTTAACCCTCCGCAATCACACTTCAATCCCCAATACCAAATATCCAACCCACCACTACCTCCATATACTAACCAACAACCAAATCCCTCTTAGAATTACCAATCCAATCCATATTTGTATTATGCCCAACAACAACCATCCTACCAACAAGGTGCTCCTTCCACCTCCTATTACCAAAAACCACCATCATATCAGCAAGAAGCTTCCACCTCATCATACTACCAAGCCCCTTTGCAATACCAACAGGGTGCTCCCTCCACCTCTTATTATCAGCATCAGCCACCATATCAGCAAGGGGTCTCCATGTATTATTATCAAAATCCACCATATTATCAGCAATCCTACACCAGTCAACAACCACAGTCCACCTACACCAATCAATATCAGTAAGCGCCTCCATATACACCTCTGCCAGCTCACGATCAAACTATGTCAGCCCCATCTTCATCATACCAGCAATATCCTCCCTATAATCAATCCAATCTAACTAATTCGGCTCCCTCCATGCCTGCTAATAAAGAGTGGGAAGCAATCAAAGCTGCATTAAAAGACTTGCAAGTAGGGACTAACAAACAATCCTTCAAGTTCATAGACATTTGTCCCTATCCATTCGATCCCTCAATCTCATTAGTTCCTTTCCCAAAGCATTTCAAGATGCCAAAATTTGATAAGTACAAAAGAACTAAGGATCCTAAGATCCATCTTTAGGGATTCTATTCCCATTTTCAAGAAGTCTAACACAACAAAAATTATCTCATGTGATTATTTCCAAGGAGCCTAACTGGGATAAGTCTGGATTGGTTCATGGGTCTCCAAAAGGGATCCATCAAGTCTTTTGTAGATCTTTCAAAAAAAATTATCTCCCACTTCTTTAATTTGGAGAAAGATGTTGATACTTTAGACCTTCTAAAATAGAAGCAGTGTGAGGGAGAAACTTTCACAATCTACCTTCAAAGGTGGCGAGCTTTGGCTGGTCGGATGAAATCCCCTCTCAGAGAAAAAGACATGGTCACCCTTTTTCTCGAAAACTCTCACTGAGACATGGCACATAATTTCAATGATGGTGTCACTGACACCAAACATCTCAGAGACAACAACATGTCTCTAATCAACCATTTTTTCCTAACTCCATATTAGTGCCACAGGGGGCACCCTGTCCTCCCCAACAATCTAATCAGAATAATCAAGGGAATAACAAACACCAATTCACTTAGTTAGGAGAACCCTTGAGTTTCATGTTCAGTAGGCTTCTTCAGGCCTATTATCTGATTACATATCCTGTGACCAAGCCTCTTGATGAATCCAAACCCAAGCCAACGTGGTATAAAGAAAACGAGTATTGTGATTTCCACAAGATCAAAGGGAATTCATTAAACAAATGCCAAGGCTTAAAAAACCTACATCCAGGATCTTATAGATTAGGGTGATATATATGTGGATGCTAACCAGGTTACTTTGTCTAATGCTCAGCTTCAAATATACCAAAATGCATTCCCAAAGCATAACCAAGGTGCTAGCACATCAAAATCCTGGATCTAGTAACAACAATAACTAGAGTAACACAAAAAATAACATTAGTTACAAGAATGGCCCTTATAGCTACGAGGGCATTGTCATGCACATTATTCAAGCCGAACTATGTGTGTCTATGATACGCTTAAAAGGAAAAGACCCCCAATGTGTTGTTACGACCCGCCACACTCGCATCACTGTCCCTGGAGCCTCAACGTCAACCCAGCTGCCTCCTGTAAGTTCCCAGTATAATATTCTTGACCATCTAGGGAAGAACCCAACACAAATATCCATTTTGGATTTGCTGAAGTCTTCTCTTGTACACCAAGAAATTTTAACCAAAGCTTTACAAGATACCCACGTCCCGAATGATATAGATCCTACATAATTCAAAGCATTAGTAGGACATCTCTTAGCCACATATCAACTGGGTTTTAGACAAAAGGAAATGCCTTGCATTGATTCCAACCATAACCACCCCCTCCATATCAAAGTCCTAGTAGCTCGACATAAAGTGAAAAGGGTCTTGGTAGATAATGGCTTTTCCCTAAACCTTTGTACCTTAAAGTTCATAAAGCAGGTAGGCTATACCCACGCTGACTTAAATACTCAGGTCATCACTATCAAGGCATATGATAATGTAGAGCACGATTTCGAGTGAACGATTTGTCTTCCAATTCAAGTTGGGCCCATTATACAATACACTACTTGTCATGTCCTTGATCTAGATCTCCCCTATAACCTTCTTCTTGGCCGCCCATGGCTCCATGCCATGCAAGCCATCCCCTCCACTTACCATTAGTGCTTAAAGTTCCCATTTAATGGCATGGAAGTTACAATACAGGTTTATCCTCAACCATTTGAGTATTGTCACACACTAGAAGCTTCCTTTCCCTATTCTCATTACCATCCAAGCGTAGAAATAGGGCCACCTCAAGCATCATCATCTCGTGCTTCCTCCAACGCGCTAGCCACCACCTCATCTACTCCATCATCCACATCTGACTCCACCATTACCAAAGTCCAGATCATCGACAAGGGTTGTGGTGATTATGAAATGTGTACTGCTTTAAATGTGGCAACCATGCAACCCTCACCACATACATACGGTCAACCTTCTCAGTCTATACTGAAGGAAGAAGATAATACTCTCACCCTTAGCTCTAAGAATGTGGGATGTAGTACTTACCACTCCCTTGGACTAAGACAAGATACACTAGAGGATGAATCAGCCAATGGGTATATCGTGAGGAACCTGAACCTTCTCCCCCTTTAAAGGAGTATTTCCAAGAGACATATCCTTATTCCGCAAAGCTAGTAGACAAGTATAATTATCAAGGGGGAGGCCTTGGAATAGAAGAGCAAGGAAGAAAATAGCCTGTTGACACCCAAGTGCGATCAAGATACTCGGGTTTAGGCCATGACACAAAACAAAAAGGTCCCATGCCATCAACTAGTGCTTCTAACAACATTAGTGTGGACAACGGTCTCCTCAAAGACATACCTAAAGAAGAATCCATCATACGTACCTACGATGACATGGATCACATGGATCTTTCCTCCATGTTTGATTTCCTATCCATTTTCTCCATTAGCCTTTCCCTTTGCCACCCTAGGCTCATTGATTGGGACCTACGTGGTAGTGAACTCGTTGACACCTTTCCCTCAGTGGATACGTATGTAAATCTTATGGGATTGGGGGAGGATGAACGCCCTAACAGCAAAAATAAGAAAAAGAAAAATCAAAAGGGGTCACCTAGCGAAAACCTCCTTGAGGCATTTCTTGACTCAGAAAAAGTAAAAATAAAGGGTGTATCTAATAGTGAAAACCTCGACAAGGCATTAGAAGATGGGGATGTTCATCTTCCCCTTGTGGGAACTCAACTATTTGAACGATCTTCTATACTAATAGAAGAAACACAAGAGATGAATTTGAGAACTGAAGAAAATCCAAAAAAACACATATGTGGCCAAGTCCTTATCAAAAGAAGAGCACTCCATCATAGTCCAGCTTCTCAAAGTAGGAATCATCAATTTTGTGTGGGCCTATTTAGATATGCTAGGTTTGGATCCTTCTCTAGTCGTACACCACTTGGATGTCCACTCAGATGCTAAATCCATCAAGCAAAAACTTAGGAAAATGAATCCCCAAGTAGCTCTATTGGTCAAGAAAGAGTTGGAAAAGCTGTTGGAGGCTGGTTTCATAAGACCCATTGATTACTCTGATTGGATCACCAACATAGTACCAGTGGCCAAACCCAATGGGAACATCAGGATTTGTACAGATTTCTTGGTCCTTAACAAATCCTATCCTAAAGATGATTCTCCCCTTACCAAACATTGACATGTTGGTTGATTTAACTATTGGATATGAGATGCTATCCCTCATGGATTGTTTCTTTGGATATAACCAAATCAATATAACACCTGAGGACCAACATAAGACTTCCTTCACTACACCTTGGGGCACATTTTGTTACAATGTCATACCCTTTGGCCTCAAGAATGTGGGGTCAACTTACCAGCGTGCAATGACTGCCATATTTCATGATCTCATTCACATTATCATGGAGGATTATGTTGATGATTTGTTGGGGAAATCCAAAAATAGAGATGAGAACCCTATGATCCTGAAGAAGATTTTTGAGAGGCTACAACATTATAAGGTACATCTAAATCCAAAAAATGTGTATTTGGGGTCACATTAGGAAAATTACTGTGTTTCATTGTCTCCATAAGGGGCATAGAAGTCCATCTTGCTAAAGTCAAGGAAATCATGGAAATTCCTCTGCCACACAATCTAAAATAGTTGAGGAGCCTTCAAGGAAAACTATAGTCCATCAAATGGTTTATAGCTTAGTTAGCTGATAAATGCTAATCGTTCACCCATCTCTTGAAAAACATACGTCCTTCCAGTGGGATTCAGAGTGTCAACTGGGTTTTGACAAAATCAAAGAGTACTTGACTCATCCACGCATCCTTATGCCTCCCATTCCAGGTAAACCGCTTATGTTGTATATTTCAGCTACTTCAGTTGCACTGGGGGCATTGTTAGCACAACATGATGAGTCCTCCAAAGAATGAGCAATTTACTACATCAGTCGGACCCTAGTAGGCTATGAACTCAATTATTCTCTGATGGAAAAAGCTTGCCTAGTTGTAGTCTTTAGTTCAAATAAAATCCATCATTATATGCTCAACCATCCAGTGAAGCTAATATCAACGGTCGATACACTCAAATATTTGTTATCTAGAACAACTTTGACTGGATGAATGGCTAAGTGGGTTATGCTATTGAGTGAGCTCGATATCGAGTATGTTGACCGAAAGGAAATTAAAGGACAAGTAATAGCATATCAACTAGCAGTCACTCCCTTGGTAGATTCCTATCCATTGATAACATAATTTCCTAATGAAGAGTTTTTTATAGTCACAAAAGAAACTTCATGGACACTCTACTTTGATGAGCTGTACACTCACAATGGGGTTGGGGTAGGTATCTTGTTTGTCACCCCACAAGGTGATTACATCCTGAAGTCATTCAAGTTAGCCTTCCCATGCACAAACAACATAGCAGAATATGAAGCTCTCCTTACTGGTCTTAGGATCGCTATCCAATGGAACATCACTCACTTACAAGTCTTTGGTGATTCCCAGTTGATCATCAAATAGGTTAACGATGAGTTTCGGACAAGAGATGACAAGTTGTTGCCTTATAAGTGCATGGTGGATGACTTCAAGAAGTACTTCACCTCTATCCAGTTTGAGCAAATCCCTAGAGTCCAGAATAAAGTAGCTGACACAATTGCTACAATTGGTTCCCTAATTGACATGCCGAAAGTTTGAACAGATTGCGTGTTCCTAGTCAAAAAAATTTAATCCCTGCTTATGACATCCCTGAGAGTGAAATGGTGTGTGACATCGTAGGTCCTGAGTCACCATGGTATCACAACATTTACACCTACCTTCATGATAACATCTTACCCCCTAATCTTACACATAACCAATGAAAATTCTTCATCCAACACACCTCCTGCTACACTATCATAGGTGATACACTTTATCATCATGGGTATGATGGAACCCTTCTTACGTGTCTAAATGAGATCGAGGCTCGCATTGCATTAACTGAGGTTCATAGTGGTGTTTGTGGGGCCCATTCTAATGGCATGGCCTTAGCCAAGAGAATTCTCAAAGCTAGTTACTATTGGCCTACACTGGAGCATGACTCTTGTGATTTCATGAAGAAGTGCTTACCTTGTCAACAACATATGGATTTGATACATGCTCCAACACAAGATTCGCAACCCCTCAGAGCACCATGGCCCTTCTCTCAATGGGGTTTTGATTTGATCGGAAAGATATACCCTCCATCTTCTGATGGCTGTACTTTCATAATCACT